>CAWVRF010000181.1:0-60835 GCA_963932465.1 Maratus speciosus | reverse complement strand
TCCGGTTTTGCTGCTGTCTAATGTGCATGTCGATTTTTTTCCGGCAAATTCCACAATCAAATTGCAGCCTTGTGATCTCGGCATTATTCGATCTTTCAAGGCTTTTTATAGAAAGCAACTTGTGTGGAAAGCTGTAGCTGAAATAGAAAATGTAAGCCCTAAATGACGCCTGCAAATTAAAGTTAGGTGTTCTAGAGGCTATGCATTTTATTTCTGCGTCGTGGAGAAACGTTACACAACAGTGTTTGCAGCATCTAATGAACTGAGAACGGATGAAGAATCAGTTGCGGTAGACTCGGAGAATGACAACGAAACAGTTATCTATGACTTCGACGATTACATCCCGATAAACTTAGCAACATGCGAAGCTGAAAGAGCTACTGCTCCATCCGTAGCCGACTTTATGGACTTTTCGTCCACTGATGAAGACGAAGAGCAAAAAACAGAAGCACAGCCCGTCCTTTCTTTCAATATTGCATTGAAGAGCTTACAAATAGTGAAATACTATTTTCTTTCTCATAAAGATCAGGGAAAAAACTTGCAAAGTATTTCAATCGTGGAAGATGCTGCATTCACTTTGAACTCAATGACTAAAGAACAATCCACTATTACAGACTATTTTCAACCTAAACGCCAAGATTCGCAACTAAATGTGTTAAAATTATCTTAAAATGGTATGTGTAATAATGTTCTTTTCGTAAAATATAGATTGTAATACCTTTTGAAAGAATCATCTTTACTACCTTTAGTTTTTTTCTATGATATTTTCTTTTTATGTATTTCACGTTTTTTTAACTCAGTCCCTTGAGAAACATAAAATCGGGGTTTCACTGTACTTAAGGTTTTTTTTTTTTTTTTTTTTTTTTTAGTAAACTACACTTAAAAGTTAAATATAATTTAAGTGATTTTTTTTAAGTCTGGTACTATTTCTTATTAAATAATGAAAGAAGTGTAAATACTAAATTCTTTTAATTAGTATGCATTTACGTTTTAGATATTTTTTTCAAGAATAGCATTGTAATGTCTTAAAAAACAGTTAAAATGTTTTCAATAAACATAGATTGTGATGCAGAAATAATAATTCAGCATTCTCAGGTGATAGTCTATTTCTTTTTTTTTCCGTAAATGTTACCTGCTTCTGAAAATAATCTCTCACTATATATGGTACTTCCTGGTGCAGAAAGGTACTTTTTGGCTAATTGTGAAAGGTTTGGAAAGTCTACCGAATTTTTCGCCCACCACTCCATAGGACACCGTTGTCTTTCTAGTAGTGGCTGGGAAAGAAAATTACTAATTTGTTTTACTTCTTAACATTGAGGGGCACTTTCTATAGAGGCTTCACTGCTGACAGCAAAGAAAAAAAATAATAATAAAGATAAATAAAAATTTTGTTAATTGTGAGCTTTATACCTAAAGTCTAGAATGATTTCTTTCCACCATTTTAGAGGATATTCTTTTCACCCTTTCTGTCAGTGGTTTTTCTTAAGATATTAAGATTTCTTATTTTTTAATTTATTTCATCTGAAAGCTGAAACTTATGTTTCCTAGTATTTTTAAAATTTTGGCATTATTTTAAAATGTAAGAATACACATAATATCTATTAAAATGTAACTAGACAGTACCTGATGAGGAACTTTTGTTAAGAATTTTTTTTTTTTTGGGGGCGGGGGGGGGGGGGGGGGGCTGAATTATATTATTGAGGCAGTTTTTAGGCCGATCATAGCCGAATATTTTTTTCAGAGTAAAATAATGCTTTAAAAAATTAAAAATTTGTATATAAATAATTTTTTTAAAAGAAAACAATACATTTTAATTGTGAAATATACAAGAATTGTGCATATAGTGCATACTATATTTTGTTTTTAGGCAAAAATAAGTTCATTATTCGGCGGCCGAATATTCGGTATTCGGTTATTCGGCCAAACCACTATTCGTTGCATCACTAATAAAAACTTTAAACTGATTTGATATGTACAAATATTAAGAAGTTATGGGGGGTTTTCGGTTTTCACAAAACCCCTCCCTATTTCCATCCCCTTGGTCCAATTTTGGGCTTAGATGCCGTATGTTCCCTCCGCCGTTGTTTGGAAATGTTTGGCGATTTTTTGTTGGCGTGTTGCCGGTGGTTATGGATATGGCAACCTCGATATGTTGAATGTCGTGTGACGTGTTTTTGTGACGCGTCGTTCTGGCAACCGAGAAGTTAATGTTGGAATATTATGAATGTATTTTGATATCGTATTGTATAGTTCTGCCTTTTTATTTTTATGTGAAATTTATTGAATGTATTTGATTAACTATGTTTTCTGTAGTCCGTTTAAACGCTGTTGTTGAAATAATTAGGAAATATGAGGAAATTTTGACAAGAAAAGAAGGTTTGTTTATAGTTTGTGAATACGTATTGATAAGCCTATTTAGGAAAATGTCGGCGATAATATTTCGAGCTGGATCTTTCAAGAAAGCAGATGTTTGTTAAGGTATGTTGATAATTTTATGTATTTTACTGCTTTTGAGTTTTTTACATTTTGTGATTGCTAGAAAGCGAGAATTGCTGAATTTTGAGAATTCTATATCGCAAGAAATGCTGAATTCGGCGATGTTTTTTTTCGGAAAATGTGCGCGAAGCGCACATACAATGATTGCTGGTTGCCATTTTAGCGAATTTTGTTTTTTATGTGTATTTTTGCTTTAAAAGTTTTTTATATTTTGAGATTGCTAGAAAGTGAAAACTGCTGAATTTTGAGAATGCTATATCCGAGAAATGCTGAATTCGGTGATGTTTTTTTTCAGAAAATGTGCGCGAAGCGCACATACAACGATTACTGGTTGCCATTTTAGCGAATTTTGTTTTTTATGTGTATTTTTGCTTTAAAAGTTTTTATATTATGAGATTGCTAGAAAGCGAAAACTGCTGAATTTTGAGAATGCTAGACCTCGAGAAGTGTTGAATGCAGTGATGTTTTTTTTTGGAAAATGTGCGCGAAGCGCACATACAAGGATTACTGGTTGCCATTTTAGCGAATTTTGTTTATTATTTACATTTTATTTTCATTAAGCCAAACATGCGTATAAACCGGTGCTTGGCGACATTTACTACTTGGCGGAAAAAGGGTTTTCACGCCAAGAAAATTCCAAGATGGCGGCCGGGGGGAACTTATGACATCTGTTCCCAATTTTGCCCATTAACGAACTTAACCGAGATTTTATGCCCATTGATTTTATGTATCAGTTTGGAAGAGATTGGTGCAGAATTACGAACGTTATCGTGTCCAGAAGAAAGTGATATATATAGATAGATAGATACATAGATAGATAGATAGATAGATATATATAAAGTTTTTTACTGATGGTGGTTTTGGGTTCTAGGGGTCATGATCGGTGTAGATCTGCAAATTTTTTTCAGAAATTCCAACATAGGAACGATCCCAATAGGTAGTATTTCATACGAAATCTACCTAATTCTGAAGCTTTTGAATGTTTTGCAAAAGGTTTGGCATGGCTGAAGCAGCAGAAAGACTGTGATTCTGGGGAACTAATAATATTAAAAAACTCCATGATAGAGCTTCAAAGCAAAGACAATCGAAACTGCGACAAACAAAACATTTTTTCAAACCCTTGTAATATATGTAAAAGGTACTTAACTTCAAAATTAAAATTTAGGTTAATTTATTCTTGTTTCTATTTTGGTATTGCAAATAGAATATTTTTTTATTAAGCATTTGTTACCATAATAAGCAATATTGCATATATTTCTCCTTAATCTTAAAATTGTAGCATTCTCGATTATCTGAAAATTTCGATTTTCCGAAAGAGGGTCGGTCCCAATTACTTCAGATAATCGAGGTTGTATTGTATATACACAAATTTATATCTAACCATACAAAAGCAATTTTAAAAATGTATTCAAGGCTCTAAATAATTTAAAAAAAACTTAGAGAGCAAGCTTAATAAGCTATATAAATAATAAAACTGTAATATAATGTGTTTTAATAATTGCATGAACTGGTCTCGGAATACATTTCGAACCCTGGCACTGTCTATGCAGAAGACAATATCTTAAAGGCCACTGCATAGTTTGATTAATGAAAGAAATATTAATTAAAAGACATTTTAATAGATACATCTTTGAAAATTTAATGATTACAGTACAGGACCCATTATCCGGAATTCCAAAATCCGGAAGGACCCGAAATTCGGAAAAAAAAAATTTGAAAATTTTCGAAATTTGTAAATTTTTACTACAATTTTGTGATTTTTGAAATTTTTCAAAAATTTTACAGATTCCTAATTTTTTTTGGTCTGTTGTGTTGCAATGTGTAACCACTAAAATATGTTACATCAGTGATGGGGGGAACACGGTTGCCCCCTCCCCCCCGAAATTAAAAAAAATCGTTTTTTTTTTTGTCAAATTTTAGTTTAAAATTTATATTACGATTCGTTATTTAAAAAAATAGTCAGATATTTCACATCCTCCCTCTCTCACTTCGACAAAATATTATGGCTACACAATTGTATTACTACTTGAATCAAGGGTGATTCTGAGTAAAAAAAAAAAAAAAAAAAAAAAAAATTTCTGAAATTCACAGAAAATTTTTAAGTTTACAGAAGAGGGGGGGGGGGGGCTCCTCGGCACTAATTATGAGTTTTTTCCATGATCTTTTAACGAAATTCTCATTTGTATGCGATCTTTTGGTGAAATTAAGGGGGTTTTTGTGATCCTTTGAAGAAGTTTTTTTCGCTATTTTTTGACAAAATTTGTATTTTTTCGCGAGATTTTGGCGAAATTTGCATTTTTTCCCCGTGATCCATTGACTAAATTTGCATGTTTTTCGCGATTCTTTGAAGAAATATTTTTTTGCTATCTTTTGACGATTTTTTTTTTTTTGCGATCTTTTGACGAAATTTCCGTTTTTTTTCGCGATCTTATGACGAAATTTGAGAATTTTTTCCGATCTTTTGTCGAAATTGCAGGGGAGTTTTTCGATCCTTTGAAGAAATTTGTGTTTTTTCGTGATTCTTTGACGAAATTTGCGTTTTTCTCGCAATTTTTTGACGAAATTTGGGAGGACCCGAAATCCGGAAAGCCTTCGGTCCCGAGGATTCCGGATAATAGGTCCTGTACTGTATTTATTTATAGTTTCATTTGTATTTTTCAAAAGAATTCAAACTAAAACTATTATTCTTTTATAAACATAAAAGGTAAACTATTAATTGGGATATTTATAATATACTTTCAATAATGTACAACGAAGTATTTTTATGTTTTTACTTTTAGGAAAAATGACAGTAAAAAGCTAAAGTAGTAAAATGCTCAAATTCAGGTGAAAAGAGGGCACAAAAAGAGTTAGTATGAGACATCAACAAAATCTTTCATTATTAGAAGAAAGTAGAAAAAAAAGTGAGAATCATGATACCACTAAAGAAAGAACATTGGAAAAGTTAGAAATGCTAAGGTGGTGCTCAAAAAAATATTTTTTAATGTTTAATAATACGAAACTCTGACACATCCATGGATTCATTTTTATACATAAAAGTATGATACTCGCAAGCATGATTATTGAAGTGATTTCTAATCAAACTAATGTTGTTTTCATTTTTCCATTCATTATTGTATTTTGACTGGTCAAACTCATTTTAATCTGGATAATGGTAAAACTGGTTTTAACCGTCTAAAGCTGGTTCAAAATTGGTTTTAACCATAGGTGTACCCAAGGGATGTGCTGATGGGGCTACAGCACCCCCTCCCCTCCCCTTAAATTGTTGCAGTGAAAGGGAAGAAAAGTGCTGTTTTTTCTTTCATTTTTAGATAAATTTGTAGTTGTTTTTCCTGTCCTACAGCAGACTTGCCATTCTCATTTGATTCATATTAGTTTAGTTCACATTGACACAACAACATACCTAAAAAGAAAAAGGGGGACCAGGATTTATCCCCAATCACCACCTAAATTAGTCTAAAATTAAAAAAAAAAAGTGCTGATTTTTTCTTTCTCTTTGAGATAAATTTATAATATTTTATTTTTCTGTTAGACAACGTACTACCCTACCCAACAGCCAGTGGCGTAGTTACATATTCAGCGCCCTGGAGCAAGGAAAGTTTGTGCGCCCTCTTGTCTCTCAAAAAAGTTCTGCGTAATTTTTTTTTGGAAGTTACATATATATATAATGGTTATATATATATATATATATATATATATATATATATATATATATATAACTAGCTGACCCGCCCGGCATTGTGCGTCCGCCAAGTTAGCACAAGCCGTAAGCTACCTTTTCCTGAACCATTTCGGCATACTTTTCACCCCCTCATAACGTCGTTTTAGGGAGAGATATAGAAATTTTTCTTTTATACACATGTTCGTATGGTCAAACTGAACTAAGGTTCCACGATTTCATGTTTCTATATTTAGTAGTTTTCGAAATATTAAATTCCGAAAAAGCGCTTTTTTGTCACTGACTCACTTCGCATCATCAAATAACTAAGGTACTTCTAAAAGTCGTAGAATCATGAAATTTCACAAGTAAGTCGGGTTTGTAGCACAATTAACCAGAAAAATCTGAAAACACAGAATTTCCGCCTCTAAACCCTTCAAACAGGGGGTGTTCATTTGGCCGTAAACAGTTCCTTAACACATTCAATTGTGCCAATGTTGGTCGCCAAAACTCGATTACAGAGTTTTGAAGGGGGTCACGTGATTTCAAGCAGAATAACATTTTATATATATGCTTTTCCAAAGATGTTTGTTAAATAGAAAAAATGAATATACCTAAAAATTTTAATCAGTATAGGTTATGATATATTTACGATATTAAAACAATAAAACATTTAACAAAATATAACCGCAATTCGGTGCGTTTCCGATATAGTAGCCTAGGCGAAATGCAGAAAATAGCCTTGACGAGAAAAGAAATTTGATAATAACATATTTTCTGGAAACCTATTTACTGTGTCATATACACAAGCAATTTTTTCCATATGTATACAATTTATTTAATGTAAGGAACCCGTTTATTTATTTTTATATACCAACATAAATAATTTGTATATAAAGAATAATAATATTTTATACATGTATAAATAAAATGTTTATATGTACATGTATAAATAACATAAAAGTTCATCAGGTTTGTTTTCATAGTTGTTTATATCATTTGACAACATATCTCAGTTTCTGAAGTCCGAATTGCGCCAAGATTTTAAAAAAATGCCAAGATCCCTATAGTGGAAAAATATCCCAATTCCATATGAAAGTTTAAAAATCTCCTTTTAATTAAATGAAATGTGTAACTAATAAACTGTCTTTAACGATGTGCGACAGATGCGGCGTCCGAAGTCCGCTGCTAATGTTATTATATTGTATCATTAGCCTACTTACTGTTAATTTATTGTTAATTTTAAATCTGTAAAAGAAAGATTATAGTTATAGATAAGATATGTTGGTCGCCAAAACCCGATTACAGAAAATTAGCCTGAGTTATAAAGGTGTTACATGATTTCAAGCTGAATGAATTTTTATATGCTTTTACAAAAATCTTAATAAGGCAAATCTTTCAGTTTATCTGTCCATCTTTCTATCTTTTACTTCCTTAAAACAAATTTTATTAAAGACCGGGAGGCGTCTGCACAGATCATCACCTCATCGAGTTGACGGCTGAAATTTTAGGATTAGTTAAATATCGATTAGCGTATTGAAATGTAACTGGTCTACCAAGTCATATCTTTGTGGAAACCACCTACAGACCCGATTTTACTGGTTAATTGCTGGATTTTCCATTGTGTTTTCCTGCACCCATTTCTCCATGTTTCCAAACTTTTTGATGCAGGAAAATACAATAGTAAACCTATCAGTTAACCACTAAAATTAGGTCTTTAGGTAGTTTCTAAAAAGATATGACTTGGCAGACCAGTTGCATTTAAATATGCTAATCTAGTTTTAACTAATCCTAAAATTTCAGCTGTAAACTCGATGAGGTGATTGCGTGTGCAGACGCCTCCCGGTCTATTTTAAATGTCGGAATTCTAATCTCCATAGCACTCTGGCCAATCTGGCAATTATCCCTACTATTTATGGAACACTATTCCTTTAAGTGCGTTTTAGTGATGTTAATGAACTTATGCATATGCATCATACATATTATACATATGCATATAATACGTAATTCATTTGCATCATACATATTATAGGTATATGTATAATACATAATACATATGCATCATTATGACGTCAGAATAAACAAAACATTTTTTGTCGCCAAATTTGAGAATTGACATGATATATTACCAAATTTGGCGAAACTTTGCTAAATATCGCCAAGCTTGGCGAATATTTGACGCTAGTGGCTATTTTTTAATGAGTTGATTATTAATGCGAGCCATCTATTTTTATTTTTCCGCATATCATCTGAATAGTTAAATGATATAACGTACTAATATTTCCAAAGTGCTAATAGTTTCGTCACTGCCCAAAACCTCTGCTATTGTTATTATATTGTACTGTTATTATACTTACTGTGACTATGTTGTTAATTTTTACACCGCTAAAACTTCTGTATTATATAAAGAGAATTTACGGAAGCTATTAAAGCATTGAAACTGCCAGTTCTCCTTATGATTATTATAATTCTATAATATGTAACCTGTTAATCGATATGTATGTTAGAATGAATCTTCTATAATCCGGTTCCTCGCATTTTAGTTTTCAGGTTTCGTATAAAATTAGCTAAAATCTTAAAACCATGGCACATTGACTAATTCTTCAACACGATCAGATGAGAAGAATGATAGATTTTCAAATGGATTATGGCAGTGAGCCGGTAAACCTTCTATTCTTCCGTAATCAAATATCTCTTGAAAAGGTTAACATAAAACAAAAATGTATTAGCATCAATATGGTTGGTACATATGTCATATTCGCCACATATTGGCGCGATTTTTTTTCTGACGCCAATATCATATAGGCAACGGGTACTTAACTTGCGCCAAAGTGTCGTTATTTTGCTTGATGTGGTAACCCGGATTATGTTGTTTATGCTGTTGATGTTTTCGCCAAATTGGCAACCGAAAAAAATCGCGCCAATATGGGGCGAATATGACATCTGTACTATATGATTTAATGCAAATGCAGATATTGTCAAAGGATTTCATAAGAACCATTTCACTTGTACCCAGTCGCATCAGTTAAAATACAACAATTGGCAGTGTGATCAATTAGACAAGATTACTTAATAGATTTAAAAATTTCCGCATTAGAGAACGAATCGTAACTGCTAAGGAAACATGCATAAGTGAGTTAAGAGATATTTGACACGAAAGATGAAATACATAACAACACAAAATATATGATGTGCTTCCATGATCGTAAAGAGTTCTTGATTTCTCTATCAAAAGCTTCCGACTTGGCGAAAGAATGGGCAAGTAAATTAAATTATGAATAGCTGTAACAAGATGCAATGTTTAACATGCAATTAATAGAGTAAATAGTGCTTGCTAGAGGCGGCTAGTACTTTAATATAAATAAAGTATAAATTAGTAAAGCTTAATAAAATAAACTTAGGTATTTTTATGTTAGCCGGCGCAAGTGGCAAATCGCCAAATACTGTTCCCAGCTCCATTGTTCATATTGCATTCATTTCATTTAAAGATATATACTTTTCAGTCAACTCATTTAAAATAGATGCATTTCCCTCATTTTATTTAATAGAATATTTAACATAGAAATACATAAATAAATAAATAAATAAATAAGAAATAATAACATAAAGCAAAGTATTTTATTTGAAAATCAAAGCATTGTTTCTAATTTACACATGTGAAAAATAAAAACTGCTATTGGCGAAAAAACAAAAGGCTAATGAGGAGATTTGCTCCCTGCTAACATAAAAGTACCGAAATTTAAGTTTTTTCATATTAATATAGTTTAGAATAACAAACTTGAAAAAACATACAAAAAGTAGTGATATCCAACAAAAAGTTTTCGGTAAAAAAAAAAAAAAAAAAGCGCCAAGTTCTCCCTAATGTTTCGGCCAGAAAAATAGTGATATCTGAAGTTCGCACAAGTTAAAAGCCAAACATCCCAAATCTTTCATTGAAAATGGCTTCCTGCGAATTGGCCGTTAATGCCTTCGAGAGAGTTTTTCAAATTTTCAAATATGTATAAATGAGTTACATGCCGACTACAATTTTTGATTATTTTAGGTATTTTGTGGCACAGAGTACAGAAATAAAATGCACATTTGAAAAAAAGCATTTAAACAACTTCAGTCTATTTAAATGCTTAGAAGATAAAAATAACAAAATACTTGTATTCAGGAGATAATATCCCTAATTGCTAAAACATAATTAGTATCAGCTTTTAACAGTTTATAAATCGAATACCTCTTAATGTATGCAAACAAACTATAATAAATGTTCAAACGAAAAAAATCTCTTTCGTCAATACACAAGATTTCAATATTATACAATAAAATATAATGTAACATATTGTGAGGTTTGAAGTAGGTAAATTTTGTTTTATTTCTTGGGTTTTGCGTTAATGATTTTAGCTTTAGACCGTACAAAATGGCAATTAAACCACAAGTGGACTAACTGATCTGTAATCAAAACTAATGTTTGTTGAAACTGAATGGTAGTTATCAGAAATCTTTTACTTATAATGTCTTTATGTGAATTTGCCTCTTTGCATTCTAATATTACTTTTAATATTTAAATAATTCATAAATGCGTAATTTCCAATCATTAATTTTGAAATGCTGTAGAAGGCATTAACGGCCAAGTCGCAGGAAGCCATTTTCAATGAAAGATTTGGGATGTTTGG
Organism: Maratus speciosus; assembly: GCA_963932465.1. Classification (NCBI taxonomy): domain Eukaryota; kingdom Metazoa; phylum Arthropoda; class Arachnida; order Araneae; family Salticidae; genus Maratus; species Maratus speciosus. The sequence goes on along the minus strand of CAWVRF010000181.1, from coordinate 50,020 downwards.
CTTTTAACTTGTGCGAACTTCAGATATCACTATTTTTCTGGCCGAAACATTAAGGAGAACTTGGCGCTTTTTTTTTTTTTTACCGAAAACTTTTTGTTGGATACATTTTTTTCTCCTATTATTCAACAGACTAGCCACACTCTTCTGTTTAGTTCCATATTAGTGCACAGTGACACCACATTATACCCAAAGAAGTAGAAAGGGGGTGATGGGCTTACAGACCTCTCCCAAAATAGTTGAAAATGAAATGAAAAAAGTGGCGATTTTTTTTCTTTTTTTTGAGATAAATTTGTACTGCAATTGTTTTCTGCAATACAACGAACTAGACTTTCTGGCTAGTGTCATATCACCGCACAGTTACACCACTGTATACCCAATGAGGGGAAGGAGGTTGATGGGTTTATAGGGCCCCTTTCGAAGTAATCAAAAATGAAAAAACCCTCTTTTTTCTTTCTTTCTTTTGAGATAAATTTAAATATTTTTTGTGCGACGCAGCTATTCTGGTTAGTCCCATATACTAGTGCACAGTGATGCCCCAGCATACACCCAAAGAAGTCGATGGCGACGGGGGTTATGAGGTTACAGCTCCATTCCACCTCTGAAGAGATCGCAGTGAAATGAAAAAAGGGCTGATATTCCTTCTTTTTCAGATAAATTTGTTTTATTTTCTGGCATGCCACGAAATTGTTTTTCGTGTTAATCCAAAATCCTCCTCAGTCCTGCGACCAAATTTACTTGAAACCACAAAATCAATTTTCAAATGACTGAAAAACAGCTCCATGCCTGTTTTACGGGATAAATGAAAACGTATAGGGTCAGTTCAAGAGACCTACAAGTAAATTCGACAAATCTAAAAGTAGTTTAATTTAAGGAGATTTTTAATTTCTCTCATATTCGGCGGGCACCAAGATTGTCAATGCGGAAGTATGTTAATGCACAGTAACGCTAATCACAAGTCGATTTCGGGTAAATCGGAAAACCGGAGGTGCGGAAGAGTTGCTGTAAAAGTAGCTTATTAACTTTCATTTTTCTGTCGCAGCTCCATGCCAAAAATTTGTGTTTTTTCCACGGTTTTATGACAAAATTTGCGTTTCCTCAGCAGTCCTTTGAAAAAAATTCGCTTTTTTGCGGTTTTTTGCCGAAATTCGCGTGTTTTTTGCACACTCCTTCGTCGAAATTTGCGTTTTTTCCACGGATCTGTGACGAAATTTGCGTTTTTTTCGTGATCATGTCGAAATTTGTGATTTTTCCGCGTTTTTCGTCGTGTTTTTGATGAAATTCAAGTTTTTTACGCGGATTTTTGTCGAAATTCGCGTTTTTTTACGAAATCCTTCGTCGAAATTTGTTTTTTTCCGTGTCTTTTTAGACGAAATTCACGTTTTTTTCGTCATTTTGATGAAATTCGCTTTTTTTTGTTGCGGCTCTTTGACGAAATTCGCCCTTTCTTTGACGAAAGTAGCGTTTTTTGCGGCTGTTTGACGAAATTCGCTTTTTTCCCGCCGTCTTTTAACGAAATTCACGTTTTTCTGTGGCCCTTCTTTGTGACCCTGCTTTTTTTTTGTGATCCTTTGACGAAATTCGCATTTTTTCCGTTTCCCTTTGACGGAATGCGTGTTTTTTAGCGATGCTTTGTCGAAATTTGCGTCTTTTCTGCGGCCATTTGACGAAATTCGCGTTTTTTCCGAGGTCATTTGCCGAAATACGAGGTTTTTTTTACGCAATCCTTCGTCGAAATTTGCATTTTTTTCTCGTCTTTTTGATGAAATTCACGTTTTTTTTTTGCGACCCTTTACTAAATAAACATTTTTTTCACAGCCTTTTGACGGAATACGTGTTTTAAGCGATCTTTTTTTCGAAATTCTCGTTTTTTCCGCGCCCTTTTGATGAAATTCGCGTTTTTTCGGCTGTCTTTTGACAACATTTGCGGTTTTTTTTTTCGAGATCCTTTGTCGAAATTGTCTTTTTTTCCGCGGCTTTTTGACGAAATTCACGTTTTTTGGTGGCACTTCTTTGTTACCCTGCTTTTTCTTCTTTTTGCGATCCTTTAACAAAATTCGCGTTTTTTCTGCTTCCCTTTGGCGGAATGCGTAATTTTTTAGCGTTCATTTGTCGAAATTTGCGTTTTTTCTGTGGTCATTTGCTGAAATTAGCGTTTATTATGCAATCCTTCGTCGAAATTTGCGTTTTGTCCGCGACTTTTTGACGAAATTTGCACTTTTTTCTCGTCTTTTTGATGAAATTTGCATTTTTCTCTGTGCCTTTGACGAAATTCGCGCCTTTTCAGCTTTCTTTTGAAGGAATGCGTGTTATTTTAGCGGTTCTTTGTCCAAATTTGCATTTTTTCTGCAGCCCTCTGACGAAATTTGCGTTTTTTCGGGGGTGCCGAAATTTGCGTTTTTTTTACGCAATTCTTCGTCGAAATTTTGCGGATTTTTGACGAAATTTGCGTTTTTTCTCGTCTTTTTGATGAAATTTGCATTTTTCTGCGGCCTTTTGACGAAATTCACGTTTTTTCGGTGTGCCTTTGACTAAATTCGCATTTTTTCCGCTTCCCTTCGACGGAATGCGTATTTTTCAGCGATCCTTTGTCGAAATTTGCGCTTTTTCTGCGGCCCTTTGACAAAATTCGCGTTTTTTTCTGTGGTCATTTGACGAAATTCGCGCTTTTTCGGTGGCCATTTGACGAAATTCGCACTTTTTCCCGTGGCTTTATGACAAAATTAGCGTTTTTTTCTTGTCTTTTTGATGAAATTTGCGCTTTTCTGAACCCTTTTGACGAAATTTACATATTTCCTTGTCCCTTTGACGAAATAAGCTTTTTTGCGATCCTTTACGAAATTAGCTTTCTTTTCGCAGCCCTTTGATGGAATGAGTGTTTTTAGCGATCTTTTTTCGAAATTCGCCTTTTCCCCGGAAACTTGCGATGAAATTCGCGTTTTTTCTGCGGCCATATGACGAAATTCGGGTTTTTTCTGTGCTCATTTGACAAAATTAGCGTTTCCTCCGCGACCATTTGACGTAATTCGCGTTTTCTCCCTGATCATTTGACGAAATTTGACTTTTTTTTCGCAATCCTTTGACAAACTTCGCCTTTTATCCGTGGCCTTATGACAAAATTTCGTTTTTTTCCTTTTCGGATCCTTTAAAAAAATTGGAGATTTTTTTTTTTCTGCGAACGATTGATGAAATCGTTTTTTTTCGGCGACCATGTCAAATATCGCGATATTTTTTAAGTCCGAATTTTCGGAAAATTGGGAACAAAGTCACCCCTGTCACTCCCTCTCCCCCCGCTTACGGCCTTATTGGCAAAAATGATTTCTGTTTATATCACAATTCAACGTGTTTCGTAAGATTTAGAACATTATGGAAATTTAAGTCCCCCCCCCCCCCCCCCGAAATAAAATCCTGGGTACGCCACTGCCTGGGCCCGGTCCTTCTTTATACCTCAGCTAAAACTTCAGTTAGATAAGGTATTTCATCTATTTATTAAATATCGTGTTAATGCTAAAAGTAATTAGTGAAATTTACAAGAGAGTATTTTCCATCACTTGGGTATGCATTTTTTCCTCGGGTTCTAGGGGCTCAATTTCGGTATTTGGTTCATTCATCTTAGATGACAATTCAGCAACTTTCTGTATTATGAGAGTTTATCTTAAACTTTAGTTAACAACATTTTAGAACATTAATGGCGCGAGTTTTTTTTTTTTTTTTTTTTTTTTTTTTTGGTGGTGGTGGTGGGGGGAGGGGGGGTTATGGGCTTGATTACTACGAGGTTTGGCTCACTCAACTTTGTTTTCGATTGTCTGCGGCACGTGCGGAGCACTCCGGGTATACATGCTGTACCGGGTCATATGTTCTTTCGGAAAGAGGTTTGTTGAGAACACACTAGGCTCTGCGGAAGGCAAATGGGGCCCCCGAAACTAGGTTCATTTAAAAAAATTTCAAAAGATATAAAGTCATGAAAATTTGAGTTTTGTTTAAAGTTACTATCAGGGCCGAAACTAGGGGGCGGGAGCAGAGGGAGAATGTGCTCCGGGTGCCAAATGAAGATTTTGTGTGTCGATTTTTCTCATGTGTATGTTTAACACGGCATTGTTAAAATCGTCCTGTCTGGATTATGCCAAAGCATTGAAGAATTGAAGGATGTAATGGCATAAGGATCCTGTTCAAAGTAGATTTTTTTTCGATTCCGTTTACAAGATTTTAATGAATCAATATTTGACAAAGCATATTACGTGGTTACATATTTTATGATTACATATTCTAAATTTTGAATCGGTTATTAGAAAATTAGTAAAATTCTCTTTGTAAATATACTTTGCTGAGGAGGGGGGGGGGGGGGCAAATTCCATGTTTGGCCAGGGTGCAAAAATGTCCAGTTTAGGCCCTGGGTCAGTGGTGTAGTCCTGGAAAAAAAAGTGGGGGGACGCTCATAGTTTCGAACATTAGGGTCTATATCACACATAGGGCAAGCTTTATTTTGAATATTGCTTTTCATTTTCAATTGCAGAGAAAAGTGATTGAAAAATTAAATTTAAAAATTAAATTTAAATTAATTTAATTAGTTTTTTTATCTGTTGGACACTAAATAGCTTGCTATAGAATAAAAAAAAAATTAAAACCTTATTTCGTGACTGAAAATTTTTGGAATAGAATTCGTAAATCAGTAACACTAATTCAAGCAACGAAATGTTTATTAGAATTTGTTTTGCGTTATTTGCATTTGAAATAGTTATAAAATGTTTTTCACTAAGAGCATTGAAAATTATTGCATTTTTACTTTTTGGTCAAATGTAGTGTAAGGAATTTATTGTAATCATGGAAAAGAAAAATAAGACTGAAATTTTCGTATATCATTATTTTTTGAATCCATTTTTCCTATTTTTACAACAATTCTCTATGTATGTGTGTATACATGTGTGTATATTGGTATTTCCTTTCAGACTCCCAAAGTCCTCTTTTTTTTCCATTTGTGTTTGAACATTATAGCGTTCAAACGGCGTTTTCGACTGAGCTCAAATTTTGAAAGTATTTTATACGATGAATAGACTATTTAATATTCTGAGACTATATGCCACTGACCAAACTCTAATTTGGGAGAAATTCGACACATTTTTCGCATCTAGGCAATTTTTAAACCATTTTTTGACCAGAAGTAACAAATAAGTACTGTTTACGGAAAAAAAAATCTATAAAAAAAATGCGACCAAGGCCGAAGATAATCGATAAATAATGCTTTTTATTGGTCCGAAGGATATGTTTAGTACTCAAAGGGGGCCCAAATCGAATGTTTTTTTTAAATATGAATTTTAAAGATGGGAAATAGATAAATATCCTTCTACAGAACATTTCCAAAAATTCTGTTTCATCGATATTTCTTTAAAAAAACTTGAAATAGAAACTTTAAATTAGTAACTATACAGGTTACATCTAATTATGTAAATGCAGTACTTGATTTTTTTTTCAAAAATTAGAATTTTAACTGTGTGAAATGCGGTAAGAACATTCTAAAATTTCAGTTTCATCACGATTTCTCAAGAAACTTAAAACATGGCACTTACGTATTTTCAGAACTTACATGCGCGCTTAAAACTTTTTTTTTTAATTAAAATTTTTTATACGGTGAATTGATGGGAAAGTCCTCTAAAATCGTCTGATCACAATGTATCTGAAGCTGTTTTTTACAAGAAACTTGAAAATAAATATAGTGCCAACTATTAGCATGTAGATGCTCGCGAAGCACGGCTTTTAAAAATTTTGAAATTTTAAGTGAAAAAATGAGCTGAAAACCTTTTAAAGTTGCTATTCTTCTGAAACTATCGGAGCTAGAAACTTTAAATTTGACTTAGAAGTTATTGTTAATGCTTAGTTATTCTGATTGAAAGAATCCAATTGGATTGAAATTTGAATGTTTGAATCGGCGCAGTGAATGTTACCACATTATTAACAAGAATAAAACCTACTCTAATTATAAGTAGCACACTAAAGTTTAAACCAGCTGCAAAACGCATTTCAATAAATATCCGGCTATAGATGGTAGTGTATTTGAATTTTTTTGTGCAACTCTGTATACAAATATCATTTACATACCTAATTAATGTTTTGTTCAGCATAATATAAAAAAAACATGTAAAATGAGCTTCCAAATGGTGCCTTTTCGCTCCTAAAGTTCTCTTTTTAGAAAAAAGTCCCCTATGGTCCACTTCGTCCATTTTCGGCGAGTGAAAAAAAAAAAAAAAAATAATAATAATAATAATAATTTACTAATGTGGTAAAATCGCCACAGAATGTAAAAAACTCTAAAAATCGTAGAGGGCAACATTTACTATAGTGGGCTTGTATAATAGTATAGCATTGTAACCGAAATTCTTTTATAAATGTCAAAAAATTGCCACGGATTGCGGAAAAAAGTTAAACTCAATGGAAATCGCATTAAAAATCACAAAAAATTCAGAAATAGCACAGGACGAAATTTACTACATTAAACTACCAGAAGATTGAAACCGAATGACAAAAAATCGCCGCAAAACACAAAAAATTTAAAAATTGTATAAAAAATTAGCAAAAGAATTCAAAAATCACAATACGAATTCCGAAACAAATTTATTAAAAAGAGGACAAAATATATTAAACTGCAGTAAAAGATTGGAAGAGGCAAAAAAACTATAAATCGCATAAAAAAATGCGAAAGATCTCTGCGTGAATTTCGAATAAACTTTATTGAAAAGAGAATAAAAATTCTATAATGGGACTAAAATATTTAAACAGGATTCCTTTTACTAATGTCGAAAAATCACCGAGAAGTGTATAAAAATCGCTAAAAATTCATAAAAATCACAAAAGTCAAAATTTACTAGGCCATTTTTACTGGAATTCTTTCAAAAATGTGAAAAAATCGTCGCGAATGAAAAAAAAAAGGGTAAAATTCAGTAAAAATTACAATCAGAGGACGCAATCGTGAAAGGACAAAATCTATTACATTAGGGCTAAGAGTTTGAAACTAAATTCCATTTTCGTATGCCATGAAATTGAAACGAAACGCGAAAAAGAACTGAAATTCTCTTAAAAATTTGCCAAAAATAAATCACTGTACAAATTCTGAATCAACTTTATTGAAAAAGTTGAAAAGAGGACAAAATTTGCTACAATTGGACTAAAAAATTGAAACTGAATTTCTTTTATTAATCTGCAAAAACTCACCGTGAACGGTAAAGAAAAAAAAATTCTTTGCTTAAAAATCGCAAATAAATAAAAAAAAACACAGTCTTTTCAGTTCGCAGACCACGCAGACCAACCTCTATCTTTATTATTATAGATTTAGTTTTGTTTTCGATTTTGATGTAGAAGCATATCTCTCTGTATTAAAGGAAAACTTAGTTACAATTTATTTTTGTTTTTGTTATACTTCTTAAATATACTTTTATCAGAAGAAAGTATTGGAATCTTTTTGATGGATTTAGACGTTTTAGGTTGACCTGAATATAATTTGACAATTTTTTGAAAATTTCTCTCTGTATATGATACATATTTCGCAGCCACTTTATTTCAAAAACTAAAGCGCATAATTTCATCAAATATCAAATTTAATTAGACCTTAGCACGTACAAGTGCTAATCAGGTTTTGGTATATATGGCCCACCAGGGGACATTGCTGTGCTTCATTTTTCACAATTTACATATCTATATCTCAGCATCTCTGGTATGAAATTTTACCCAAATTTCAGATTCACTTTACCCTTGACATAAATTGATGCTGATTGGATTTTGGTGTATTTCGCCCAACACTTGCTGCTACTGTGCTGCATTTTTAACGATTTCCAGGATATCCAGATCTCGGCATGCTTGGGATGGAATTTCATCAAATTTAATATGTAAGAGGATTATGAATAACTTTTGATTCAATATTGGTTTTGATCACTCCCAAGAAGGCGTTGCCATACTTTGCTTTTTCTGATGAACATCATAGCTTATCTCAGTTTTTGTGTAGAAAGGAATTAAAATGTTTAATGTTTAAGGTTAATAATTAACAATATATATGTTAAATTAATTTAAAATTTTAATGTTCAACAATTTGAATTAAAAGTTCATGCTTCTTTAAGGACAATTATGAACGTGAGTTTTCAATATTGAACACTTTCTATCTTTTGGCAGTAGAATATTTAAGTATGTTTAAATAAAGCTGCTTACATTGCTTAGTGACCATCTTTATAAGGATAACGAATTAACATATTTTCTAGGGTATTTTAAAAAAAATTGCTTGCATATTTAGGAAAACTCGGTGCAGTATCTTTTGACGAATGACTCCTTTTAGTCCCCCATTTTAATATAAATGGTTCCTTGAGGCCCCCTTTTTAAATAAAAATGACCCCCTTCCCACTTTTCGGGGGCTAAAATGTGTTGGGAGCCCTGGTAATATAATCGAAAACAAGCTTCAGCAACTGAACCCATAGATGACAATGTGGTGGATTCTTTTGTGTGGCCTTGTAAATGTACTATAAATGTTTCGTGGACCGTTTTCCATATTATCGTTTCCCATAGTTTTCCATGCATTTCAAATAATTATCATTAAAGGATCATGGTGTTTGAAAATATTTTTTAATGTCCCTGTAAATGAACCATAAGTGCTATTTCCGATAGGGAAAATGTAACGAATTCCAAATGTCATTTTCTTTATAATTAAAATATTATAACTTCATTAATATATATTTCAAACAATTTCTGCCAATAAAGCGTAATATGATAGAATTCTGTTTTTGTTTTCGCGTAAACGAAATAATGATGCCACAGTGCGTCTCATAAGTATATGGACAAGCGATTTTTTGAAATAGTAGCGAAGTCACGAAAATATGAAATAATATGAAATCAAATATGAAATCACGAAAAAAATAATAAGCATATGGAATTATAATATATGTTTGTTACAATAACGAAATACTGTATAGGTTTCACAGAATTTTTGTAAAAAAATAAAATTCAAAATAAGCTGTTCCAAAAATATATGGGCAAATGAAGAGAATTGCATTTATTTCCACCGTATAAAAAAAATTAGCATTTTCTGCGTTCTGTGCATATGAAGTATCCACTGCTAAATATAAAATCACTGCTCATTCTTCAATTATCGAACAGTGGGGAAATGCCTCGCAACGTTCAATTCTCTGTTGCTGATACAGCTAAAATTTGGCGTTTAAAGGCTCAAATATTAAAATTTCTGATATTGCTAAACAAATAAAGAGTAACAGATCCGAAATTTATGAAATTTTATCAAAAAGTGACAATGCGAGTGCAAAACAACGTTCAGAGCGATTTTTCGAGTAGTTTCAGCCCAAAAGAAGTTCGTTCGTGAAATTTCGAAGAATTTGGCGTTTCCTATTACGAGATCTACTGTTTACCGTTGCATACACGCAAGTAAAATTCATAAATATCGCGGAATGTGCGCGGAATCTATGCAGAAAGTGCACCATAGAAATGCACGCGTTCTTTGGACTAAAAAACACACGCCTTGGGAAGATGAGTTGTTAAGTGCTTCTTCAGTGACGAAAACAAAACCAATTTGGATGGCCCTGACTGGGCATACCACCGGCATGATCTGCGACGAGAATCTCGTGAGTTCTTTAGTCGACAAGAAGGAGGGGATTCTCTCATAGTGTGGGGCGCGATTTGTTTCAATGGAACAACGGATATTGCTTCTCTTCATGGTCAGCAGTTCTCTGAGGATTATTAAAATGTCTTAAAAGCAATCTACTTCCATTTGGAAACATTTTTGAAAGGGATAACTGAAAATTCCAAGAGGACAATGCGTCAATTCACATCCGTCATTCAACAACAGCTTGGTTTACGCAGAATCAAGTGACTGTTATAGACTGGCCACCTATCAGCCCAGACCTCAATCCAATTGATAACCTTTGGGGGGTACTTGCACGAGATGTACATGCTCATGGTCGTAAGTTTTCTACTATTCAGGAATTAAAGCAAAACGTAGAGCATAATTGGTTCTCTTTACAGCCACACATTCTCCAAACACTAGTTTGAAGCTTACTTGATACGGTTTTCAAGATAATTCAAAGGAATGGATCCAAAATTTGAATTTAAATGCAAAACACTCGAAAAGTCCATATATTTTTGAGACAGCGTATTTTGATTTTTATTTTTTTACAAAAATTCTGTAAAACCTATACTGTATTTCTTTGTTGCCATAAACTTGTATTAGAATTCCATATGCTTATTATTTTTTTCGTGATCATGGCTTCATTTTTATAACTGTTACTTAAAAAAAAAACCGCCTGTCCATATACTTTTGAGACGCACTATATACACATCATTTACAATAGTGATACACTACATTGAACCTCAAAAATATACATAAAATTTTACTGCAATCCAAGCAAAACTTATGGAAGTTAAAATGTGAATAGGCGAAACAGTAAACATGAAAAGTATTAAAAATCAGTACATTATTTCTAAAATTGTTAATTTATTGGTGTGTTCATTAAAAAAAAAAAGTTCGGAAAGTCTGCGTCCCCCTTGAAAATAAAAAGTAAGGGGACGCTCGAGATAAAATAAAAAAGTGAGGGGACGCCGTGCCCCCGCGTCCCCCCTCGACTACATCACTGCCCTGGGTACTTATTAATGAATCAATATTTGACAAAGCAGATTACGTAGTTCAGTATTACATATTTTACGATTACATACTCTAAATTTTAAATTAAGTCGGTTATTAGAAAATTAGTAAAATTCTTTTTGTAAATATACTTTGCTGAGGAGAGGGGGGGGGGGACGCCAAATTCCATGTTTGGCCAGGTTGCAAAAAAGTCTAGTTTCGGTCCTGGGTACTATAACGGTCCCCGGGCAACGCAATTAGTAGTCAATAAATCAGGCCGGGTGCAGCAAATGTGTTTTAATCTGAACATGATATTAAAACTAAAAAAATATGTCATTCCCAGATCGTCTAAAAAATTCTCGGTATTTCACCAGACCGAGAAATGGGCTGAAATGGTATCTAAATCGTTACTGTTGATGAATTGAAATTCTATTACCTAATGAAAGATTCTATGACAATTTAACTCAATATGTTGTGTTCATCATTAAACATCTACTCTTTCCTCAAAGATAACTACAACAATATAAATTCTGAATAAATTTAAATAAAAAAAAAAGACTAGATTTGACCAATTTCTATCTCTATCAATATTTTAAATAACAAATGACATTAATTAAAGACTTTCGGAGAAGAAGGTGTTATGTTATATTTTCTCAAAATTTTGTTTATTTTTTTTTTATGAAGATGTTATGAGATATTCCATCATATAGTAAAGCTGAAATACCAAGATGTCTTTAAGATTTGATACATTATTTATTAGCGTTTAATATTTAAATATCAAATAATTTAAATATTATTAATAATTTTTATGTTTGGAAATTAAATGTTGATATGTTTTTCTGAGAGAGTTTATAATCATCTGTTAACCTATTAAATGCATGTTACCAAGAATAAAAAAAACAAAAATTAAATTTACATGAAAAAGCTTTCATTTCAATTTTATGCCAGTTTCATTTGTGTTACATAACATTCCAACAAGCACTTATACAAAATATCAAAGATCTGATAAGAAAAAAATTACTCACAAAATTACACTCTGGAACTTGAAACAAAGTGCCTCATGGCAATAACACAAAAAAGGTTCCCATATTTTAAAGTACAGAATTTATTTGTGAGCTGATAATTATGCAGGGAAACTTAAATTACCCCACACGTTTACAAGAGGGAAATAGCAAATCCTCAAAGGAACCCCCTGCCAAGGTGCCCTCATAGATCCTCTTGGAAAATTAATGGATTCAACGATTTGACAACTATATCCGGATTTGCCCGAAACGGGTGGGGGTTAATTATCACTTCTTAGAATTGCTCCCCCCCCCCCCCGTGGTAAATTTCCCTAACCCGGAGTGTTCCGAAGAAAATAGAAGAAAAAATAAGTCATTATTTTATAAAGGTAAAGTTGCATGCAATCCTGGACCCTGACCCCCCCCCCCCCCTCAACCTCCTCTGACTACAGCAGATGACATTTTATGACCTTGTTGAAAATTAGTAAACTGGACTTCTCAGAAATGATTTTTTTTCTCATCAACTCTGGGCCGAAAAGAAAACTTTCGCTCAGATTTGGTGGGCTCTGGACTAACAACTGTTGCTTCTTTGGCACGCCCCCACCCCCTCTCACACACACTCACATACGCGAGTGCACTGCTTTAATTACATTAATCCTCAAATCAGAAATATATAATATATTTGTTCGTGTAACCTTTCAAATATTCGGAAATTAAAATTTTGACTATATCGCAATCATAACATTATCACTTGAATTTGAATTTCTGGGATGGGCACTGGAACTATCAGGGATGGGCCCGGCCCCCCTCTAGTTACGCCTATGGGTGCACAAGTGAGGAACAGCCTCCCAACCAAAAAGCAGCACAGAAGCAGCCTGTGTTAGAGACATCAGCAAATCAACCAGAAACTCTCACGCCCAGCCCGTAATCACACGTTCGGGTCGGCGTGTCAGATTTAACCCTCGTTACCTCTGATAGTGGAAATTATTTCGCTATAGCTCAGTGGGGGGGCTACTGTGGGGATCTGGCATCGTCGACAACCCAAAACCAGTTTGTGAACTGACTCATGTTTTCTTCGTGCCACATCCATGGTTTCTATTTCGCCGTAACTGAAAACCGCACGGATCAGCTCCGTGGTAAGGCGGGAAGAAACGTTTTTCAGTTGGACTGCCTCGTGAACGCATGTTTTTAATCTGAGCTGTCACGATATACTTGCTGTATTGCCGCACACATGTGCGAAGAATGTAATTTTAACGTAATACAGTAAAACCTGTAAAGTTGACCACCCTTGTAAGTTGACCACCTGTCTATGTTGACCTCTTTTGTCAGGAACCAAATTTATCCTATTCAAAACTATAAGACAAAGCCTTTGTAACCTGACCACCTGTCTATCTTGTATCTTGACCACTGAAATTATTCCAGTTTGACTAGAACTATTATAAAATGCCCATCAAAACCCTTTATAACTTGACCACCCAAAATCATGAATAAAATAAAGTAACTCTCCACGAATTTTTTTTTTCTTTTAAACTAGAATTTCTAAAAGGGTGAAATAGTTATTATCCTGGGGAATGCTTTTAGTAGTGATAGGTGTAGATAAATTATTCAAGGCTTATCTATTCTTAAACTGTTGATCTTGTGGATTTGGCTTTCCAACCCTCCCCCTCCATTCTTTGATTATAGAGTTCTTTCTTCTATTTCCCAATCTCTTATCATTCCTTCCCTTCTTTCAATAACCCCAAGTGCTGTGCTAGTTGATGAGCAGAAATATTTCTACCTTCCACCAGTTTCAATGGTTTGTGGCAATTGTAACAACAAGTGATGAGTTACACTAGAACTGTGCTATAATACAGAAAGATTTGATTATTATTTTCATCTAGTAAACTTGGTGTAGAGGTAGTATTCAAGACATTTCTATTTTATAATTGCTTTTTAACAAGGAAGATTTTGTTAACATAAAATGGCTCTAAAAAGAAAATTAGTTGAACTTTCAAATTTCTTCTTGGACAAATAGGTAATGTAAATGACAAACTTAATTTTAGAATGTGTATGTGTCTTAACATGTGAAAAAAGAAGTGTTTTTTATGATTTTTATAAATTATGTGTAATAACTAGTGTAGTTTGAAGAATCACTAATTGGCTGTATATTGATTGACTGTTTTTTTAAATAAATAGTTGTTAATACTAATTGATACAAAACTATTAATTCATTCTTGTAATTAATCTTTTCTTTTATAAGGTGTTAGAAATATGCGTGGTAATACAATATTATTTTAAAGCCCTGTCAATAAATAAAATTTGTGGGAAAAAATGACATGGCATGAATATTACGTAAAAAAAAAAGTAAATTTATCATCACCCTTTATAAGTTGACCACTTGTCTAAGCTGACCACTGAAGTGTGCACCGCAACTTACACAGGTTTTACTGTGTACAATTGTTAAGTTTTCTTAAGTCTTAAGTTCATGCTTTCACAGTGTTATAGCTTTTTTTATTACCAAACGACGAAATCAGCATTAGTTATCGGGTGTATGCTGCCCGGTGCTAAATAATCATCCATATTACTTTGAGAAAAAAATGAGAAATAAACGAGAAAGTTATTTGCTTAAGGGGTCTCAGGACTCTTAAAGCTTTAAAATTTTCAAAATTTTAATTTTTTTAGATATTAAACTCCTATCTTTTCTGAACATTTTGATATAATTGTTTCCTTGAAATTCCTATTAGAACTGAAGTTATGGCTTTTACATTTATAAACGTTCAATAGCTGAAGCGTCGTTTCGGAAACTTTGAAGCCATTTTTCTCCAAATGACGTTTTTAGGCATAACGCGCACGATATCTCAAAAACTAATGAATATTTTTTCATAAAATTTTCAAAACATATGTTTCATGTTAGTCTGTATACACTGAACCTGAAATTTCCTTTTTATTGTTCAAAACAATATTTTTTTAGGTGATTATACTGTTGAAATTTTATTAATTTTGCATTAGTTAAATACAACTTTGTATTAAAAATATAAAAAAGCTTTAAATACAAATTTATTTAGGTTCAGGGTAATTAATACAATCTGAAGTATAAGTAGGCACCAAAATTTTCATTCTAGTTGTAATACTTATTTTGTAATCGTGCGCGTAAGATGTTATGCCGATTTTTTGCTCGTCAAATGTCTAACAGTTTGGGGCCCCCTGTAAATGCTAATTCTGCCATCTTATAGTTTTTTAAATTCATGAAATGAAAGAACATACTTATATAGTTTATTCCAATTAAAATTGTGACTTAAAATCAAATACATTTTAAGATATTAAATGTTGAAAATGGTCTTTTTTTTCATTTTTTTCCAATTTTAAGAGTCCTGAGACCCCTTAAACACTTTTGCTTCGGCGAATGTGCAAAACTGCTTCAATTCTCGTCAACGTGCGATGCTGGTAACCGGCGATTAGGGTTAAGTAGTCTTCTTCAATCCATAAATAAAATGATCATTTCTGCGAACGTTCGCGCTTATAACGTAATAGAATTATTTAGCTGGTTGAAATCATCACTATTTATAGGATTTATTAAAAAAAAAAAAGAATTTAATCATATCAAAAACACATAACTTGCTGTTACAAAAATGCAGCCATCTTTACACAGAAGTCAACAAACAACTGTTGTTGCCAATTATTGCAACTAACTAAACTTATAGATGAAAGGGCGACAAATACACACACAGTTAACACAGAAAACAGTTTAAAAAGTCCTTTCAACCTGTGCCGGGACGAAGAGGTAGCTTTCATATTCCTTATTTTTTTAAAGTCAGCTTATTTTACTAGAACACACGAAGGTAAAATTAATAGAACCCGCTTATAGAGGATTCGAAACCAGTTTTCTTCAATACTGAATATGAATGAGAATTTCGCCAAATTAGTCAGCTATATGAAAGTTGGTTTCATTTAGAGCGATTTATGTTTGGTCGCCAAGTTCGGCGATGTCCTGAAGTATCCGCCATTTAAAACAACATAATGGATGAAGCTAATAACAAATGAGTTTGGTCGAGACCTTGGTAAGCCTTGTTCACATGCTCCCTCACATCGAAATCGGCTAATATATATGAATGCTGCCGTCGCATGACAAAAATCAGATTGTTTCAAAACGTCAGCGACGTTAGAAATTCAAACTGCGACATCTCAGCCATTTTTACTGTCTTCTATCTTCAATAGAAGAAAGTATTGAATCGAATTTTTTTTCGACTTCCGCTTTTCGACGGATTTACACGTTTTAGGGTCATAGATCCCAAAAAACATGTTTATAGAAAATGTCTGTGTGCCCGTCTGTCTGTCGCCATTGCACCATCAAAAAGTGTATGAAGTTATGCATAGAATTGAACCAATTTTTTAAAAAGTTTTTGGCTATGGCAAGCAGGTCCTACCTGAATTTGGAAAATTTCCGCCGCTGTAATAGCGATTTTTGTGCCATTTTGAATATTATACCATCGAAAAGTGTATGAAATTATGCATAGAATTGAACCAAATTTTTTGTGTATTTTTTTTTTTTTTTTTTGGCCTAGGCAAGAAGGTCCCCCCCTGCATTTGGAAAAATTCCGCCGAAAGGGGCCGCCGTAATAGCAATTTTTGTGCCATTTTGAATATTGTACCATCGAAAAGTGTATGAAGTTATGCATAGAATTGAACCAAATTTTTTGTGTATATTTTTCGCCAAGGCAAGAAGGTCGTACCTGCATTTGGAAAAATTCCGCAAAAAGAGGGCGCTGTAATAACTATTTTTGTACCATTTTCAATATTGTACCATCGAAAAGTGTATGAAGTTATGCATAGAATTGAACCAAATTTTTAGGTCCTTCCTTATTTAGGAAATATTCCGCCACTGTAATAGCGATTTTTGTGTAATTTTCTTGATATTTCGTAGTTCTATTATACACCGGCGGCTTGTGAAGTGACGAGAATTTCCCATCCTGATAAGCCGGCTATTCGCGAACAACAGATATACAACAGAATAACGGAAAACTATTGATTTTAATAAATATCATGATCGAGATTAACTCTTTTTTACTCCGATTAATTGACTGAAGCAGAAATTTAAGATGAAAGTCAAAGTTGATATAGTGTTGAACTAATAAAAATGAAATATTGACATTTGTAGCAACATTTTGAAATATTAAAATATATGAGATAGAAGAAAGTTTTGGGATTGGCACATCCAACTAGTTTAATATAACGATGAAACAAAACATGTACCGGTATCCTTGTATCAAGGTCAAACACTTAAGAAAAATATCTTTTTCACTTTAAAATCTTTTATACTTACCTCATTTAAATTTTTTTAAATGGCCGCCATTTTGAAACAAGAATGGCGGATAAAGCTGACCAACGAACTCAGCCGAGACATTTCTATCTACTATGCACATGCTTAGTCACTTCCAAATTGGTTAATAAATATGCGTGCTATCGCGAGACAAGAATCAGATTGTTTTAAAATTTCATCCACACTAGAAATTCAAAGTGCTATATCTCAGTCATTTTTTGAGATAAAGGTGACACAAAATATGTTCCGGAATTCTTGAATCAAGGTGAAACATTTGAGGAAAAAAATCTGGTACTTTTCGGTTAGCCGGGCGCCAGTGTTATGTATACATGTATATGTCTATATACATGTATATATACATATGTATAGATATACATATACGTGTATATATATGTATTGTGCTAAAATACGGACGTTAGTAGTAGGAAAATAAGAGTTCTGGGACAGGAGGATGCGGTGCCGCACCGCATCCTCATCCCGTCCCCCCTCCGACACCACCTTCCGCCCCCCTGCGACACCGCACCTCTCCGCCACCGCCCCCTAGCGGGAAAAATGGCATTTTTAGAGTATTTTTCTGCTATAACATGAGAGTTGAACGTTAGATCGACTAGATTATCATACTATAAGATGAAGATTAAATTTACATTTGAATTTTGAACAATCTTTACCTTAATGAGTATTATTAATTAAGCAAAATAATGGAAAATAACAATTTTAAAGGAAAAAAGCTGATTTCTGTAGATTTTCTTTCAACTGCAAGATCAGAATATCAACTTAAATGGAAAAGGTTAACCATATATTTGAATTTTTAACAATCTTTACCTTAATGAGTATTATTAATTAAGCAAAACAGTGGAAAATATCAATTTCTTAGGAAAAAGCTGATTTCTGTAGATTTTATTCAACTACAAGATCAGAATATCAACTTAAATGGAAAAAGTTAAACATATATTTGAATTTTGAACAATCTTTACCTTAATGAGTATTATTAATTAAGCAAAACAGTGGAAAATATCAATTTCGTAGGAAAAAAGCTGATTTCTGTAGATTTTATTCAACTACAAGATCAGAATATTAACTTAAATGGAAAAGGTTAACCATATATTTGAATTTTTCACAATCTTTACCTTAATGAGTATTATTAATTAAGCAAAACAGTGGAAAATATCAATTTCTTTGGAAAAAGCTGATTTCTGTATATTTTATTCAACTACAAGATCAGAATATCAACTTAAATGGAAAAGGTTAACCATATATTTGAATTTTTAACAATCTTTACCTTAATGAGTATTATTAATTAAGCAAAACAGTGGAAAATATCAATTTCTTTGGAAAAAGCTGATTTCTGTATATTTTATTCAACTACAAGATCAGAATATCAACTTAAATGGAAAAGGTTAACCATATATTTGAATTTTTAACAATCTTTACCTTAATGAGTATTATTAATTAAGCAAAATAGTGGAAAATATCAATTTCTTAGGAAAAAAGCTGATTTCTGTAGATTTTATTCAACTACAAGATCGTAATATGAACTTAAATGGGGAAAGTGAAACATAAATTTGAATTTTGAATGAACAACACCTTAATAAGTATTATTAATTAACCAAAACAATGAAAATATCAATTTTTAATGAAAAAGCAGATTCTTTAGATCCTTTAGAATTTTTTTTCAACTATAAGATAGGGATATCATCTTAAAAGGAAAATTGAAACATATAATTTAGTTTTTGATCCACCATTACCTTAATAAATTTTGATAATTAAACAAATAACAAAGAATAATATCGAATTTTTAAAGAAAAAGATTAATTTTATTAATCCAATAATGATTTTTACATCTTTATATAATACTTCGAACCTATCCAACGTTTTTATTCGTTATTGGCTTTAAATTTTATCATTTTCATATAAAATTTCGAGTTTTCAAACCAATTAACTTAATTTTACTACATTTTAAATGTGGATATTTCTAGGTAAATAATCAATTTTATCTTACACTTAGTAATTTTACACCAACCTAATTGATCTTACAGTGTTTAGACTACTGTAGGATTATGCTTCATCATCACACTTCTTCTATAAGTAAAAATAACCAGATTTCACGCCCCCCTATCATGAATTACATCTACGCTCTCTTCAAACTCATAAGAAAATCCTGCGTTTCTCCCCCCTTGAAGGGAGGAGGATACAATAGCGTTACGTCACTTGTTTACAAAATATCGATATGTTGACGATTTGATCATTTTTCAAGATGTATAAAAGAAAGTATCAATATTTTTACATTATTACAAGTATAATTTTACAGTTTAATGGATAATTATTTATTTATTATTGGATACCCAATATTATCAACAGATGAATTAACTATACCTGTGCTGAAACTACATTTCACATACTTAGCCACACTTTAAAAAATTTCACTTCAATATGTAAATATTAAGTGCATTTTTAACATAACACATGTTTTTCAACACTAGTTCCTATACGAGAATTTTGTTTATTAAATAGCATGTATTCACTTTCAAATTGCTTTTACTTGAAATTATATAAACCCTTTTAACAGAAAATTTGTTTAATCACAGAAAAAACTGTATTTAACACGTTCAACCTCAATATCAATAATTAAACAAAACAATGGAAAATATCAATTTTTAAGAAGAAAAATAAAAACAGATTTCTTTAGATTTTCTTTTTTCAGCTACAAGATAAGAATAATAACTTAAATGAGGAACGTTAAACATATATTTTAGTTTTTGAACAACCATTACCTTAATGAATTTTAATAATTGAACAAATAACAAAAGAAAAATATGATTTTTAATGAAAAAGACAAATTTAAACGAATTTGATTAACTTTTATACCAGTTTGAGATTTTATCATACTTTTAGATGGTAGCTATGTAGAGTTTTAAACTTTCAATAAGACACACTTCAAGAAATACTCATTACTAAACAAAAATAAATTAATTTTAATCTAATCAATGACTGAAAATTTCACATTTAAAAAATATTTTCATGAATGTGCATAAAAAATGAGAGTTTACAAATTAATATCCTTATTTCTATTACATTTAACTGGATTTTTCTACATTCGAGCTTAATTTTTATACACAAAGCATTATTTAATCAAAGCTAATAATTATTTAATCAAAGCTCAAAGACATTCATTCAAAGCAGTGATTTAAAACGACATATTGTAACTCATTCCAGGACATCTACTACATATAAATGCGATCAATGCGGGAAAGATTATTTACAAAAGTGTCTGTTAACAATTCACAAGAGATCTCATAAGAAGTTTTATGATTGTGATAAATGTTCCAACTCTTTTTTAACAAAGTCTGCTTTAACTAAACATAAAAAAGTTCATCCCAAGGAATATGAATGTAAATACTGCAACATTAAATTGTACGATGAAGTTGAATTTTTACATCATAAAAAAGTTCACCCTAAGAAATATAGTTGTAAACACTGTAAAATTATCTTTTATCTCCAGAGGGAGTTTATTCATCATCTGATCAACATGCATAAATGAAAAATGCAAACTTTGTTAAGTCATAAACTTGATTTGAATATCTGTATATTTTAAAAATGTATATGTCCTCCTATAACTGTTGAAAATGATGAATAAATATTGTTTAACTGAAAAAGCTTTTGTCGTTTATTTTTGCCATATCAACTTGTGATTTTTCTTGACTCTATCTCACCAAATCAAAACGATTTTACTAAAATTTTAAAATACATATTGTATATATTTTTTAAGTTTATAATTTTTTTAATTTCTTATCGAATGAAACATGAGTTAACTATATTTTATTAATTTCATATTAAAAACCTAACGTTTACCATATAATTTTATTATGTTCCGTCTAAATTTTATCTACCCAATTAAATTCTATAATCCCTTCTTATTAGCAAACATTACTATTTAACTGGAAATTTCACATTAATGTTTTTCTTTTTTCATGATTGTACATATAAAAATAAGAGTTTACAAACTAATTTCCATAATTTATCACATTTGAACTTAATTTTTATACTCAAAACATTATTTAATCAAATTTTTATACTTTCTGATTCAGTGAAATTCGATGACTTTTCATTTTTTAAACCAATACCACAATATTTATCGACATTGGACTTGATTCTTCCCTTGTATATTTTTACATTACACAATTAAGATAGATATAGACTTAGGACAGCGATAGAGTTAAAAATTGATTATACTCAATTTTCACCTTATATGAATTGGTCCTACATGTCATTTCTTATTGCTACAATCACTTGATATATTAAAATTAGTCCGAGTTATTCAGTCTATAGTATTAATCAAATTATCATATGTTTCATCTTACACTTCTAAGATTTCTGAATTATCATCCATCAAGTTGCTTAAAATATTAATACTGTGTTTATAGTTCTATTGATACATAGCCTACATGAATATAATCTTTAATTTTAACATTTCATATTTTAAATGACCTATTTTCAAAACTAAACTATATGAATTTTTACTACATCACTTATCAATATCACAGAATGATTTATGCTTTACACTTTTCTAATAATTATCAGATTCTTATAACATAATTTCTTGATAACATATATTATACTACTGATTTGTAAGCATGCGTGAGTTGTCACGTGATCAAAACGATTGAGAATAATATAAATTTTCGAAAAGCAGCGCAGTATTTCTCATTTCAACTGTTAAACTTGGGAGAGAAGGTGACTTTAAGTGCGCAACTCTGATAAATTTCCAGATTTTAATTCAAGTGAGGAATCGATTTCTTTGTTAGTGAATAAAGTAAGTTTTAGTATACCATTACAACATATATGTATTAATAAAAATAAATAAATAAATGATTACTTATATATTAAACCTTTCCTAAGTATATAAATATATTTCTTTTATTGTACAGATGTTGCAGCAAGATGAATCAAAACAGCAGCAATCCTCTTTATCAGAAATGGATGATCTGAATGATTCGCTCTTAGCACATGTAGAGTTAAAGAATAATAAATATGTAAGTACTTAGATATGAAATACTATAATTCATATATGAAACGTAATTAGAGTAAATTTAAAATCAAATATTTTATTGTTTGTAATTTAACAAATGTTTTTTATCCATATCATTGAAGAGAATTCTAATTGTTTACATTTATTTCTCTCACAGATGTGTTCTATTTGCTACAAACAATTTTTAAGTAAATGGAATTTAAAAGAACATACACAGATCCATACAGATGAAAAACCCTATACTTGTGAAGATTGCCAAAAGCCGTTTTCAAGAAAATATGAATAAAACATGCATACTACATCATATAGTCTATCACCAGCTGTATGTAAACTTTGTGAAGATATTCAAGAAATAACCAGACGTTTGAAGAATTTAACAATCAAGGAAGAGATTTAGACTATGTACTCAACCTATTTGCATAAGAGTTACCACAATATCCCAAAATTGAGATTTCGAAGGCACACAGTGTATGTAAAGAAATTTTTGTTACCCATGATTCTCGTAACCACAATGAATTTGGATATTATTCATAATGTATTCCTTAAATTGTTATAATAAATATTCTTTTATCTGCACTTATCGACGTGTTTATTTATATCTCCTTACATTTTAAACGAAAAACGCTTTCCCATCTTAAAAAATTTCATAAGAACAGATAAAAATTAACAGATGAATGAAAAAATATGCATGTTCACAAAGTTTTCTAGATATATTTACAAAAATGTTTACAAAATAAAAAATTTGCAAGAGTAAAAGACAAAATTTCACAAAATTAAAAAAAAATACAACATAACAATTTTTTCTTCTTACAAATGTGAGTTTTTAGAAAAGTAGGAAAAAAAATTACTTAGATTTCTTTTTTCAAAAGTGAAAAAAAAATATTTTTACAAAAAATATTTTTACAAAAAAAAATTACAAAAGTAAAAATATATATATATATATATATATATATATATATATAACATAAAAAATAATAAAAAAAATTACAAAATTTGTGAAAAAATTGCAAAAAAGTTTGAAAAAAATTTACAAAAAAGTTATGAAAAAGTTTCAAAAATAATATTTTAAATATGGTGTATAATGGTTGGCCAACCATTATAATACTATTTAAAATATCATTTTTTGAAGCTTTTTCATAACTTTTTTGTAAATTTTTTTTACAAATTTTGTAATTTTTTTTATTATTTTTTATGTTATATATATATATATATATTTTTTTTTTTACTTTTGTAATTTTTTTTATGTAAAAATATTTTTTGTAAAAAAATTTTTTTTGTAAAAAAATTTTTTGTAAAAAATTTTTTTGTAAAAATATTTTTTGTAAAAATATTTTTTGTAAAAATATTTTTTTTCACTTTTGAAAAAAAAAATCTAAGTGTAATTTTTTTCCTGCTTTTCTAAAAACTCACATTTGTAAGAAGAAAAAAATGTTATGTTGTATTTTTTTTTTAATTTTGTGAAATTTTGTCTTTTACTCCTGCAAATTTTAGGTAGATTTCGTATGAAATACTACCTATTGGGATCGTTCCTATGTTGGAATTTCTGAAAAATTTTTGCAGATCTACACCGATCATGACCCCTAGAACCCAAAACCACCCTCAGTAAAAAACTTTATATCTATCTATCTATCTATCTATCTATCTATCTATCTATCTATCTATCTATCTATCTATCTATATATATATATCACTTTCTTCTGGACACGATAACTTTCGTAATTCTGCACCAATCTCTTCCAAACTGATACATAAAATCAATGGGCATAAAATCTCGGTCAAGTTCGTTAATGGGCAAAATCGGACCAAGGGGAGGGAAATAGGGAGGGGTTTTGTGAAAACAGAAAACCCCCCATAACTTCTTAATTTTTGTACATATCAAATCAGTTTAAAGTTTTTATTACTTCTAAAAATAGGGCCAAAAATTTATGTATCACAGATTTTTGATAAAGTTAAAAATGGGCTCAAGGGGCGCAAAAAATAGGGTTTTTGGGAGAAAAAAATTCATAACTTCGTCAATTCTCAAGATATAAAATTCAATTAATTTTATTATAAATCTCCTTAACATTATCTAAAACTTTTATATTCACAAGTTTTTGATAGGAGCAATTCGTACCGCAAAAACAAATTAAAAACGAAAAGAAAAAGGGCGTTTGAAGAAGAAAAAAATCCATAACTTCGTCAATTCTCAAGATATCAAATCCAATTAATTTTTTCATCAATCTCCTTAACATTATCTACAACTTTTATATTCACAAGTTTTTGATAGGACCAATTCGTACCGCAAAAAAAAATAAAAACGAAAACAAAAAAGGGGTTTGAAGAAGAAAAAAATCCATAACTCCGTCAATTCAAAAGATGTAAAATCCCCATGAATTTATCATATATCTTCTTGATATTGTCTACAACATCTATATAGACAAGTTTTGGATAGGACCAATTCTTAGAGCAAAAACAAATTAAAAATACATACCGGTTGAAGTAAAAAATTGATCTTAGTAAGGGTGTATTCAAATCCAAACTGCTTATTTTCTGACTCATTTTACAATTCATTTTTGCTCTCAAAGGCTTCCAATTGGTACGTTTTCTTACTCAGAAACTATATAATGTACCGTAATGGTCGATTTTCTGATAGGGGCAGAATATATTTTTTTAAATGCTGTTAAAAAGGGCATTTTGAACCGAATTTACCGAAGCGGATTGTGTTGGAAAAATCATTGTCACTCAAATCCAAACTGCTTATTTTCTGACTGGTTTTTAAATTCATTTTTGCTCTCAAACGCATTTAATTGGTAGATTCGCTTATTCAGAAACTATATAATGTACGGTAATAATCGATTTTTAGATAGAGGCAGAATATATTTCAAAAAATGATGTCAAAGTGGGCATTTTGAACGGAATTTCCCGAAGCGATTGTGTTAGAAACGAAAAATATTGTCCTTCTGAGAAAATAATTGTTTCTATATCAAGTTTTAATTAATTGAAGAAAAAATAAAAACACAGGTCGCTTATAAATCTCTTCAAAAATCACGTCAGCAAGTTTCATATTTTTTTTTTAAATTAAAAATGAATCTGGAATTATGCCAGAAAATTTCGAGTTGTTGAGCATGGAAAAGTATTTTTTTGAATACCGCCCTAACATGATTCTGATAAAACCAGCTATTATATGAAAATGAAATAAAAACTCGTCAAGAGCGGCCAGATAAAATTGTTAAAGTGGATTTATCTATAATCATGATTTAGTTTTTGTTTGTGAAATTAGTATATTTGACTTCGAAATCTACCTCTGCCTGTAGGCCGGGCCGGCAGGGATTTTTTTTTATTTTGTAAACATTTTTGTAAATATATCTAGAAAACTTTGTGAACATGTATATTTTAGGTAGATTTCGTAAGAAATACTACCTATTGCAGTCGTTACCATGGTGCGACTTTCGAAAAATTACTTCATAACTTTTCATTATAGGACCCCAGGAACCCAAAACCACCCCCACCTAAAAAGTTTATATATATATATATATATGTATGTATGTATGTATGTACTAAATTTTGTCCGCACGATAAAAGTCGCAATTATGCAAGGATCGTCTTCAAACTCGCCAACAACTTTGAGATGGCTAATATCTCGGCGGGGATTGAAAATGGGCAAAATCGGCCCAAGGGAATGGAAACGGGGAGGGTTCAAAATTTTAAATACCGTCTTAACATGATTCTGATAAAACCAGCTATTTCACAACAAGGACAAAAAAAAAAATATTTTTCTTTATAGCAGTTGCCAACAATTAAAAAAAGCAACAAAATTCTCACCACAACAATTGTTTTCCTATTGCAAGATTTTCACGTGAAAATGAAATTAAATAAACAGTTTGACGAATTGAAAAAAAAAAAATGAATATTACGTCATAAGTTTTCTACAGCAAGATTTCCGCATGAAAACTCAAAATGAAATAAATAGTTTGAAGAATTAACAAAAAATCAAAATATTGCGTCATATTAGAAATATAATGGACCTCAGCAGGTGAACTGGTAACGTCATGTGAGTTTGAAGAAACGTATTAAATCATGATAAAAACCCGACTATGGAAATATTAACATATTTTAACACTTTAAGGTTCTCTGAATTTGCTTTAGCCATTTTTAAACCTATTCCATATACATGCGTGTGTGTATTCGTGTATATTAGAATTTTCACAAAATGTTTAGCTCCCTAGAGCTCATTCTTAGTGAAGGAACTGGGTTTATCTCTAATCTTGATTTAAGTTTTGTTGGTGAATTTAGTACTTAACTTCGAAATCTACCTCCGCCTGTAGGCTCGAGCCGGCAGGGATTTTTTTCATTCATCTGTTAATTTTTATCTGTTCTTATGAAATTTTTTAAGATGGGAAAGCGTTTTTCGTTTAAAATGTTAGGAGATATAAATAAACACGTCGATAAGTGCAGATAAAAGAATATTTATTATAACAATTTAAGGAATACATTATGAATAATATCCAAATTCATTGTGGTTACGAGAATCATGGGTAACAAAAATTTCTTTACATACACTGTGTGCCTTCGAAATCTCAATTTTGGGATATTGTGGTAACTCTTATGCAAATAGGTTGAGTACATAGTCTAAATCTCTTCCTTGATTGTTAAATTCTTCAAACGTCTGGTTATTTCTTGAATATCTTCACAAAGTTTACATACAGCTGGTGATAGACTATATGATGTAGTATGCATTTTTTATTCATATTTTCTTGAAAACGGCTTTTGGCAATCTTCACAAGTATAGGGTTTTTCATCTGTATGGATCTGTGTATGTTCTTTTAAATTCCATTTACTTAAAAATTGTTTGTAGCAAATAGAACACATCTGTGAGAGAAATAAATGTAAACAATTAGAATTCTCTTCAATGATATGGATAAAAAACATTTGTTAAATTACAAACAATAAAATATTTGATTTTAAATTTACTCTAATTACGTTTCATATATGAATTATAGTATTTCATATCTAAGTACTTACATATTTATTATTCTTTAACTCTACATGTGCTAAGAGCGAATCATTCAGATCATCCATTTCTGATAAAGAGGATTGCTGCTGTTTTGATTCATCTTGCTGCAACATCTGTACAATAAAAGAAATATATTTATATACTTAGGAAAGGTTTAATATATAAGTAATCATTTATTTATTTATTTTTATTAATACATATATGTTGTAATGATATACTAAAACTTACTTTATTCACTAACAAAGAAATCGATTCCTCACTTGAATTAAAATCTGGAAATTTATCAGAGTTACGCACTTAAAGTCACCTTCTCTCCCAAGTTTAACAGTTGAAATGAGAAATACTGCGCTGCTTTTCGAAAATTTATATTATTCTCAATCGTTTTGATCACGTGACAACTCACGCATGCTTACAAATCAGTAGTATAATATATGTTATCAAGAAATTATGTTATAAGAATCTGATAATTATTAGAAAAGTGTAAAGCATAAATCATTCTGTGATATTGATAAGTGATGTAGTAAAAATTCATATAGTTTAGTTTTGAAAATAGGTCATTTAAAATATGAAATGTTAAAATTAAAGATTATATTCATGTAGGCTATGTATCAATAGAACTATAAACACAGTATTAATATTTTAAGCAACTTGATGGATGATAATTCAGAAATCTTAGAAGTGTAAGATGAAACATATGATAATTTGATTAATACTATAGACTGAATAACTCGGACTAATTTTAATATATCAAGTGATTGTAGCAATAAGAAATGACATGTAGGACCAATTCATATAAGGTGAAAATTGAGTATAATCAATTTTTAACTCTATCGCTGTCCTAAGTCTATATCTATCTTAATTGTGTAATGTAAAAATATACAAGGGAAGAATCAAGTCCAATGTCGATAAATATTGTGGTATCGGTTTAAAAAATGAAAAATCATCGAATTTCACTGAATCAGAAAGTATAAAAATTTGATTAAATAATGTTTTGAGTATAAAAATTAAGTTCAAATGTGATAAATTATGGAAATTAGTTTGTAAACTCTTATTTTTATATGTACAATCATGAAAAAAGAAAAACATTAATGTGAAATTTCCAGTTAAATAGTAATGTTTGCTAATAAGAAGGGATTATAGAATTTAATTGGGTAGATAAAATTTAGACGGAACATAATAAAATTATATGGTAAACGTTAGGTTTTTAATATGAAATTAATAAAATATAGTTAACTCATGTTTCATTCGATAAGAAATTAAAAAAATTATAAACTTAAAAAATATATACAATATGTATTTTAAAATTTTAGTAAAATCGTTTTGATTTGGTGAGATAGAGTCAAGAAAAATCACAAGTTGATATGGCAAAAATAAACGACAAAAGCTTTTTCAGTTAAACAATATTTATTCATCATTTTCAACAGTTATAGGAGGACATATACATTTTTAAAATATACAGATATTCAAATCAAGTTTATGACTTAACAAAGTTTGCATTTTTCATTTATGCATGTTGATCAGATGATGAATAAACTCCCTCTGGAGATAAAAGATAATTTTACAGTGTTTACAACTATATTTCTTAGGGTGAACTTTTTTATGATGTAAAAATTCAACTTCATCGTACAATTTAATGTTGCAGTATTTACATTCATATTCCTTGGGATGAACTTTTTTATGTTTAGTTAAAGCAGACTTTGTTAAAAAAGAGTTGGAACATTTATCACAATCATAAAACTTCTTATGAGATCTCTTGTGAATTGTTAACAGACACTTTTGTAAATAATCTTTCCCGCATTGATCGCATTTATATGTAGTAGATGTCCTGGAATGAGTTACACTATGTCGTTTTAAATCACTGCTTTGAATGAATGTCTTTGAGCATATTTCACATTCAAAGGGCTTTTTCTCCAAATGGGATATTTGATGTCTGTTTAATGTATTCTTTTTGGAATAGGATTTCTCGCATTGATTGCAAGTAAAAGGTGGTTTTAGTTGTTCTGGTGAAGAGGGTGTTATTTCAATGTTCGAAGCATGTACTTCTTGGCTGGGTATAGCTGATTTCATATCCTTTAAGTAAGATTGACTTGAATCTTCCTCTGTTAAAGACATTTCTTGCATATTACTCATTTTAGTTAAACTAGAGAATATAAGCTGACGTCTTCATATAACGAAAACAGCAAACAGTATGAAAAATTCCACTCGTTTCACTCAACGCAATAAAATTATAGGAGGCGCTGTTGTTTTTTAGCTCATAGGATTGGTTTGAAAAGCGAAAAACGCTGAATTTCGTTAAATCTGAAAGTACTGGATTTGATTAAATAATGCTTTGTGTATAAAAATTAAGCTCGAATGTAGAAAAATCCAGTTAAATGTAATAGAAATAAGGATATTAATTTGTAAACTCTCATTTTTTATGCACATTCATGAAAATATTTTTTTAATGTGAAATTTTCAGTCATTGATTAGATTAAAATTAATTTATTTTTGTTTAGTAATGAGTATTTCTTGAAGTGTGTCTTATTGAAAGTTTAAAACTCTACATAGCTACCATCTAAAAGTATGATAAAATCTCAAACTGGTATAAAAGTTAATCAAATTCGTTTAAATTTGTCTTTTTCATTAAAAATCATATTTTCCTTTTGTTATTTGTTCAATTATTAAAATTCATTAAGGTAATGGTTGTTCAAAAACTAAAATATATGTTTAACGTTCCTCATTTAAGTTATTATTCTTATCTTGTAGCTGAAAAAAGAAAATCTAAAGAAATCTGTTTTTATTTTTCTTCTTAAAAATTGATATTTTCCATTGTTTTGTTTAATTATTGATATTGAGGTTGAACGTGTTAAATACAGTTCGTTCTGTGATTAAACAAATTTTCTGTTAAAAGGGTTTATATAATTTCAAGTAAAAGCAATTTGAAAGTGAATACATACTATTTAATAAACAAAATTCTCGTATAGGAACTAGTGTTGAAAAACATGTGTTATGTTAAAAATGCACTTAATATTTACATATTGAAGTGAAATTTTTTAAAGTGTGGCTAAGTATGTGAAATGTAGTTTCAGCACAGGTATAGTTAATTCATCTGTTGATAATATTGGGTATCCAATAATAAATAAATAATTATCCATTAAACTGTAAAATTATACTTGTAATAATGTAAAAATATTGATACTTTCTTTTATACATCTTGAAAAATGATCAAATCGTCAACATATCGATATTTTGTAAACAAGTGACGTAACGCTATTGTATCCTCCTCCCTTCAAGGAGGGAGAAACGCAGGATTTTCTTATGAGTTTGAAGAGAGCGTAGATGTAATTCATGAAAGGGGGGCGTGAAATCTGGTTATTTTTACTTTTAGAAGAAGTGTGATGATGAAGCATAATCCTACAGTAGTCTAAACACTGTAAGATCAATTAGGTTGGTGTAAAATTACTAAGTGTAAGATAAAATTGATTATTTACCTAGAAATATCCACATTTAAAATGTAGTAAAATTAAGTTAATTGGTTTGAAAACTCGAAATTTTATATGAAAATGATAAAATTTAAAGCCAATAACGAATAAAAACGTTGGATAGGTTCGAAGTATTATATAAAGATGTAAAAATCATTATTGGATTAATAAAATTAATCTTTTTCTTTAAAAATTCGATATTATTCTTTGTTATTTGTTTAAATATCAAAATTTATTAAGGTAATGGTGGATCAAAAACTAAATTATATGTTTAAATTTTCCTTTTAAGATGACATCCCTATCTTATAGTTGAAAAAAAATTCTAAAGGATCTAAAGAATCTGCTTTTTCATTAAAAATTGATATTTTCATTGTTTTGGTTAATTAATAATACTTATTAAGGTGTTGTTCATTCAAAATTCAAATTTATGTTTCACTTTCCCCATTTAAGTTCATATTACGATCTTGTAGTTGAATAAAATCTACAGAAATCAGCTTTTTTCCTAAGAAATTGATATTTTCCACTGTTTTGCTTAATTAATAATACTCATTAAGGTAAAGATTGTTAAAAATTCTAATATATGGTTAACCTTTTCCATTTAAGTTGATATTCTGATCTTGTAGTTGAATAAAATCTACAGAAATCAGCTTTTTTCCTACGAAATTGATATTTTCCACTGTTTTGCTTAATTAATAATACTCATTAAGGTAAAGATTGTTCAAAATTCAAATATATGTTTAACTTTTTCCATTTAAGTTGATATTCTGATCTTGTAGTTGAATAAAATCTATAGAAATCAGCTTTTTACCTAAGAAATTGATATTTTCCACTGTTTTGCTTAATTAATAATACTCATTAAGGTAAAGATTGTTAAAAATTCAAATATATGGTTAACCTTTTCCATTTAAGTTGATATTCTGATCTTGTAGTTGAATAACATCTACAGAAATCAGCTTTTTCCTAAGAAATTGATATTTTCCACTGTTTTGCTTAATTAATAATACTCATTAAGGTAAAGATTGTTAAAAATTCAAATATATGGTTAACCTTTTCCATTTAAGTTGATATTCTGATCTTGCAGTTGAAAGAAAATCTACAGAAATCAGCTTTTTTCCTAAGAAATTGATATTTTCGACTGTTTTGCTTAATTAATAATACTCATTAAGGTAAAGATTGTTAAAAATTCAAATATATGGTTAACCTTTTCCATTTAAGTTGATATTCTGATCTTGTAGTTGAATAAAATATACAGAAATCAGCTTTTTCCTAAGAAATTGATATTTTCCACTGTTTTGCTTAATTAATAATACTCATTAAGGTAAAGATTGTTAAAAATTCTAATATGTGGTTAACCTTTTCCATTTAAGTTGATATTCTGATCTTGTAGTTGAATAAAATCTACAGAAATCAGCTTTTTTCCTACGAAATTGATATTTTCCACTGTTTTGCTTAATTAATAATACTCATTAAGGTAAAGATTGTTCAAAATTCAAATATATGTTTAACTTTTTCCATTTAAGTTGATATTCTGATCTTGTAGTTGAATAAAATCTACAGAAATCAGCTTTTTACCTAAGAAATTGATATTTTCCACTGTTTTGCTTAATTAATAATACTCATTAAGGTAAAGATTGTTAAAAATTCAAATATATGGTTAACCTTTTCCATTTAAGTTGATATTCTGATCTTGTAGTTGAATAACATCTACAGAAATCAGCTTTTTCCTAAGAAATTGATATTTTCCACTGTTTTGCTGAATTAATAATACTCATTAAGGTAAAGATTGTTAAAAATTCAAATATATGGTTAACCTTTTCCATTTAAGTTGATATTCTGATCTTGCAGTTGAAAGAAAATCTACAGAAATCAGCTTTTTTCCTTTAAAATTGTTATTTTCCATTATTTTGCTTGATTAATAATACTCATTAAGGTAAAGATTGTTCAAAATTCAAATGTAAATTTAATCTTCATCTTATAGTATGTTAATCTAGTCGATCTAACGTTCAACTCTCATGTTATAGCAGAAAAATACTCTAAAAACGCCATCTTTCCCGCTAGGGGGTGGTGTCGGAGGGGGTGTGGTGTCGCAGGGGGCCGGAAGGTGGTGTCGGAGGGGGTGCGGGATGCGGTGCCGGAGGGGGGACGGGATGAGGATGCGGGACGGGATGAGGATGCGGTGCGGCACCGCATCCTCCTGTCCCAGAACTCTTATTTTCCTACTACTGACGTTTAGTTACTTTTAGCGTAGAAAAAATATCGTCTCCGTGAGATGGGAAGTGACCTACATTCGCCGGTGTATTTGAAAAGGTTAAAATTCATATTTTTTAAAACCGATTACACTATCGATTAGAAGAAAGTTTTAGCTTTAAGAGCATATTTTAGGTTTGTCGGCACGTCTAAAATTGCGCCCTGGAGGGGCGTTGCCCTAAAAGGGAAAAACGTTCTTTGGAAAAAGACCCTTTTTGAATTTTTTTTCAAAGGGTTAACTGCGATATTCTTTTCAATTGATTGCGGCATTTGAGACATATGAGTACGAGCTTTCAGAATATGTCTTTCGTTTTTACTTTCTACTATCTTCAATAGAAGAAAGTATTGCAATCGAATTTTTTTTCGACTTCCGGTTTTCGACGGATTTACACGTTTTTAGGGCCAGAGATCCCAAAAGTCATGTTTATACAAAATGTCTGTCTATCCGTGTGTCTGTGTGTCGCCATTGTACCATCGAAAAGTGTATGAAGTTATGCATAGAATTGAACTAAATTTTTTGGGTATGTATTTGGCTGTAACAAGCAGGTCCTCCTTCAATATAGAAATATCCTGCCGGAAGGGGAGGCGCTGTAATAGCAATTTTTGTGCCATTTTCATTATGTACCATCGAAAAGTGTATGAAGTTATGCATAGAATCGAACCAAATTTTTTGAGTATGTTTTTGGTTAAGGCCAGTAGGTCCTCCCTGAATTTGAAAAAAAATCCGCCAGAAGGGGGCGCTGTAATAGCAATGTCTGTGCCATTTTCATTATTGTACCATCAAAAGTGTATGAAGTTATGCATAGAATCGAAACTAAATTTTTGTGTATGTTTTTGGCTATTGGCCAGCAGATAAACCTTTAATCTGGAAATATTCCACCAGAAGGGGGCGCTGTAATAGCGATGTCTGTGCCATTTTCATTATTGTACCATCAATTAGTGCATGAAGTTATGCATAGAATTGAATCAAATTTTCTATGTATGCATTTGGCTGTGGCCAGCAGTTTCTCCTTGAATTTGAAAATATTTTGCAGGAAGGGGTTACTGTAATAGCGATTTTTGAGCCATTTTCTTTATTTTATCATCGGAGAGTGTATGAAGTTGTGAATAGAATCTATATATATATTACGCTATCGTACGAGGCACAGAAATCGCGATTATTTGTTAATTGTTTAATGGCAATGCACGAATGAATCGCATCTCATTGGTTATTGAACAGCATTTAATGCATCTAGATACCTATAAGGGGGGTTACAATAGGGGACCCTGTTTTGTCGCCAAATGCCGCTAAGTTTGTCGCCAACTTGACGATATATCGCCAAAGTTGGCGACCAAAATTAGTCGCCAAAAGTGACGCCAAGTTGGCGATATCTGTAATATTTCGCCAAATTCCCATAGACTTCCATTGTAAACCAGTACGGTTTACTTGCTTGCTGAAAATCAACAAACTGAGATATTTTAATGCAACAAAAACTAATATTACCTTAAGGGATTATATTAATTATATTCAAGGGAGTCCAGGTAAATTAAATTATGAATAAAAGTAACATGATACAATGCTTACAAGGAAGGTCTCCTTACAGGGCATACTCAGAATATGTTGAAAAAAAAATGCTAGTGAAACTATTCATGTATGTAATAAGGGATCAGTCAAATTTAACGGCGGAATTTCAGTAGAAAGTCTGTAAAAAATAAAATACTTTCGAATATATGGCACGAAAATACAAAGGGACACGCGATTTGGCGAGCAGGATTTTTCCTCTCCAAAAGCAAACGATTTTAATGCATCTGAAAATTTATTATTGTTTTTTAGAATGCATGGTTTTTAATGAATTCAAACTTAATCAATTAAAGAGGTTATTATATATTTTTATATTACATATATATGGTGCTTGTTGCTGTAGTTATTTAATTTCATCACTGTAAAAATATTTTCTATGCTTTGCAAGTTGCAAATATCGATTTTAAGTTATAGTCAGCTGACATTTGATTTAACATTTCCATATCGAAGACGAAGTCGTTTCCATAGCAACAAAATCAAATAGACAGTGTCTGCCGTATTTTTGAGCTTGAAATAATTTAAATCAATTTAAATTTTGTTTTAAATCGCAAAATATGATATTTAAATTTTATTATAAATACATATAAATATGTATCACAAACAATAGTTAAAACAAACTAGAAATAACAAAACTATTGTTAAAACAAATTAAAAATGACAAAACTAAAGTTATTTAAATTAAACTTGTATAAACAAATTCAACATAAAAAGTTTTTTTCCTACATAAAACCGTATTTTTTTTTTCATCGCCAACCGGTGGTAAATCGCCAAATAAACGAAACTTTCGTTATTTTTTTACGGACGCTGTATCGGGGTTCCGCCAAAAAAATTTTTATAAACATATATATCCATATGAGAAGAACATTCTGTAATTTTTTCAGATTTTTCTGAGTATGCCCGTATGGAGACCTTCCTTGTTAGCATGCTTTCCCAAACATAAATTTTAAGGGAGACCAAACTGGTCGCCAAGGGCGGCTAGTTGAACCAAATTTTTTGTGTATGTGTTTGGCTGGCCAGCAGGTCCTTCTTGAAATTGGATATATTCCGCCGGAAAGGGGCGCTGTGATAACGATTTTTGTATAATTTTCTCTGTTTTTCGTAGTTTTGTTTTCCATCGGCGGCTCGTGCAGCGACGGGAACTAGGGTCCTGCTAAGCCGGCTATTCGCAAAAAGCTGATGTACAACAGAATAACGAAAACCTATTGATTTTAATATATATGATGATCGAGATGAACTCATTTTTACTACTCTTCATTGACTGAAGCAGAAATTTAAGATGAAAATCAAAGTTGGTATAGTATTGAACTAGTAATATTGCTGTATTAACATGTGTAACTACTTTTTGTAATATTAAGATGTATGAGATAGAAGAAAGTTTTGGAATTGGCACATCCAACTAGTTAACTTTACTAAGTGGTTTGGCCAATGGAAATTGACAAAATGCACCCCAAAATTCCTTCTTTCCGATCTTCATTTTGTCCCGATACGTAGGTAAGGCATCCCGACCCGGACATCCACGAGTTCTTTTTCCCTCTCCGGAGGACAGAGATGAGTTTTTAATGAAAGTTCTTTGTAATTTTTAATTGATAACTAATTATTAGAAATTTAAAATTCCGAGTTTCTTGTGCACCAGGAGAGGCCTTGGACTACCCTCACACAAATTTTCAGCCTTGTAGGTCCATAGATTTTGCTAGCTGTCGCAGACAGACACACACACACAGACAGAGAAAAACTTTCTTTTATTAGTATTACCGTGACATAGCTGCCACTTTTTTCCAAACTAATAATCATATTTGAACCAGGCTTTTTTTTAATAAATGGAATAAAATTGAAAACAAGTGAGTTCCACATAGTTACAAGATGCATTTTATTAAATAAATTTTCTAGTTCAAAGTACGTTTATTTGAATATAAATAACTTGAAAGTTGGTAAGTATGCCTCGAGTGCTGTATCTCAAGGACTAATGCACGGGATTTCACCAAACTTCCTATTCTATCTGAACTAGTACTGATGAAATTTTGGTACATATCAACCAATAGGTAGTGCTTTTCTGTGCTGTGTTTTCCAGAATTTCCGTGATATCTATATCTCGGCTTCTATTGGATGAAATTGCACCACGGATTCAATTTTGGCTTTGATCACTCAACAGGGGTGCGATGCCTATGAAATGGGAAAGATTTTCGAATCGAATCCACAATCAGTTGATGCAATTTGGAGAGTGTGGTTCGCCGTATTATTAACTCCATTCTTGTAACTTTCATACTTTACTTTTAATATCATATTGTGGCCAGAATCCACCCAGATTTAACACTTTCTAACATAGTTGCAAAGTGTTTATAAATTTGGTTTATCTGGCCGTCTGTGCTATAACTCGGACACATTCGGATTCCCATGCAATTGATATATGTTAATGAGGTTTACAATGACATGTTCGGTATTGAAAATGAAGTATGTAGCGTTTATAGTTCACTTACAGGGACACTCAAAAGAATTCCGTTACATTACAGTTTATGGGGAAAAATTGCATGCGATATATTTTAATGATGTTACACTATTTCAAATATATTGAAATTGAAATATATTACTGCGGTGCACCACAAGAGGCTAACTACAGAATATGGTAAGTATAGAATCCGTCGTTGATTTACAGGGACACACAAAATAATTCGGTTACAGTACTGTCTAAGAACAATAATTGATGGAAGAACGTTTTAAGTTGTGGTACGCGTTTTCAAATTAAACTAATTTTTGCCTATTACATGGCGTTTATAAATTCTACAGATGATATACAGGGCAGAACAAAAGATTTCGAGTACATTTCCGTTTACTGACGGAAATTCCTTACAACTGTGCTATGCTTTCCTAATTGAACAAAATTTTAGCATACTATGTAATATATATACAAATATACAGAGCTGCACGATATAATTCGGATATTTTCCGGACTATTGGTGATAATTCTTGCAGCTGGATTTTCAAATGCGTTATGCATTTTCCAAATTCTTTATTTGAAATCATCTTTCACCTTATTAAACGGTGAAGTTTTGTTAAAGTATTCTGGAAGTGTTGGAAAGTGTTTAATAATATATGCGTGACGCATAATTTTTCGTTCTTTCAACATGAATTTTAACTTGATTTGTGAACCTGATTACGGAATATTAGCTCTATGCTTATTGTTATGAATAGCTGTATCATTTTTTCTATTGTGCAGAAATGCTTATTGTGTTGGACATTATAGCTGTATCTTATTTTCTATTGTGCAGAAATGCACTCAATTTTAGATTTGAGATTAATGATTAAAATGTATATGTTGATCTAATTTTCAATTTTAATACCCGACAGTAAGCAATTCTTGTTCTTTATGCCATGTTGTAATATACCTTATATTCATAATTCATTATTGTTGTTACTCATAATTCAAAATTTAAGTTTGGATTCTAACTATAAATCAATATATTAGAACTAGCTGCCCTTGGCGACCAGTTTGGTCTCCTTTATATGTACGCTAAGCATTGTATCATGTTACTTTTTTTAATTTAGTTGCTCAATCCTTTGCCAAATCGGAAGATTCTGATACAGAAATCATGAACTCGGTATTTTTATATTAGCCGGGTACAGGTCGCCAAGCATTCTTCTCGTCGTATTTTTTTCGTATTTCATTAATTTCATTTAAAATATAATACTTTCACTCATTTATTTAAAATACATAAATTTAGTTTAAAACTGATATATCTAATAATTCTCAATTATTTCTTAAAAAATAAATAAATAAAATAAAAAATAAAAGTATTAAATAGTACCATAAACCATGAAATTTAATTTCAACATCAAAGCTTTGTTTCAATTTACCACGAGAAAAATTGTTTATTGTTCCAGTCGCATGAAATGGACTATTATAATACTGATGCCATGATGACGATGGACCAATATTTGGCGATTTATCACCAGCGCCCGGCTAATATTAAATTACCAAATTGGTCACCTGGCATATAAAAAGCGAAGCGGTCAATCCGGAACTATTGATGACAGTCAGATGACTTAGGCTTTTATTATATAGATGATATGATATGATATGATATGATATGATATGATATAGAGGAAAGTTTTGTGATGATCACAATATATTAGTTTTTTTATTCTTCGTCTAAATAAGTGTGTTTTTTAAAGTTTCATTTTAAATAATTATTTTACTTAATTATTCAATTAATTTAAAAAATTATTTAAATAATTATAATAATTATTATATCTTAAGATATACTATTATTTTTTGTAACTACATAAATTATTTAAAAAAATTATTTACAAAATGCTAAAATAAAAAATTGCAGTGCTTAAAACTATTTGAAAACTCACAGTAATTTTCAAAAATCCCTCCCCAAAACATCGTTTTTAGGTGCGTTCGTAATTATATAGCACCTATAGTCGTCGTCCTGTCCGTCTGTCTGTCCGCATATAACAGAGCAAAAACTACCCAACCGAATGGTCTGAAATTTTAAATATATGACTTTTGCAAAATTTTGTCGAGTCATTTCAAATTTTATGAAAATCTTAAAGTTTTCTGTTACGTTATGGCCAATGGGAAAAAATTATTTCAAGTGCATTTTAATGATGTTACAGCCTTTCGAACGGAATGAAATTGATATGCACTTATGAAGTGCACTAAAATATACATTCAGTACAATATGCGGTGCAAAAAATATTTATAAAACTAATTATAGTACGAACGCACCTCATTTGCCACGTTTCACGTGCAATTTCCAACTTGTTTTTTTTTTCAACTCTTTGTAACACTATGTAAAAAATACGATAATGTAGATAACTTTCTTCTAAGCACAAAATAAATATTTTATCTTTCGAAAACTTACGTAGCTAAAACCCCCCTCTTACCTCTTGGTTCAGATGTTCAGAATTTATGTTAGAATTTGTATGTTTGTAGTCTATTTGAGAACTTGGAGCTCATTTACTAATTGGTCTACGGCTTGAATTGAACCTTGTCCACAATATTGTATGCTTGTTAAAATATTCGCCATAAGAGACTCGGATAATAATACATAGGCATCCCCAAAAAAATTCAGAGGATATTATATTTAGGAAAACCGATATCCTCTGGATGGTTGAAATCGTCCTGCAGACAACCACGGGATGTCCTCTGGTATCAAAATGTCGCATTCTATAGACAGTGCTTAATTCAGAATTTTTTTTCTCTGGGAAGTATTTCTCGGTTCTGGGAGTGACATTATTGTGCTCTGGGAGGAGAGGTCGAACACTGCTCTTAAGTATAAGCACAAAACCTTAAATCTTCCGGAAGGCATTTCGATCTCGATGTTCCGGAAAGATTTTCCCCTGGACTACCCTCTGACTTTATAATTGTCTCTAGATCTCCCGTGGATGACTTTTTATGGCACTTTTTGGACAATTATAAAATGAAGGAAGAGGGAAATGAATTAAGGATTGAATTTAATGTGCACGTGTGCACAATTAGAATTCACTAAAGGCGAATGCTATCGAATAATTCGACTTCTATACTCTCTGGAAATCTCGTAGATAGTTTTAATAGGAAATAACAGCGGGATATGACCAGCATAATCACTGCAGGACGGCCAAAGGACGATTTTATTTCTACAGGGAGGTGCGGTGTCGAAACTGGTTTAAATTTGGATTATTGCAGTGCTTCCGAAAAAAATTAAACTGGGAGGATCATGATCCATTTAACTCTTCTTGTGAAAAAAACAAAAATAGCAACACCGAAAACAACAGATCTGTTGCATAGCTCTAGAGGTCTGTTGATTCGTCATAAGGCTCTCGGCGATTCGGTAGGAAACGTATATGGATCTCTTCTTTTGTTTTTTCTTAAACTGTTACAGGAAGAATTTAATAAAACTTAGTTTGTGTTTTTAATGTTTTAACAAAATACTAAACGCATTTCCTTTTCACCCGCAAGAAAGCTAGAAGAGTACTTTTGTGGTGTGATTGCACACACCACAACGCTCTAAAGATTTGCAAGTGAAGTTGAAAAAGTTGCTAAACTCATTCCGCTATCCGCTGGACTAGCCGGAGCCGATCAATCAGGAATCAGGATTATTTGCTTTACCTGCGTTTTCGGGAGTTTTATTTTTTTAGTTTGCTTTTCAAGGATCTTGTTGGTATATATATATAATTTCTTATTAAGCGATTGAAATACATTTTGTGTGAATTCTTAATGTTTTCTACTGTCATTTTAAACTATATTATTTTATCAAGTGTTTGAGTTTTGTTTCTAAACAAGTTTTCGTCATGCTTTTCTCCGCAGTTTTAATGTTTACAAACAAGTTTGTTCATAAATTTTTGATTCGATCGCGCCCGTTAAAACCTCAACTTTTTTGAAAAAACAAAAGAAAAGAATAATATTTCATTGTACCTCCTAGTTATTTTATTTTTTTAGTGTATATTTTTACGGAGTTTTATTTTGTAATTTTTTTTACCATTATAAAGTTTTGTAACATTTATGTGTTTCAGGTTTTTTATTAAGTTGATGTGTAATAATAATAATTCAGATTTTAACACTTAGGTTGATCATTTCGTGATTTTTATTTATTATTCAAATGTTTAACCTTTTTATGGAATTTAATCTCCTTTCCTCCACACACAAGGAAAAAAAAATACATCTGTCATACATTCAAAATATTTAAAGCAGTTTTATTTATATACACATATATATATTAAAGCTGCATAACATTGAAAATTATTTATTTATTGAATATGCTTCATTCCCATGAAAAGGTAGTGATGATAAATATTAATAGGAAATGCAGTACTAGTAGGTATTAATATTTTTTAAACATATTTATATTTAAGCTTTAAGTAAACTATCCAACATGCTTCTGACTGACAAAATAATTTTAATGTTTTGCTTTCTCTTTTCAATGAAATTAAGTTCAAAGTCCACAGATGTCCCCAGTGTTGTACCTAGTCGTAAAAAATGCATAGGGTATATGCCGTAGGCAGAGGGTATGCTAAATTCATGAACGCCATGCATAGAGTATAAGCTATAGCTTTATTTGAGAAACAGAGGGTATACAGACGTTCTTTTAAAAAATCCAGAAGGTATATGGCATTATCTCTGTATTACCCTCCACTACACCCCTGGACGTCCCCACATCTGAAACAAAATCATTTTCTCTGACTGTTGAAAAATTAAAAACCTGTTTTCTTTTTGTATTACAGAAGAGTCCCGCATAACAGAGTAATTAAAAAAAAAATTATGGCCGTTTCCCCTCCTATTCTGACCATAAAATCTAACTTTTTACGACTGCTCTTTCATCTTCACCTAACATTTCATTTATAATGGCTGTTTCATAATAATGGAAGCCACCAGTCCATCAGAAGAAAATGATCCATTCCAAAGGTATAAGTTTGATTGAAAAAAACTATTTAATGCTTTGAGCAGAAAAAAGAGGCTACACCTGCAATTTTCATGACGCATAGCTGCCAATTTGTACGGTTTTGTTACCTCTAAAATTTAATGCAAATTTTTGCCATATTTAATCGTTGACAATTGTTAGATTTCAGTGATTGAATTAGGCAAAATTTACTGGTAACTTTTAGTGGTAAGAAAAAATCTTAGAAATTGGTAGCTATGCAGTAGTGTAATACTGCAGTTAGTTATACTATATATAGTTATACTATATAAACTATATAATACATTATATAGTTTCTGAATAAGAGAATCTAGCAATTGGATGCGTTTGAGAGCAAAAATGAATTTAAAAATGAGTAAGAAAATAGACTGTTTGGATTTGAATGCACCCTTAATAAGATGACTTTTTTCTTCAACTGCTATGTATTTTTAATTTGTTTTTGCTGTAAGAATTTTCCCTATCAAAAACTTGTCTATATAAATGTTGAAGACAATATTAAGAAGATATATGATAAATTCATGGAGATTTTATATCTTGTGAATTGACGGAGATATGAAAATTTTTCTTCTTCAAACCCCCCCTTTTTTTTTTTTTGCGGTACGAATTGGTCCTATCAAAAACTTGTGAATATAAAAGTTGTAGATAATATTAAGGAGATGTATAATAAAATTAATTGGATTCGATATCTTGAGAATTGACGAAGTAAGGAATTTTTTTCTCCCAAAAACCCTATTTTTTGTGCCC
This sequence comes from Maratus speciosus, assembly GCA_963932465.1. Classification (NCBI taxonomy): domain Eukaryota; kingdom Metazoa; phylum Arthropoda; class Arachnida; order Araneae; family Salticidae; genus Maratus; species Maratus speciosus. Next base: position 7,697 of record CAWVRF010000181.1, on the reverse strand, counting down.
TTTGAGCCTATTTTTTATTTTATCAAAAATCTGTGATGCATGAATTTTTGGCGCTATTTTTAGAAGTAATAAAAACTTTAAACTGATTCGATATGTACAAAAATTAAGACGTTATGGGGTTTTTTCGGTTTTCACAAAACCCCTCCCTATTTCCATCCCCTTGGTCCGCTTTTGCCCATTAACGAACTTAACCGAGATTTTATGTCCCTTGATTTTATGTATCAGTTTGGAAGAGATTTGTGTAGAATTGCAGAAGTTATCGTGTCCAGAAGAAAGTGATAACACAATTGTTTCGGGAAATTCCGTTCAAAATGCCCACTTTGACATAATTTTTTGAAATATATTCTGCCTCTATCAAAAAATCGATCATTGCGGTACATTATATAGTTTCTGAATAAGTGAATCTACCAATTAAATGCGTTTGAGAGGAAAAATGAATTTAAAAATGAGTCAGAAAATAAGTAGTTTGGATTTGAGTGCATCCTTAATTCAATGATTTTTCCAACACAATCCGCATCGGGAAATTCGGTTCAAAATGCCCACTTTAACAGCATTTTTAAAAAATATATTCTGCCTCTATCAAGAAATTGACCATTACGGTACATTATATAATTTCTGAGTAAGAAAACGTACCAATTGGAAGCCTCTGAGAGCAAAAATGAATTGTAAAATGAGTCAGAAAACACGCAGTTTGGATTTGAATACACCCTTACTTAGATGATTTTTTTCTTCAACCGCTATGTATTTTTAATTTGTTTTTGCTGTAAGAATTGGTCCTATCCATAACTTGTCTATATAGATGTTGTAGACAATATTAAGAAGATATATGATAAATTCATGAGGATTTTATATCTTTTGAATTGACGGAGTTAAGGATTTTTTACTTCTTCAAACCTTGTTTTTGTTTTTATTTTTTTTTGCGGTACGAATTGGTCCTATCAAAAACTTGTGAATATAAAAGTTGTAGATAATATTAAGGAGATTTATAATAAAATTAATTGAAATTGATATCTTTAGAATTGACGAAGTTATGAATTTTTTTCTCCCGAAAACCCTATTTCTTGCGCTCCTTGAGCCCATTTTTAACTTTATCAAAAATCTGTGATACATAAAATTTTGGCCCTATTTTTAGAAGTAATAAAAACTAGAGATGCAACGAATATTCGGCCGAAGCCGAATATCCGGCCCATTCGGCCTGTCTGCCGAATATTCGGCTTCGGCCGAATATCAAGTCCATTATTCGGCCAAGGCCGAATAATAAATACTGTAATAAATGTTTTTATATTTATACAGTATAACTTTTTAATTTGACATTTTATATTCATCATATATAATGAAAATTTTATTTGAAATTAACTAACACTTTTTTTTCCAACAACCTTCATACTCCAAATGGGTTTTATCTACCCATTTTTATATAAGAGGCTAATTTAGGAATCATGTTAAAAAAAATTTATGCTGTATCAGTAAGTACAAAAAGTATTTGTAATAAGCTAACATAATCTGTTAAATTTAAAATTAATCTATTCAAAATTGTTTTAATACAGCTGTACAAGCTAATTCTTTTTTTTTTTTTTTTTTTTATCATAATGGGAAGTTTAACATTTAACCCTTGTTACATAAAAAAAATATTTCTTTCAATAATATTTTGATTTATACCCATAAAGAACATAAATATGATTGATTAGATATAGATGTATTATATGTATCAATGCAAAAACCCTTGACGGGTTAAAAGTTTCTGACGCAGCTCTTTATCTTATGCTCTAAGAATTTTAAATATGGAACTTAAAAATACTGATATCAAATTTTGAGTGACATTATGCTATTTCTTAAAAAATATATTTGTATTTATTTCACCATTTTATTTTTGTTTTATTTATAATCGCATGTGCAAAAGTTATGTTCAACATGAAAAGCTGCATAAAATTTTATTCGCTGTTGCTTTATCATTTACATCTCTCATAAATTCAAAATATGTGTTTTAAAAGATATGATATAAAATTTAAGTGACGCCTTGATGTGACTTTAAAAGGTTTGTTTTTTAAAATTCAATTTAAATTATTTTTGACTTGGTTAAAATATTTTTTTTACATCTACACAATACTTTTAATTTTTCAATTCACTGTTAAATATATCACTTTCATCGAATCTATACTATGCATTGAAATGTATTTATTTCAATAAATTGATTTATCTTTTGTGTCACGCTATTCAAAATTGTGAGTAAGATTTATGTAAATGGTTTATTTGCGTCAAACTATCCTTTTTCATACATTTCATGTAGTTTGGACACAATGACGCAAAGAAACCATTTACATAAATCTTACTCACAATTTTGAATAGCGTGACACAAAAGATAAATCAATTTATTGAAATAAATACATTTCAATGCATAGTATAGATTCGATGAAAGTGATATATTTAACAGTGAATTGGAAAATTAAAAGTATTGTGTAGATGTAAAAAAAATATTTTAACCAAGTCAAAAATAATTTAAATTGAATTTAAAAAAAACAAACCTTTTAAAGTCACATCAAGGCGTCACTTAAATTTTATATCATATCTTTTAAAACACATATTTTGAATTTATGAGAGATGTAAATGATAAAGCAACAGCGAATAAAATTTTATGCAGCTTTTCATGTTGAACATAACTTTTGCACATGCGATTATAAATAAAACAAAAATAAAATGGTGAAATAAATACAAATATATTTTTTAAGAAATAGCATAACGTCACTCAAAATTTGATATCAGTATTTTTAAGTTCCATATTTAAAATTCTTAGAGCATAAGATAAAGTGCTGCGTCAGAAACTTTTAACCCGTCAAGGGTTTTTGCATTGATATCATTACTTTTTTGAGGTTAGTGATAAAATGATTAAAAAAAAGATACTTATGGAATTTAATGCAGATTTAATTTTTACTATTTTATTACAATTTTCCTTATAGCAGTTTGTATATAAAAACAACTGGGTAAGTATAATCGCAGATCGCACAGAGGGTTTCATTTGATATTCCTTTAAAAACACTTTATCCTTAAATTAATAAATCCAAAATGTTAATTTATAATTATTAAATCCTTACATAGATGTAGCACCAATAGTTCCAATTTTCATGGGGCAGGGAACGCACTCTTTTAAACAAACCACCTTCCAATTGAAGTCATCAAAAACCAAGTTGAATAAGCCAGATCCCGTTGTGTTGTTTGACAAACAGCAGTCTCATGTCCCCTCCTTCCCCCCTTTTTCAAAATTTTTCAGACCAGTACCTAAGAATGGAACCGAAATAATTTTTTCTCTTCAGAAATTACGATAAAAAAATAGTATGCAGTACTCATAAATTTACTTTAATGCTATATAGGGTGATTATTAAGTTAGTTATAACGTTTGGAATCTGTTGCATTGATGTCCGAAAGGTAGTTTCTGAGTTATGGAAGCTGGACCCATAAGGCGCCATAGAGGGGCGAAGCCCACTAGTGTCTATCATAATTATATCTGCCATGTAGACTAATTGCGATATTTAATCAAAATAGCCCCCCCCCCCCCCCCCCCCACCTCCTCATCCCCGGAAATATAACAAATACAAAATGTGTCTTTATAAACCTATTGTCAAATAGGTTTTTATTTCTTTTTCCCTAAAAAAAAAACATGATTTTTATATCCGTAACGTAAATAGCGGACGAAGCCCGCTAGTTCCTATCATAATATATATTTTTAATAATTTTATATAGTCTATAATAAAAATCAGACTTAAAATAGTCTAGTTCCATGAGTACTGGTAGTGTCAGTTACATGCTACGATTTTTGGATACCAGTATTTTAGAACGGGAAAATGTGACTTATTTTATCGGAGATATCTCATTAATTGAATAAGGTGAACCAAACTTTTTGAAAAAAAGGTGGCCAACAAGCATGGCAGTTATCAGCTATGTGACTTTGTGCTAAAGTCCATTAATTTGATCTGCTTTAAAAAGATTACGGAAGATTGAATTATAGTAGAACCTGGATTAACCGAGCTTCGATTAATCGAGGTTTCTGTTAACCGAGCCGATAACAAAGTCTGATTTTTTTTTTCCTTTTGAATGAGCCTTAAAAATAACCACACTCTTTTTAGCTCACTGTCCGTGCTATACAGGCCCTTCTGCCCCCAACAGCCCTCAACTCCAAAGAAACATTGGACCCTGAGAAGTCAATAGTGAACAATGCTTTGTTTCCAGTGGCTGTGTGAACTTTCGTAAATTTTTCAATTTGCATTTTAAAATTTACTACTGGTAGTTGATTTTCTTTTTAAATTTGTTAAGCTGTGAAACAGAACTTTACATATATTTACTTTTATTATTTAAAAAACGTTCTATATATTTTTTTAAAAGAGATGTTACATTCGCAAGCACGGCGAGTTTTTACACACAGTTTCTATTAACTGAGATTTCCGATTCCGATTTACTAACAGTCCCAATTAGCTCGGATAATCGAGGCTGCTCTGTATAATTAAAAAATCAATGGCGATCTTACTGTAAACGGGTTTCCCTTTTACTGAGGGATTTCAAAACCGAATCAGCTGATGTTAGTTGCTGTTTCCCTGCTTGATTAAATAAGATTAGTTAAACATTTGAAAATTACCAAATATAAAAGGAACTAAGTCAACAGAGTCTTTGCTTTATGGTATTTTTTAACAACGCTATAAGAAAATGATTTTAAATAAGAGATTTTAAATGTAACGTTTTAAATCTGACATAATTTTCACCAAACTTTCCTTTCTCTTTGTAACATTCAACTGAAAATATTTTTATTATTAGAAAGATAATATTATTATTTGCGCTACCTTCAAATTAGCAACTATAGTTAAAAATATCATCTCGAAATTTGAAATAAATCTCTCGTATAAATATATTTTTTAATTTACACTGTTTTGCAATGTGTTTTGTAAACTGTTTTGGCCACTTTGGCCAATATGACGTAATTTCCTCCATTTACGACTTTTAACACATATCAATGAATTTATTATTTAAAAATTTTCTTTTTCTTTTAATATTCACGTGTAAATATAATTTTTATGACGTAATTTTCAATGTTTTCCTTCTTTTAATGCGTAATCATTTAATTCTAATTTGAAAATAATTGATTATTTTATAATTTTCTTTCATTTTAAGTAAGCATGTGTAAAAACAATTTTTATGACGTAATGTTTAATATTTTCCTGCTTTTAACACGTTATCATTTAATTCTAATTTAAAAGGATTTTTTTCTGTTTATAATAGTCACGTGTGAATAAATTTTTAATTTAAAGGATATATTATTCTTTGCGCTGTTTTAACATTTGGCAGCAATTTAAAAGAACCTTTTCTAAAATATGTAAAAAATATCTCTGGAAATTCTGAAAATTTTAATTTAAAATTGAAATAAACCGTCAAAAAATTAGGCAAGTTAAGAATAATAAATGCACTCTGCAAACTTCGAGTTTCTATTGAATGATTAAATTGAATGAAAATGATTAAATTCCCATGTATATTTTTTTTTCCTATGAGACTTTTTTAATGAGACAATTTTATCCAGATTTAACATTAAATATCTCTTAAAATAATTCTTCGATTTAAAAACTGTCTACTTCAACATTTTTATCAAACATTTCTCTATAATACTACGCAATTGCGTCAAAAGATGGCGACACCAGAATTCTGATATGCTTATTATGTAAACTGTAAATATTGCAAAGAATTGTCTCGGGGTTATCAAACTTCATTGATATTTATAAATAAAACATTTCAACTAAATTATTTATTATAAAAGAATTATTACATCACAATAGCTTTTATGCAAGGAAAATAATAATTATAATAATAATAATATTATGGATGTCAGTGATTATATATTGATTGACCGTCATAATAATAAAAAATGATATTATAAAAAGAAGAGCTGAAATGAATTATTTTTTTTACGTTTCTGATCGTGTGATTTATATTCAAATAATAATTATTAATGTATATTTTTTGTAAAGTGATTGAAATTAAATATATTTATAAAATTTATGGTAATATTTTTATTGTTGAAAAATTGCCAAGAAATAATCATCATCAAATTGGCGTCATTATAATTGTAATTTTATTTAACTTAATAGCAATTAAAAAAATTACAAAGGAACTGAGAATAATGGTCAACTAGCAGACTTAAAAAAAAAAAAAAACATTCACATGTGAAAACACGTACTAGGGAGTATCGAACTGCCTATCTGAAGGTCAGTAAACGATGGCCCTTAGCCACTCAGCCAGTGGGAAGACAAAATTTTTCTCCCCAAAAGTGGTTAAAAAGAAAGCATGTGTATGAATACAGTGTCATGCATTTTCGGTGAAATTTCCATAGAATGGCGAAGAAATATAGTCCGATTTTTCATGCGCATTATAAAACGAACAAGAGTCTTGCTGGAAACAAGTAAATTGTTATTTGGTTCATCTGAAACATATTTATTTGATTTTTAAAAAATCGCCCGTGTCATTTTCGAGAGAAAAAAATAGCGAATTATTTAACGAACGAGAGTTTTCCCAGAAAAAAGAAAAGTGTTATTCACCTCGCCTTAATCACATTTATATTATGTATCAATTTAAAAATAATCGTTAGAACCGTTTTCGAGATTTTCAAATTAGGAACTTCCTCGATATTATACCAACGTTTTCACTTTAAAAATGGCTATTTAGATCTCAAAATATACTGCACGTAGAAATGCAAAAATTTCAGTATACGATTAGACTGCAGATATAAGACTGTTCTAGAAAATTCAGAACAATAAGACATATATCTGCTGAGTTATTAAAAGGCGGCTTTTCGCATTTTCTTTGATGTCGAGTTAGCTGTATATATGAGTTCCGCCATCTACGAATTCTATGATACGATACGATACGATTTTAACGATACGATACGATACGATTTTAGGCTTAAGGCTGCGTCACTCGAAATACTACCGTCTTCCATGATAAGATATTTAAGTCGTATATGTTGCAATACCGTGAAACCCCGATTTTACGTCCCCCGAATCTACGTTTTTTCCGCATTAAACGTTTTTATCATCAGGTCCCAGTTTTTTTCAGTATCTTATTAAAGTGGTTTAAAGAAGCTTATGCCGCGAATGTACCTGCAAATGGGACGATACTAAGAGAAAAAGCTTTAGAAATCGCCGATAGGCTTGGTGTGTTGAAAGACTTCACAGCTTCAAATGGCTGGATTGACCGTTGGAAAAAGACATAATCTTGTGTATAGGTAGCTTTCGGGAGAATCATCAAGTGTAAATGAAGTTACAATAGAAGATTGGAAGAAACACCTACCAAATTCAACGAAAGGATACAAGCCAAAGGACGTATTCAATGCCGATGAAACGGGACTTTTCTTTAACTTCCTACCGGATAAAAGTTACTTTGCTAAAGGAGACTCCTGCCATGGAGGGAAGATGTCTAAATTGCGTCTTATGGTTTTACTGTGCTGTAATTCTGATGGAAGTGAGAAGCTGACGCCTCTTGTTGTTGGAAAGTCGCGCAACCCACGATGTTTCAAAAACGTGAGAAGGTATCCGACAAAGTACGAAGCAAACAAAAGTGCGTGGATAACCAAACCCCTTTTCGAAGACTTTTTTGCGCAAACTAAACAAAAAAATGGAGTTGCAGAATCGTAAAATAATTTTGTTTATTGATCAATGGAGTGCACA
>CAWVRF010000180.1:0-10448 GCA_963932465.1 Maratus speciosus | reverse complement strand
AAGTATATGGCAGAAAATTAATTCCAATTATACCGAAAAACAAAAGGTAACATCGACGGCACTGTATGAATATTTAAAGAAAAAAAAATTCGTGTAGTGTTACAGCATTTATGTTCTCACAGTTAATACTATTTAACGGCATCAAATCTGCATCTTACTTCTAATTTTTAAAATTTACACGTAAAAACTAATGAAGATTTTTTTAAATACATATTTAAAAAAAGCATAAAAATTTCGAGATATTTTTATAGCAAAACTTCTAATTGACTTTTTTTTTCTAGCGAAATCTCTTCTCCCACATTCCCATGCAATTATTTTTTACACCACCTTTTTCTTTTTCATTTTTTAATTAAATTGGTGTAGCGCGGAATGTGAAAGAACGTACATCCAACTTGAGCATTTTTTATCACGCTTTTCTTTTTGTAATTAACGTTTAAAAAGAATATAAACCATCAAGATTTTTTTTCGTTAAATATTTTAGCCTTATTAAAACTGTGTTGAAATTTATTCACATTCAAATTTTTACAAAATACCTTTTTTTTATCCCAGGATATAGAGCCGTTTGAGATTATGAAGTTAAATATGAAAAAAAGGCATATTTAACATTGTACTCTCAGACTTTAACAATGCAACATGTTTGCAACCAAATATTTCTGCAAGCTTTTTTTTCTGTAAGATAAGCAAATATTTAAGAACCCTATTTAAAAATCTCTTGCTTTTTTTATGCATTGCATTAATTTCATTAAAAAAATAATAAAACATCTCTTTAAAAGAAATTATCTGGTCCAGATGATAAACACCTATGAAATGTTAGAATAATTCTGATTTCGTTGGGTGTATAGGCTTTTTTAACCCCTTAATGAACGCTTAATATATATAAAATCATCAAAAAAGTACCTATTTTTTATTGCAGAAATTGATCAATTATAAGATTTCTAAATAAAATTTGGAAATCGTATATTTGACGCAAGAAAAAATCCCTTTTTTTTACTACTGTAAACGTTTACAAATAATATTTGAAATAATATATATCTATAAAACATTGACTATGAATTAAAATCAAACTATCATGAGAAATGTTTGATTCATCAGAATCCATAATTTACTCACAGATCGTACAAATCAGTGTTACCAAACAGTCAAAAGTCAATTTCCCCAAAATTTCCCCAAATCAGTGTTTTTTTCCGCAAAAGTCCCCAACTCAGTTTTTAATCAAAAAGGGAATTATAAAATTTTCAATTTACCACTATAAAAAATATTTAAGTAATTTAAGCTCAAAATTTTCCCCCAAATCAAGTCTTTTTTTTGAAAAAGTTCCCCATTTGCAAAAAACAAACTTTTAAACTGGGCTGACTGCATATTCTGTAACTACATTAAGAGAATGAGAGATATATTTTGGAGTGAAGTTATTTTACGCTTGTTTTTAAAAGTATTGTCTAACAATGTTGGACTAGTGTTACATTAGCGCCATAGCTTTAGATAATCTCTTACCAGTTGGAATTTGAATGAATGCGAGATGATACGCTGTTTTAATTTTTTTGTCATCCCTGTATTGAAGTACATAATCATAATGCATTTTCACTGTATCAATCGATGTGCTTTTGTCTATCATAAGAGAAAAATATCTGCTTTTCACATATTTAAATTAATTTTTTTTAAGGTACGGCGAAAGAATTTTTCATATAAGTCCTGCAGATTAATTAGTCACGTGCAGGTTTATTATTTAGAGTCTGATGCATGTGTAATGCGTGTAAACTGTAATGTAATAAACAAAATTTCCGATTTCTGGACTGTATTTTCGTTTTTCAAATCAAAATTGAGTTCGAGACGGATCCAATTTTTCTACAGGACTAAAAGAAATCTTTACGGAAAATAGAAAAAAAAATCCCCAAGTTTTTCCCCCAAATTTTTGTAGTCCCCAAAAATTTCCCCATGAACTACTTGTCCCTAAAAAATTCTCCTAGAGGTTCAGAATCCCCCAAAATGGGGAAAAATCCCCAATCTGGCAACATTGGTACAAATTAAACTCGAACGCGAATTTTCGACTTCGTACGAAAAAAAACAGTCAAATTTTTCTGATTTCAGAAATTTTTCCGGTTTTAAATCTTCAATCCGTTAATATCATGGGCGCGAGAAATAAACAAAGACACTTCAGCTCGTCATATTGACGAGAGCGAGAATTAAAGGGTTAAATATCCATATCTATGTTGAACTGAAAAAAAAAAAACTGTTGTTTTAAGGGTTATTAAAGACTATTTTCTGGCATGTATTTTAATAAGTCATTGGTAGAATTAGGCATAAGATTGATTTATATGATTTTTTTCTGCTTTTTTCAGTAGAACGTTTTATGAGACTCAGGGTGATTAACATGGTAAGACATTTAGATGGCAAAAGTACTCTAACAATTAAGTAAATCGATAGTGGGAATTAAGTAAGTTACAAATCAATTAGAAGGTTGTTGTTTTTTTACTTTTATTAATTCATAAAAATTACCGTGTGTTATAGAAATATGTAACTGATATTTATATTAGCAGCAAAGATATGATAATAGGAAATAATAATAATAAGTAAAATACTCCATGCATTACAGGAGAAAGTCACCCTAACATTTTTTGATGTTTCAAAGGAAAAAATGTGTCAATTTAATGCTTTGTTTAAAGCATTACGAAAAAAAAAAAACAAAAAAAAAACAGTGTATTAAACCATTTATCATTATTGTGAATTATCTTACAAAATAAAGTTACTTTTTTGGTGTACACATTTAATTGGAATATAAGCCGGCTGTTATTTTCTATGAATTAAGTTTGATCTAGTTTTACCCTTATTTCTATCTTTCGGATATAGCAAGGATGTCAAAATAAAAACAACATTCAATTATTTGAAAGACAAGCTACAAAAGTTTGAAACCTCTGGTGATTTTATCTCTATGATAAGATGAAATGATGCATTTATGATTAATTTTATAACTACAATACTAACATAATCGAATATTACATGAAAAACATATAATATGGTTTCATTATAAGTATAATTTTATAAGCACAACGTTACATCCTGAAATAAAATTAGCCTTTATATCCCTATTTGTTCGCCCCCTTAATGTTTTTTTATTCATCTTGATAAAACAACGCATAAATAAAGAAGGGGGTCTAACAGGATTTATTGATACTAAAAGAGCAAATTTTGAAATCTCAGATTTTTTTTTTCAATTTGTTTTGTTAACTAAAGTATAATAAATTATTATTCTCCTGATTAATTTTGCTTTCTTATGTACACAATTAATTGAAATATTTTAACTTTCAAAATATATTCATCAGTGTAATGAACAGTAAAGTAAACCCGCTGATACTTTCGAAAAATTTGTTTGACCTTTACCTTTGTATTTATTAATCCGTTAGTGTTTTTTGTGATAGACCATTATATAAGAGAGAATAACTAGCAGGGTTAATTTATTTATGAAAGCCAAAATGCGTTCTCGCAACTATTTCCAATTAATTTTATGATGACATTATAAACCTGAATCTTACTGCTTCTAGATTTTAATAAAAACCAGGAAACTTTTATTTTCATTATAAAAAAAATAAGCAGCTTAATAACTTTTATTATGTTAAGTGTCCTAAATGACGCAGCTGGAGATCTAATTCCTCAGATCGCAGCATGAAGTGGAATTCTTCATTTCATATTTCCTTTTCTCCTTTGTTCCTTGCATTTATAGCACTTCAACTATTGGGAGAGAAATTCCACTGCATTGTTACAATAATAAAGTAAATAAATGGAAAGATCAATGTATTACCATGAAATTAGAATGTGAGCTGTTTTATGTATACCTAATTATTCGCTTTTTGAATTAAATCTAAGACAGTAGTCGGAGAATTGGCCCCACCTTTCCAATTTTATTTATTAATCCGTTACTGTTTTGTTTTTTCTGATAGAGAATTATATTAGAGAGAATAACTAAGTGGTCTAATTTATTTGTGAAAGCCAAAATGTGTTCTCGCAACTATTTCCAATTAATTTCACGACGACATTATAAATCTGAATCTTACTGCTTCTAGATTATGATAATGACCATGAAACATTTATTTTCATTATAAAAAAATAAGCAGCTTAATAACTTTTATTATACGCTAAGAGTCCTATATGATGTAGCTGTGGATCTTATTTCTCAGATCGCAGCATGATGTGGAATTCTTCATTTCACATTTTCTTTTCTCCTTTGTTCCTTGCATTTATAGTACTTCAACTGTTGCGAGAGAAATTCCACGCCAGGGTTACAATAAAAAAGTAAATGAATGGGAAGAATGTATTACCGTGAAATTAGGAATGTGAACTTTTTTATGCGTACCTAATTATTTATTTTTTGAATTGAATTAACTGTAAGAGAGTAGTGAGAGAATTAGTTACTTTTCCATTTTATTTATTAATCCACTACTTTTTTTTTAAAATAATTTATTTACTTTTGATAGAGCATAATATGAGATTGAATAACTAACAGGACTAATTTATTTATGAACGCAAAAATAAGTTTTTACTAATTAATTTCTAATTAATTTTATTATGTCATTATATAGCTGACTCTTATTGCTTCTAGATTATAGAAATAACCAGGAAACGTTTATTTTCATTATAAACAAACTAAGCATCTTGATAACTTTCATAATATGTTAAGTGTCCTAAATGACGTAGCTGGGAATCTTATTTATGAGATCGCAGCATGAAGTGGAATTCTTCATTTCACATTTCATTTTCTCCTTTATTCGCTTTTTCATTCGTATTAATAGAAGTATTCTTTGCATTTATAGTACTTCAACTGTTGTGAGAGAAATTCCACTCTATAGTTACAATAATAAAGACAATGAATGGGAATATCAATGTATTACCATGAAATTAGGAATGTGAACTATTTTATGTGTGCCTAATTATTCGTTTTTAGGTAGATTTCGTATGAAATACGACCTATTACATCTGGACACGATAACTTCCACAATTTTGCACAAATCTCTTCCAAACTGATACATAAAATCAAGGGGCATAAAATCTCGGTCAAGTTCGTTAATGGGCAAAATCGGACCAAAGGTATGGAAATAGGGAGGGGTTTTGTGAAAATCGAAAAAAACCCATAACTTCTTAATTTTTGTACATATAAAATCAGTTTAAAGTTTGTATTACTTCTAAAAATAGTGCCAAAAATTTATGTATCTGAGATTTTTGTTCAAATTAAAAAAGGGCTCAAGGGGCGCAAAAATAGAGTTTTGGGTAGAAAAAAATCCATAACTTCGTCAATTCTCAAGATACCAAATCCAATTAATTTTATTATAAATCTCCTTGATATCATCTAAAACTTTTATGTTCACAAGTTTTTGATATGACCAATTCGTACCTCAAAAATAAAAAAAAATTAAAACCGAAACAAAAATGGGGGGGGGGGGGGGGTGTTGAACAAGAAAAAATCCATAACTCCGACAAGGTATAAAATTCCCATGAATTTATCATATCTTCTTAATATTGTCTACAATATTTATATAGATAAGTTTTTGATAGGATCAATTCTCACAGCAAAAACAAATTGAAAATACATAGCGGTTGAAGAAAAAAAATCATCTTATTAAAGGTATATTCAAATCCAAACTGCTTATTTTCTGACTCATTCTTTAATTCATTTTTGCTCTCAAACGCATCCAATTGTTAGATTCTCTTATTCAGAAACTATATAATGTACCGTAATGATAGATTTTTTGATAGAGGCAGAATATATTTCAAAAAATGATGTCAAAGTGGGCATTTTGAACAGAAATTTCCAGAAGCGATTGTATTAGAAACGAAAAATATTGTCCTACTGAAAAAATAATTGTTCATAAATCAAGTTTTAATTAACTGAACAAAAAATAAAAACACAGGTATTTTATAAATCTCTTCAAAAATCACGTCAGCAAGTTTAATATTTTTTCTATAAAAAATGAATCTGAAAATGTGCCAAAAAATTTCGAGTTGTTGAGCATGGAAAAATATTTTTTTGAATACCTCCAACATGATTCTGATAAAACCAGCTATTATGCAAAAATGAAATAAAAACTCGCCAAAAGCAGCCAGATAAAATTGTTAAAGTGGATAAATCTCTAATCATGATTTAGTTTTTGTCGCTGAAATTAGTATACTTTGTGGAATATTTTGCAATCTTCTCTCGCGGGCCTCTCTTAGCCAGGCGGGCGCCGCGAAGGATCACGTGACGTTTGAGAGAATTGATATTAAAAAACATTTTTTCTTTCTTGTTCTCTTTTTAGTTGGTTTTGTGAATGTAAAATATGAACGCAGTAAGTAGACTGCATTTTTTCTCTTGGTCTTCTAAAATTAGAAGAAATGTTGTTTTAATTTTAAAAAGAAAATTTATCTCGAGCATAAAATCATGCTATTGTTCTTTATGGCTTCTTAATAGAAGAAAATAGTTGCTGGAAATTTAATTGTATTTAGAATCATGACTTCTAGAAGGAGCAAAGCAACTAAATATGTTTCATCTGTAAATATGTAAATAATATACATTATGTATATATTCGAACTGTAAATAATAATCTACAAAAAGTTCTAGTGATGATGATTATTTACAAATGATAAACACAAAAGTAAAAACTTTTATTTGTGAAATATGATGACTTTAATATGATTTAAATGGAATCTTGACTTCTTATAATAATGCTCTCCCTATAACAATTTCGTGAACTGTGATTTAATTGTGGAATAACTTGAAATTCTTCAAGTTTTTGGTGCCTCAACAACCGGGAAAAAAGGTAAGAAATACCTTTATTATTCTGCATGACTGTTGATTTTTTGAAAATATACATTTTTCATGATCATTTATTTTGAACATTGAATTTAAATTTAAACATGGATAAGCCTGATAAGATTAAAAGTAAAAGAGCTACTGTTCGTGCAGCCATTACGAAATTAATCACAAAATGTGATACATTATTATCTGTTGATATTGATAAGACTGATTGCGATTCTTTAATGGAATCGTTAGAGCTCGTAAATGAAAAGGAAGCTCTACTAAAGGAATTAGATTCCGAAATAGATGAGCTAATTCAGGAAAAAACTGAATATGAAAAAGAATTAAAATCGGTAGAAGAATATTCTGAAAAAATATCCAGTTTGAAATTTAAAATTAAGATGAGGCTTAAAAAATGTAAAATCGAAACTGAACCAAAAGTTGTACTAGAATCAAGTAACGGTTCAAAAATCAGTAGTAAACCAGTTTCGGCAGTGAAGCTTCCTAAACTTAACATAGAAAAATTTTCTGGTGATGCAAGCCAGTTCTTAGAATTTTTTAATTTATTTACTAGTGCGATAGATTCAAACGAATCGTTATCAAAAATTGAAAAATTCCAATATCTCAAATCCTTGTTGTCTGGTCCTGCATATAATATTGTATCTGGTTTTGAACTGACAGATCAAAATTATTCTACTTGTTTAAAATTGTTAGAAGAGAGGTATGGTAAGCGGGAAAATATCATAAACTGTTACATGAATAAAATTCTCAATCTTGAACCAGTGAAATCCTCTAACAATGTTATTTCTTTAAGGAAGCTGTACGATAATATTGAAACTAGTATGAGAAATCTTGATGCGTTAGGAGTAACATCAGGCTCTTACGGCCATTTATTACTACCAATTTTATTAAGGTTATTACCAGAAAATTTGATACTAGATTTTCATCGAAAACGTGACCCCGATAAGGACTGTGAAGTCACCGATTTAATAAATTTTATTAAAACGGAATTAAGATGTCGTGAAGCTACTAATTTAGTAAACAATTCCCAAACCAAGACTTATGAAAATTCTAAAACTAAATATGAAAATCCTTCAAGTAAATATCAAAATTTTCCGCAAAAGAAAAATATACCTTCAGCTGCTGCTTTAAATACATCTACAAAACAGTTTTGCATATTTTGTAAGTCTTCTGATCATGTAGGACTAAATTGTTCGAAATTCACTGATGAACAGAAACGATATAAATTAAAGAAAGAAGGTCGCTGTTACAAATGCTTTTACAAGTCCCATTTATCAATTAACTGTAGAACAAAAATTAACCCTTGTTCCAAATGTGGTAGCACTACCCATAGTACTTTGTTTTGTTTTAAAGAAACAGTAAAAGAAAATCCTGAAAAGGAAATGAAAGGTGCAATTGTATCTATGATGTCGGAACAAAAATATAAACAAAATAAAGCAACATTATTGCAGACTTGTACAGTTTCCGTGTCTGCTGGTAAGGAATGCTTGTTGGCTCGCGTTTTATGTGATAGTGGTTCAGAAAAATGCTTCGTGAAGAGAGCGCTAGTACAAAAATTAAAATTGAAGCCATTGCGAAGAGAAAATTTACTAGTTTATCCTTTTGGGCGGAGACGCCCTTATGAATCTTGTTATGAAGTAGTTGCTCTAGAATTATCCAGTGTTGTGCAACCTATTAACTCGATAAATATCGAAGCTCTTGTGGTTGATAATATAACTGGGGCTTCTGTGAAAACACTAGAACCAGAACTTCTAGACATAATGAGAACAAGAGGCTTTAAGCCTGCTGATACAGGTCTTGAACAGGAAATAAATATTTTGCTAGGGTCTGACTTTTTGTGGAAAATATTAAAGGGAATCGAGGGAAAATTGACAAAAGAATTATACGTTGCAGAAACTATTTTCGGTCATACGGTGCAAGGGCAAATAGAGTCTAATAAAAAAGAAGTAGCTTGTTTGCGTGTTTCAGTTGAAAATATAAATACCCAACTGAAAGCATTTTGGGATCTTGAATCAATTGGCATTGCTGAAAGCAATGAAAAGAACATTACCGATCATGAGGTAATAAAAGAATTTAAAGAAAATCTAAAATTCGTAAATGGGCGTTATGAAGCAAAATTATTGTGGAAAGATTCTCGCGAATTACTTAGAAATAATCTTGAAGTAGCAAAGAAGCGGTTTTCTAGTTTAGAAAATAAATTCTTGAAAAACGATTCTTTATTTAAGGAATATAACTCCATTTTACTAGAGCAGTTTAATGAGGGTGTAATAGAATTGTGCACCGAGAAAGATTCTAATAATTCCTATTACATGCCACACAGACCTGTTATCCGTGACGATAAAACTACAACAAAAATGCGCATAGTCTATGATGCTTCTTCCAAATATGGTGATTCTCTATCATTAAACGAATGTTTGAATCACGGCCCTAACTTAAATCCTAATGTTTTAGACATAATTTTGAAATTCCGTTTACATAAAATTGCCTTTTCGGCTGATATTGAAAAGGCTTTTCTGCAAATATCTGTAACCGAGGAAGATCGCGATTATCTTAGATTCTTATATTATGAAGATTTTGATAAGAATAAAAACATAGTACCCTATAGAATGACCAGAGCTACTTTTGGTGTCACCTGCAGTCCCTTTATCCTTGCTTGTACCATTAAGCACCATATTAATAAATATAAAAGCTCTCATAATAAAACATTTGAAATCCTAAATTCTTCTTTTTATGTTGATGATTTGTTTTCAAGAGAAAACGATGTTCTAAAAGCCTTTAATTTAACTAAAGAAGCTGTTGATATTTTGAAAGAAGGGGGGATGAAGTTAAGAAAATTTGAAAGCAATTCTCAGGAACTTAGGAAAAAATGGGTTGACGAAAACATTCCTGTTTCTAGTCCCGAACCCCCAAATACTTCCTTGAAAATTTTAGGATTGATCTGGAACAATACAGAAGATAAATTAGGACTAGAATTACGACCATTGTTAGAAAATTTAAGCAATGATTCTTGTACAAAACGGAACGTTTTGAAAATTGCAGCTACGTTGTTTGATCCAGCCGGATTTATTGCCCCTTTTGTTATTCGTGTCAAATGCCTTTTGCAGCAATTGTGGATAATGGGAATATCATGGGATGAAAGTTTTTGTGGTGAACTAGAAAATGATTGGCAAAATTGGCTTTCAGAAATCCCTGATCTCACACACTTGAAAATTCCCCGACACTATTTTAGCAACCTGATCATGGAAAAGGAGCATCTCCAATTGCATGTTTTTCCTGATGCTAACCCTAATGTGTATGTTCCTGAATTTCTTTCCTTGCCTGAAAATCAGTGGCCTAGTGTTAAAATTGCTGCATCTCGATTACCTGATGATTCTGGAGAGAAGTATAAAAAAGCAGCCACCATCTCTTGTGTTGTTCAAACAAATAAATCTGATGAAATTCCCATTTTTAATCTTGAAAAGTATAGCTCCCTAAAGAAATTGTATCGAGTAACTGCATGGCTATTTAAATTTATTTCTAATATAAAATTGAAGGTAGAAAAAAGAGATTTTTCAGAATTATCAGCTGAGAAAATGTTACATGCTGAAAATTTTTGGTTAAAGCTGGTGCAGGAAGAAAGTTTCCCTGAAGTTATAAAATCCATGAAATGTAACAAGAGTATCCCTAA
>CAWVRF010000179.1:0-124000 GCA_963932465.1 Maratus speciosus | reverse complement strand
GGGAGAGAGATCAATTATGTTTATTTTTAATTTGACTGAAAACAGAATATACTTCTTAAATAAATTAAAAAAAAAAGATATCCTGGAAGTTTGAAATTTTATTGACCAAATTATGTTTTTGAATGGTTTTGAAGAACACGGGAAATTTATTCTTTTCGAATTAAAACATAACGAACAACATATAAATAAATAAATAAATAAAAATAATAATAAGCATTCCTAAAAATTGTAATAGCTAAAAAATAACTAATGAAGAAACAATAACCACCTACATTTCAGTATTTTCTGAAAGGCACTAAAAAGTGCTGTTTTAAAATAAATTACTACAGGACTAACATAAACAAGCAAATATATGCTTGCTAAAATCCCAGGATTTGAGGAGGTACAGCAACTGTTTCTTTAAAATGCATTGAGTCGATCGTGATTGAGGCAAAACTTTCGTCAAATATTTGAGAGTTTACCTTTCTTTAAAAGTCACGTGATGTTGATAGGAAATGATCGTCAAAAACGACGAAATACAGCTCAAGGATTTCTGAATTCGTCAAAAGTGAGAGTTTTATTTCTGAGAGTGCAGAAATGAAAATAATTGTAACTTTATGGAATTTAATCATAAAAATGTTTTCGTGATTGTGTTAGAGAATAGAGAGTTCGAATGGAAACCATAATAGTGAATTATATTGACATACATTACCATGATAGTTTTATTTGTGTGATACTTGCTGACCAGCCCATTGTCGCCCGTGATGTGATAATATTGACCTTAAATTTGCATGAGTTTATTTCTTTAATCCGATTTTAAAAAATTTATTTTGAAAAAAAAAATCAAAACGAACCTCATTTCGGTGACTCCGCAATATTTATACCGAATGAGACATTTTAAAGTAAAATGTGCGCTCTTTAAAGGATGTTATACATTTTTTCCGTATTTCAACAAAAAATAGCGGATTCGGAATTTTAAACTGCGCGGATTTTTTTTTCTCATCAGACATTTAATATTTAAAAAAATAGTTCTTATTGTCTTAACTTTTTGAAATTTTTATGAGCCATAAACATAATGGTTTCAAGCATTATGCACAAGATTCGTGGGAAACTATTGATATTTAGTGGAAAGACGCTTGTAAGAAGACTTTTCAGGTTAGTAATGCACAGTCTGTGGCCCGCGGTCCAAAAGTGGCCTTCGATGGGTTAACTTGTGGATCGCGAATTTCGTCTAACTGGAAAAAAATATTAATCTTTGTCATAGGTAGCAGGGAAAAAAAACGTGAATTTCGTCAATTTGTCGCGGGAAAAAATTTGCACATTTCATCAGTCAATTAAAAATTGCGAAATTCATTAAGCGGCCGGCCGATACCATACATTGATATGTATGGTATCGGCCGGCCGCTTAATGAAGTATTAGCTTTGGGAATTCCCACGTTGCATATTCCATCAGTTGCTAAACGAAAAATAACTCGAATTTCGCCAATCGGGCAAGAAAAAAAGGTGCATTTCGTGGATCAGGCATGGGAAAACCAAGTTTCGTTGATCGGGCACGGACGAAATGCGAGTTTCGTTGATCAAGACCAGAAAATTGCGATTTTCGCCGATCGGGTCTTGAAAAGTCGCGAGTCTCGTCGATCGGGAACGGAAAAATCGCGAATTTTGTCGATCGGGAGCGAAAAATTGCAAATTTCGTTGATCGGCTGCGGAAAAATCCGGAGTTTCGTCAGTTAACCGCGAGAAAAAATCGCAATTTCGTTAATTTGCCGCCAAGAGAAAATTGCAAATTTCGTCAGACAGTTAAAAATCGCAAATTTCGTTGATCGGGCACGGAAAAATCTCAAATTTCGGTGATCGGCTGCGGAAAATTTGCGAATTTCGTTAGTTTATCGCCAGAAAAAAATCGGGAATTTTGTCAATTTACCGCGCAAAAAATTCGATATTTCATCAGATTCAATCAAGAATCTCGAATTTCGTTAATTGGGGGGGGGGGGACAAACTCGCGAACTCTGGTAATCAGGTGTGAAAAAATCGCGAATTTCATTGAATGGGCGCGGAAAAATTGCCAACTGAATTAGGTATGTTGACTGGATAGGGGAGCCTAATGGGGTAAAACTCCTCCTCCCTCTGAATCCTCATTTTTATCTGATTATAGGCCACAGATTCCCTTCCACCTCATTAAAATAAAATTTCACAGTGTTACTGATGTGGCCCTCGACAACCCAGACATTTTTATTCCTTCTCTAAAAAAAGGTTGTTCACCCCTATTTTAGGTAGATTTCGTAAGAACACTACCTATTACATCCTCCCTATTTAGGAATTCTGAAAACTTTTTGCAGATCTATGCCGATCATGACCCCTAGAGCCCAAAACCACGACCGAGTTGAAAACTTTATCTATCAATCTAATCTACTATATATCTCTCTCTATATATATCACTTCTTATAGACACGATAACTTCCATAATTCAGCACAAATGTCTTCTACACTGATACATGAAATCAAGGCGCAGAAAATGGAAATGGAAAGGATTTTTGTGGAAAGCAGAAAAAAAACCACCATTTCTTAATTATGATAGATATCGAATCCGTTTAAACTTATTATTATTTCTAGGAAAAGGGCCAAAAATTTATGTGTGACAGATTTTTGATATAATTAAAAATGGCCTCAAGGAGCGAAAAAAAATAGGGTTTTAAGAAGAAAAAAATCCTAACTTCGTCAATTCACAAGATATGAAATCCACTAAAATTTATTATAAATCTTCTTAATATTGTTCTACAAACTTTTGTATTGACAAGTTTTTGATAAGACCAATTCTTACAGGAAAGACAAAAAAAAAAAAAAAAAAAAAAAAAAAAGAGAGAGAGAGAGAGGGGAGGGGGTGTGGGGTGTGAAGGAAGAAAAAAAAATCATAACTTTGTCAATTCACAAGGTATCAAAATCCTCTTAAATTTATTATATATCTTCTTAATATTATCTACAACTTTTGTATTAACAAGTGTATGGTAGACCAACTCTTACACACACAAAAAAAAAAATAATAGAAAATAACAATAGAAAAATATAATAAAATAAATTAAAATATAAAAGGAAGGTGTTGTAGAAGAAAAAAATTCACATCTCCGGTAAACTACACTAAGGCACAAAAAGAATATCATTGTCGTGATGAAAATTTTTAACAATGCTCAGAGGTGCTGTATACAGGGTGTATTATTAAACGTGCGCGTGCATCAATTAAAAAACGTCAGAAATTAAAATCCAGTGTATGGTTCATTTAAATGAAACAATCACCACACGGTTTAAATTTATTATATAAATCTTCTTAATATTATCTATAACTTTTGTAGTAAGAAGTTTCAGATAAGATGAAATCTACGAATGGGTGGATATTACTAAAAATATTCTCAAGGGGTGAAAAAAATCGGGATTGAAGAAAAAATTATGGTTCTAACATGATTCTGATAAAAACAACTCTTACAGAAAAAGGAAATTAAAAACTCGTCAAAAGCGACCAGATAAAAATTTTAAACTGGGTTTATCTCTCATCTTGATTTAGTTTTTGTTGATGAAATTAGTACTTAGGTTCGAAATCTATCTGTGCTTGCAAGCTTAGCCGGCAGTGATTTTTTTTTTCTATTGTCCAAACTCTTTGAAAATGTGTATCAGTTATAAACACATATTATGGTTTAAAGCATGTGTAAAAAATCCGTGAAAATATATCAATACAAAAACCCTTAACGGGTTAAAAGTTTGTGACGCAGCGCTTTATCTTATGCTCTAAGAATTTTAAATATGGAACTTAAAAATAATGATATCAAATTTTGAGTGAGCACTATGCTATTAATTATAATATCTATATACATTTATTTCATCATTTTATTTTTTTATAATTGCATGTGCAAAAATTATGTTCATTTTAAAAAGATGTATAAAAGTTTATTCATTGATGCATTATCATCCGTATCTCTCATAAATTCAAAATATGAGTTTTAAAAGATATGATATCAAAATTTAAGTGACGCCTTGATGTTTGCTTAAAACGATTAGTTTTAAAATTCAATTTAAATTTTCTTTTGGCTAAATACATTTACACATCTAAACAATCTTTTCATTTTCCAATGCACTGTTGAATATATTACTTTCACTGAATCTATATAATGCACTGAAATGTATTCATTTGAATAAATTGATTTATCTTTTGTGCCACGCTATCCAAAAATCAAAAGTAAAATTTATGTAAATAGTTTTTTCGTCATATTATCCATTTGCATACATTTAACTTAGTTTGGATACAATGACGCAAAAACTATTTACATAAATTTTACTTTTGATTTTTGGATAGCGTGGCACAAAAGATAAATCAATTTATTTCAAATGAATACATTTCAGTGCATTATATAGATTCAGTGAAAGTAATATATTCAACAGTGCATTGGAAAATGAAAGTATTGTTTAGATGTGTAAATGTATTTAGCCAAAAGAAAATTTAAATTGAATTTTAAAACTAATCGTTTTAAGCAACATCAAGGCGTCACTTAAATTTTGATATCATATCTTTTAAAACTCATATTTTGAATTTATGAGAGATACGGATGATAATGCATCAATGAATAAACTTTTATACATCTTTTTAAAATGAACATAATTTTTGCACATGCAATTATAAAAAAATAAAATGATGAAATAAATGTATATAGATATTATAATTAATATGATAGTGTCACTCTAAATTTGATATCATTATTTTTAAGTTCCATATTTAAAATTCTTAGAGCAATAAGATAAAGCGCTGCGTCACAAACTTTTAACCCGTTAAGGGTTTTTTTGTATTGATATCAGTACTTTTTTTCAGTTAATGATAAAAAAAAAATAAAACAACAACAACAAAAATTAAAGACCAGACAAAGAATTCATAGTCAGGATTTCTATTCACCTTCAATCTCTCCCCCTCCCTCCCCGCAAAAAAAGATGCCTCATATTTCCATTTTAAAGAGCACTGTGCAATGAGATTTTTTTAAACCACTCATTGGTAAATATGGAAGTAATTCACAACATGCATGTTTAGATGGTATTTCTGTTTGGTTTGTTTCAGAGATATAAAAAGCTATGTTAAATTTTACTAAATAAAAAATTTACTGTCTTAAGAAAAATAGCAAGAAATATTGCTCTTTAAAACATACATATATATATATATATATAAATTTCCACCATCCTTCTTTAAAGCTCTTTATTGGCAAATAATAGTAAATCATATAAAATAATCTCCTGAGCCCCAAAAATTTCACTTCTCCCTTCTCACACATCTCTCCAGCTTACCTAAATAATTGAAATCTTTCAAACTTTAGTTTGAAAAAAAAAAAATCTGCAATATTTGTTGCTCACTAACATAAATAAATAAAGCCCTAACTCCCCAAATGTACATTTCTCCTCTCCTCTCCCCCCCCCCCCCTACTGCACAGCATAAAAAAAAAAAAAGCACTCGCAGATATTAAATCTTTAGGGTTTTTGGTGAGTGAATTACATATGAAGATAAATACGATAGATCTTTATAACACACCTTGGGATGAGAAGTTCTGCATATTACAGAATTTTGCATTATATAGATCATATTTCATTCATCATTAAATTTACCTTGTAAACGTGCTTTAAATTACATTCCTTGGAACTAGAAATAGTGAAAATTATAAAATTTTACATAATAGTATAGGTGCAGATTCCCAATATCTGGAAGGAGAAAGTGGCTCCTAAACCCAAAAAGTCCAGTGGTCTCATTATGAAACAAACACATAAAAAGAATTTAGTGTTTGTAAGGGACTGAATTCAAAGTGGAAAATAATTTATTTTATATATCATATGTCTATGTACAAGAAAACACAAACTAATTACATCAAATGGGTTTGTTTAATTTAATCACAAAATTCTTTAATTATTAAGTCTAATACAAATCTTAAACTATGTTCATTCAGAAGATATAGTTGGACAAGATACATTTTTAAAAAATGTAAAGCTAAGCAATCATGGTAGTGGGAAATATTAGGATAACAATATTTCTAATTTTGATTTTATCGTATAACATTACATTAAAAAATTTGTGAATGTGAAAAATTATTTAGCGCTATAAAAATCAAAACACACTTCAGACGTTTGTTTTTCTATGTAATACAATAGTTTTCTGTGTTAAACAGATCATTCAGGACTGTAGGAAGGAAAATACACTGATTTCATCTTTTTAAAAAGGTAGAAATCCACCATTAGCAGAAAAGGAGCATCCCTGTATAGCGTATGGCGACTGAGACAATGAAAGTTAGCAGCCGAAGCAAAAAATTTAGTCGTCACATGGCGACTGTGAATCTGCACCTATACATAATAGGATCACAGGGCCAAAACTAGCCTTTTTTGTACCCGGGGCAAACATGGATTTTGGCGCTCCCCCCCCCCCCCCTCTTCTGTAAAGTATATTTACAAAGATAATTTTATTAATTTTCTAATAGCCGACTTATTTTAAAATTTAAAGTATGTAATCATAAGACATGTTATTCTGAACTACGTAATCTACAATGGTGGGTCCAAAGGGGAGGTCACAGGGGTCATGATTCTCCTCTGAACACCAACAAAAATTTTCTAAAGAGCATTTTAAAATGAAATATACAGTAGAGTCCCGATTATCGAAGTCCTGCTTAACTGAGTTATTTTCTTCTGATGGATTGATGGCTTCCATTTTTATGAAACAGCCATTATAAATGAAGTATTAGGTAAAGATGAAAAAGCAGCCGTAAAAAAAAAAGCTATTTCCCTTGCCCCGCCCCCCCCATTCTGACCAGAAAATCAGAGTTCTAACTTTTTATGACTGCTCTTTCATCTTCCCCTAACACTTCATTTATAATGACTGTTTCATAATAATGGAAGCCATCAATCCATCAGAAGAAAATGATCCATTCCAAAAGTATAATCCTTCATTTGGCGCCGGGGCACAAGCCCCCTTAGTTTTGGCCCTGATAGATCATGTCACACATTATTAAATTACCTTTAGCTCGTGACTGACAGTTTGGGTGCACTAAATGCATGGCTGGCAAATTTATTCCTTTTTCACTATTTTTAATAATGAAATCTTTGCCTTATTTTTGGCAGAAGTTTCTTATATTAAATAAGGCAAAAATTTCTTTTTAAAAAAATATTACTTTTGGAAGGCATGAATTTAGTGCCTAAAAAAAAAAAAAAAAATGACCCCGTCAAGAGCTGCCACCGATTATAACACTCATTTACAAAAAAATTTAATATATTGTTTTCATTGCTCCAAAATAATGCGTTAAAAGAAGACAATGTATCAAATTTAGTGTTTCAAGAAATTAGCAATATTTGTGAAACACATGTGCTTCTTAACTGCAAAATTTATTGTTTACATCTGAGAAAAACATTATATGCATCTTCTGTATTAAAATTTTTTAGTGGCAGGCTTTTGTGATTGAACAAGGACTGCTTGCAGAATACTTTAATAATTTTACAATATAAAAATATAGCTCTCGAACTACTATTGATGAAATACAGTAATAGGGAGGAAAAAAAAAAATCATTAAATAAATATAGTTTATTTTTAAAAAATTAATTGAATTTTCATCAGATATACTGATTATTACTACCATACATTATATGTAACATATTTATTAGAAAA
This sequence comes from Maratus speciosus, assembly GCA_963932465.1. NCBI lineage: Eukaryota > Metazoa > Arthropoda > Arachnida > Araneae > Salticidae > Maratus > Maratus speciosus. Next base: position 116,352 of record CAWVRF010000179.1, on the reverse strand, counting down.
ATTACAACTATTTAGGTGAAGTTTTAAAATGTAAACAAAATGATGCCTTATAAACACATCAAAAATACAGTTCGTTTTCGAAAGCTGTGCCTGACACTCTGAGACAATTTTAAGATCCAAAGGGGTAATGCTGAGATGGGTATTTGCCGAAGTTCCAGTTGTATGTTGTCACTCAGCTAAACAGCCTCCGATCATCCTTATTTTGATAAAATCAAAACAGATCTGATGCATGCACAAAAGCACAGAAGGTTTCGCTTTACGAAAACAAACAGTACCTCTGAACAAAATCATTATACAGTAGACGCCCTCAAATCCACTCAACTTGGGACCAGAGGTTGTGCAGATTTTAGAATTTCGCAGATTTCTGGTCCTTGCTTTGTTTACAGTTTTTAAACAGTCATTTGAATGTATTTATGCAATCAAAGTTATAAAATATCCTTGCAATATAGTAAAATATTAAAATAATTAATTACAGTAATAAACTAAAATGATAAGAAGTAAGATAATTTAAAAAATGATTAAATTATTAAAGATAAATATCAAGTAAATAATAATGTATAATTAAATCTGCATTATAAAGATAAGAATCATTTTCCTTGAATTATTGAATGAAACTTACCTCCTTCCTAATGGTACCTATTAATTTGCATCAACATTATAAAGTAAGGAAGTTTTATTTCAGGTTTAGCCAGTCTTAATAGTCAAAAAATCTGGATTAAAATACATAAAAAGATCTGATAAAAAGATTGTGATTACCAATTTTTTTTTTTTTTTTTTTTTTTTTTTTTTTAATCAGAAATAAATTGTACTTCCTTCCTAAAAAATCATGAGTTCAGTCATATTATAGAGAATTAATTACATACTGAAATACAAATGGAATGATATAAAATTAAAAAAATCTGAAATTTTGCCCTTACATCTGAACTGAAAGTTTCATTGTTTACATCTGTGATGATGTGCAGATTTAACGCTGGTAGCTGGTTGGGTACCCGGGCAGATACCCACTACAACCCTGAAAATTATTGCTTGTTTTTAACACAACATATATTTGTTTTAAATGCTTTCTCGTCACTTCTTTATATGAAAAACAAATACAGGAATAAACATAAACATCGAATCTGATTTATGCCTAAAACTAAGATTGAATCAGATATGAGGAAGATGTGTTTGGTAAAGCAAGCATCACCCTTATCATTAGCAATACAACAGAATTAATAGTCATCCTTGTGCATATGTATCAATCTACACCAATATGCCATTAAGTATTGTAGCTTTTTTTAAATCAAAACACTATATTTTGATAATGTACATATTAATAATATAGTAATAATGATAATAGTACTTTTTATTTGAATGTTAATATAAAGCAGTCAATCTAAGTATACCAATTTAATAAAGTAATATCCAATTAAATACAGTAAAATCTGCTTAGACGGAGCACAAAAGACTGCACAAATACCTTGTTTTAGACATATTCCATTTACACAGGTCTTTCTGTAATAGCATGGAGTTTGTAACTTGGTGGTATGCGGAAGTATGAGCTTCTATTCAGTGGTACGTCGACCTAAAAGTTTGGGAACCCCTGCTCTAGAGGGTAGCAATATTTCTACAAAATGGATTGCAGGCTCTTTTTAAGAGTAAAATTCATTGTTTACATTAAAGAAGCTGTCTGTTATACAGAGAATTGCATTAAAAAGATCTTTTACTGCAACAATGCTTTTACTACAATGCGGTCCTTTGACGAAATTCACATTTATCTCGTGATCCTTTGATGAAATTCGTGTTTTTTTACAATCCTTTAACGAAGTTAGTGTTTTATCTGCGATCTTGTGTCAAAATTTGTGCTTTTTTCAACATGCTGTGACAAAATTTGTGTTTTTTCGCAATTATCTGACAAAATTTGTGTTATTTCCGCAATCCATTGACGAAATTCCAGTTTTTTGCGGCCTTTGGCTAAATTTGCATTTTTTTCCGTGTTTTTAATCAATCCTTTGGCGAAATTCACGTTTTTAACCAATGCATTGACAAAATTCCTGTTTTTCAGCATTCCTTTGACAAAATTCGTGTTTTTCAGCGATCCTGTGATGAAATTTGCATTTATTTCGTGATCCTTTGGCGAAATTCGCATTTTTTTATGATCCTTTGGTGAAATTATTGTTTTATCCACGATCTTGAGGCTAAAATACGCACTTTTTCTGCAATAGTGTGACAAAAAGTGTTTTTTCCGCCATCCTGTGACAAGCGTTTTTTCGCGATCCTTTGATGAAATTAGTGTTTATTTCGTCATCCTTTGGCGAATTTTGCATTTTTAACGACATTAGTGTTTTATCCTCGATTCTGTGGTGAAATTCGCGCTTTTTCCTCGATCTTGTGACAAAATTCGCATTTTTTCACAATAATCTGACAAAATTTATGTTTTTTCTTGATCATTTGACGAAATTCATGTTTTCTTTTGTATCTTTTGGCGAAATTCGCGTTTTACACGACCCTTTAACGAAATTCATTTTTTTCTGCGATTCTTTGATGAAATTCGCGTGTTTTCCACGATGCAGTGACTAAATTAATGTTTTTTTCTAAGTCCTTTGACGAACTTCGCGTTTTTTCGTTATCCTTCGTTGAAATTCACGTTTTTCCAATATATATATTTATTTGGTGGGCAGGATGATCGGGGCCGTTTGCCCCCCCTCCCCCCCCGGGTTTCCGTTTGTTTGTATTTTCCGCAAAAACTGCCATAAAAAAATTGGATTTATATTTTTTTTGGAGGGGGGGGGGGTCAGCGTGATTATCCCCCCCCTGCACCTACCATAGGGACCTGCTGGATTCGCACCTGCCATATGGACACTAAATGGTAAAAAGTGACTATTAAGAAATTGTCAGCGGCTACCTTCCTACAAGGACAAAATATTTTTTTTCAAGAGAAAAACAAAAACTGCCTAATATTCATAAAATATTGGTTGACGGTTTTTCGGGTGCGAGGCCCTTTGCGGCTGCACCTGTCGCACACTTGTAGGGACGCCTCTGTCGGTATGAGGTAAAGGAGAATGCAATAACTTTGAAACGAAAGATGTTTGTACTTTCACTGAAAAAAAAAATTAACAACATGTAAATATACATTTTTTCAGGGGTGCAGAAAATGTTTCTACTCCCAACATTTCCCCCAATCCACATGAAAATTTCCCGAAAATTTTACAGTATGTTGTAGGTAAATGCTGTTATTATCGTAGGTTCCAATATTTCTCAACTTATGCGCGAGTATATATAGCAGAGGTGATTTTGAGTGAAAAGCAAAAATTCTGAAATTAACAGCAAATTTTCTGAAAGGTTACAGCACAGTGGAGGAAAATGGGGGGGGGGGGGAATCCACTCCCAGCACTATGTTTTTTTCGCGGCCCTTTGACGAAAGTTGCGTTTTGTAGCGATCTTTTGACGAAATTTGCGGTTATTTCGCCTTTCTTTTGACGAAATTGGCGGTTGTTTGGCCATCTTTTGACGAAATTCGCGGTTGTTTTGCAATCGTTTGACAAAATTGCAGTTGTTTCACGATCTTTTGACAAAATTGCGGTTGTTTTGCGATCTTTCGTCAAAATTTGTGGTTTTTCCGCGATCTTTTGACGAAATCTGTGTTTTTTTCGACGAGTTTTGTGGTTATTTCACCCCTTTTGACGAAATAAATGGTTGTTTCGCGATCTTTTGATGAAATATGCGAGTTTTTTCACATTCTTTTGACGAAATTCGCGATTATTTAGCTATGTTTTGACGAAAATCATGGTTATTTTGTCCCTTTTGACAAAATTTGCAGTTTTTTTGCGATCTTTTGACGAAATATGCGTTTATTTCGCCTTCCTTTTAACGAGTTTAGCAGTTATTTCGCCCTCTTCTGACAAAATTTGCGCTTATTTCGCCCTGCTACGAAATACGTGGTTGTTTCGCGATCTTTTGATGAAATTTGCGTTCATTTCGTGCACTTTGAGGAAATTCGCAGTTGTTTTGTGATTGTTTGACGAAATTTGCTCTTCTTTCGCGATCTTTTGACCAAATATGCGTTTTTTTTGAAAATCTTTTGATGAAATTTGCGTTCATTTTCCGAACATTTGACAAAATTTCCTAGTTTTTTCACGTTCCTTTGACAAAAATCGTGGTAATTTTGTCCTTTTAGACGAAATTCGCAGTTGTTTCACGATCTTTTGACGAAACTCAATTGTTTTGCGATCGTTTGACGAAATTTCCGTTCCCTTCGCGCTCTTTTGACGAAATTCGCGGTTTCTTTGCGATTGTTTGGTGAAATTTGCTCTTTCGCGATCTTTTGACGAAATTCGCTGTTATTTCGCCACGTTTTGACGAAAATCGTGGTCATTTCTCCCCTTTAGACGAAATTTGTGGTTGTTTCACGCTCTTTTGACGAAACTCGGATGTTTTGCGATCGTTTGACGAAATTTGTGGTTATTTCACGATCTTTTGACAAAATTTGCGGTTATTTTGCGATCTTATGACAAAATTTGCGTTTTTCCGTAATTCTTGGACAAAATTCGCGGTATTTTTATGTCCGAATTTTCAGATTGATGAAAGATTTTTTAAATTTTCGGAACCGAATGCCTTAATTTTTTGGAAAATTGGGAACAGAATCACCCGATATACAGTACATATTATTCTGAGATTGATTTTGTGAAGGTCACCATACGGATCTTTTTATTTATAGTGAAATTTTTCTATCTCAGGAAATTATGGAATTTGTTGTTAAAACCGAAATCAATTGTATATGTTTCTGCAAAATTTCCCCCGATCCTAGATCGCCGGATCGGACATATTCTGCACCCCTGCATTTTTTTTTTTTTTTAAGGAAGAAAAAGACGAGGTTTGTAGTATAAATTTGGCGTCCCCTCCGTGCCTGCACCATTCGTACAGCCCTGCTGAGACATATGTAAATCTGACAGCATAGCAAATTGGATTAAGCTTTCAACCTGGTCAAGTTATGCTAATATATTATCATGATGCAAGAAGTTCATCCAAGCGAAGACTGACAAAATTTCTGAGCATTAGGACTAACCAAATGTAAATAAGGAAATGTAAATAATTAATTTCAAATCCATCTCCTCGCAAGAAGTACACAAATAAATATAGATTATCTATCACTTGAAAGTGACAGCACTTCGCACTCAGGAATTCACGTTTGTAATCAAAGATAGGTGGCGCTTTTAGACCTGCTAATGTTTGTAAACAGTTTACGTGAACACGGTTATCACTGCTGGCTTTCGCTTGTGTCTTGTTTTTGCCTCATGTGAATTGGTTACTTGTGGAATAAATTTTTAGCTTTTTAAAGTCTCTTAATGGAAAATCAGCTTACTTTAGTATGTTTGTAATGTAGTGTGTAAAAAAACAAGTATTTTTATTATAATTATTAAAAATGGATTTTTATGATTGTTTTTCTGTGTTAACCTTTTTTGTGCCGACGATATTTTAAAGTACCACTGAAATTACTTTTCATAAAATTCATTTAATACATCAATTAGTAGTAATACAGTTTAGAATCAGCTATAGATACATTATTTTATCTTGTTTCAAAATCATTATTGGTTGCACAAAACAAAAATATTTTTTAAAAAAATGATTTCTTTTGCCTTTGCATCTTTTCAGTTTTCTTGACGTTAAAAGATTAGGGAGGGGGGGGGGGTAGTTTCAGTTCGGAAATATTTCTATTGTAAGAACATTATATTTGTACATTTCCTAATTCTACAAAATACTAAAAAATATTTTTTAAATAAAAGATTTGAATGGAGTTATAAATATTGCACAAAATCTCAATAAATTCAAATTTAATTAATTTTATTTGGCAAAATCCTTTTAAAATTTATTATATGATTATGTAAATCTTCTAATATAGTTTAAAAAATTCACGAAAAATACTTTAGAAGATGAAATTTTCATGAATTCATAATTTGGGACATAAAGGGTTAATCACCGTCAAAATTGTAGGTTTTTAAAACAACCAAACCGGTAATTAGGATATTAAAGAATATTTTTATCGTTAATTATTAAAATAATAGATGGTAATTGGATAAATAATAAAAACGATAAATAAATAACTTCATTAGGTAATTTAATGCATGAAATTAATAGAATTCTTAGAATATAACAAATAAAAGAAATTTCATGGCAGTTCTTTATGTATTTGTAAAATTATTGCAGTTGCATAATTCTAAGCTGATGCAGATATATGTGCATTAACAACAAAAATAATAATAATATCTGTTAATTCATACATATACAGAGACTAAATATAATCATATTAATGGTTAGTCATACATTCTATCAACATTAACTACCCAAAATATTAAAGAAAAAAAGAAGAAGAAAGACAGAATATATTAGTTTTCATGCTAAGTGCATTATGTTTCAATTTCTAATTTGTATGGACTCCGAAAATATTTATAATCATCGATATGTTGACCATTTTGAAATTATTGTGATATTTATTAACTTTGATTGGAACGTAGCTCTTCCAATTAAAAAGCAAAAAAATTTTGTTACTTTTCATCTTTTATCAATTGCTTTCTTTGATATGTTGTGCTAATCCAAAAGTAGAAAATATTTTATAACCTTTTACTGAAGTAGTTCTTCCTAAACATTTTTATACTAATTAGATTTTTTTTTTTACTTTTTTCCATTCTCTTACTATAACTGTATAACAGATGTTATCATTCTGAAATTTTCTTTTACGTACCTGAAATTTATTATGTATTTATTTATAAAAAACAAATAAGAATCTTTTATTTATTTATTTTATTTAATCTAGAAAAAATTATTTTATTTGTTGTGCTTATTTTCGATAAAAGAGTGAATAATTTGATTATTCAAAGAAAGTTTTTATGACGATGACCAGATTTAATTAAAGCTTTAAATGAAATGCTTTTTAAACCTGGTAACATCTATTTTAATATACTTTCACATCATTAAAAAAATATTTTAATCCATTATTTTTTTTTAATAATCTGATTTAAATCACGATTAAATTTGAACAAACTGTCAGCCTCAACGAGACATCGGATTTTCTGCTGATCAAAGTTTTGTTGCCGTTTTTAGAGACGACAGGTATTTTATTTTTTTCATTTGGAAATGAATGAAAGCTTAAATCGGGATTTTTCGATTATCTAGAGTTGCATTGGGGCACATAGCAGCATGTATTATCTTTTTTTTTGCGGTTTTATTCATATTTATTAAGAATTAAAAATCCCAAATGATATTTGACTCACGGTAAGTAATGCCGGTAATGCTAACGCGATGAAAGAAGCAGTGGTACCCTTTAGATCGCTAGAGGGCGAGTTTTTTGTTACAAACGCGAATAACTAAATGTAAATAAGGAAATATAAAATAATTAACTTCAAATCCGAGAGGAAACAACGACTTAAAACACTAAATCCATCGTTATACCGTAATTTGTAATTTCTGCTCGGTACACAAATAAACATGGATTATGGATTATCTTTATCTATCTTCTGAAAGTCACAGCCCTTCGCGCTCATTGGCGCGATGTGATGACGTCAAACCTACTCATTACGAGGCTAATGTTAGCCTCGCACTCACTAATCACAGACGAGAAAATTACCAGAGATTAATGGTTGACTGGGCATTAACGGAAACGAAAATGTCAAAAATAAAATGAGTTTTCCCAGATAAAAGATATATCTTATTCACCTCGCCTTAATCACATTTGTATTATGTATCAATTTAAAGATAATCGTAAGAACCGTTTTCGAGATTTTCAAATTAGGAACTTCCTCGATATTATACCAACGTTTTCACTTTTAAAATGGCTATTTAGATCTCAAAATATACTGCACGTAGAAATGTAAAAATTTCAGTATACGATTAGACTGCAGATATAAGATTGTTCTAGAAAATTTAGATCTCAAAATATACTGCACGTAGAAATGTAAAAATTTCAGTATACGATTAGACTGCAGATATAAGATTGTTCTAGAAAATTCAGAACAATAGGACCTATATCTGCTGAGTTATTAAAAGGCGGCTTTTCGCGTTTCCTTTGATGTCGAGTTAGCTGTATATATGAGTTCCGCCATCTACGAATTCTACGATACGATACGATACGATTTTAACGATACGATACGATACAATTTTAGACTTAAGGCTGCGTCACTCGGAATACTACCGTCTTTAGTGTCTCAGATGACCTTTCCTAGCCTCAAAAATTGGCTTATAACACCATTTTGCATTTTTTTTCTGAAATATACTTTGTCTGTATAGAAAACAGAAAACGCTATTTGTTATCGTGGGGTCACACACTCAGAAATGAATACTCAGATTTCACGAAATTTTCTTTGTTTTTGACGAAACAGTTTTCTGGGGAATGTTCGGAGCGAATATTTCGTCAAATTGATGAAATTACTTTCTTCACTTGCTTGACGATATAAATTTCGTCAAAAGTTCGCTGGTGGCGCCATCTATCGAACAGTTTGGAAGCTCCTCATTGACAGGGGAAGAAAAAATTCACTTCTCGTATCCCTCGGGGAAGGGAGACCGTTGCTCTTCCAACCTGGCTGGCTATTGGGAACTTGTACAGATTTGCTTTTAGATTGATCTAATGAATTCTGATGCACGTTTATATTTTTATAAGGTAGATTGTAATTTTATCGGTGCTGCTATAATTTCTCAAAGTTTTAAGTAAGGTTAATTTATTATTATGGTTTTCTCATGGTCAATGAATAATATGGCTTAACTAAATAATTTATTAGTGAAATTTTCTTTGCTCAATGAATGGTTAGAATGTGGTCTGGTTAATTTGTTGCTCATACATAACGAATTGTGAAATGGATATTGCGTGAGATTTTATCACTTTGAGTAGAGGGATAAGATTTTAACATTTTACTGTTTATAAAGGGGAGAGAGATCAATTATGTTTATTTTTAATTTGACTGAAAACAGAATATACTTCTTAAATAAATTAAAAAAAAAAAGATATCCTGGAAGTTTGAAATTTTATTGACCAAATTATGTTTTTGAATGGTTTTGAAGAACACGGGAAATTTATTCTTTTCGAATTAAAACATAACGAACAACATAAAAATAAATAAATAAATAAAAATAATAATAAGCATTCCTAAAAATTGTAATAGCTAAAAAATAACTAATGAAGAAACAATAACCACCTACATTTCAGTATTTTCTGAAAGGCACTAAAAAGTGCTGTTTTAAAATAAATTACTACAGGACTAACATAAACAAGCAAATATATGCTTGCTAAAATCCCAGGATTTGAGGAGGTACAGCAACTGTTTCTTTAAAATGCATTGAGTCGATCGTGATTGAGGCAAAACTTTCGTCAAATATTTGAGAGTTTACCTTTCTTTAAAAGTCACGTGATGTTGATAGGAAATGATCGTCAAAAACGACGAAATACAGCTCAAGGATTTCTGAATCGTCAAAAGTGAGAGTTTTATTTCTGAGAGTGCAGAATGAAAATAATTGTAACTTTATGGAATTTAATCATAAAAATGTTTTCGTGATTGTGTTAGAGAATAGAGAGTTCGAATGGAAACCATAATAGTGAATTATATTGACATACATTACCATGATAGTTTTTATTTGTGTGATACTTGCTGACCAGCCCATTGTCGCCCGTGATGTGATAATATTGACCTTAAATTTGCATGAGTTTATTTCTTTAATCCGATTTTTAAAAAATTTATTTTGAAAAAAAAAATCAAAACGAACCTCATTTCGGTGACTCCGCAATATTTATACCGAATGAGACATTTTAAAGTAAAATGTGCGCTCTTTAAAGGATGTTATACATTTTTTCCGTATTTCAACAAAAAATAGCGGATTCGGAATTTTAAACTGCGCGGATTTTTTTTTCTCATCAGACATTTAATATTTAAAAAAATAGTTCTTATTGTCTTAACTTTTTGAAATTTTTATGAGCCATAAACATAATGGTTTCAAGCATTATGCACAAGATTCGTGGGAAACTATTGATATTTAGTGGAAAGACGCTTGTAAGAAGACTTTCAGGTTAGTAATGCACAGTCTGTGGCCCGCGGTCCAAAAGTGGCCTTCGATGGGTTAACTTGTGGATCGCGAATTTCGTCTAACTGGAAAAAAATATTAATCTTTGTCCATAGGTAGCAGGGAAAAAAAAACGTGAATTTCGTCAATTTGTCGCGGGAAAAATTTGCACATTTCATCAGTCAATTAAAAATTGCGAAATTCATTAAGCGGCCGGCCGATACCATACATTGATATGTATGGTATCGGCCGGCCGCTTAATGAAGTATTAGCTTTGGGAATTCCCACGTTGCATATTCCATCAGTTGCTAAACGAAAAATAACTCGAATTTCGCCAATCGGGCAAGAAAAAAAGGTGCATTTCGTGGATCAGGCATGGGAAAACCAAGTTTCGTTGATCGGGCACGGACGAAATGCGAGTTTCGTTGATCAAGACCAGAAAATTGCGATTTTCGCCGATCGGGTCTTGAAAAGTCGCGAGTCTCGTCGATCGGGAACGGAAAAATCGCGAATTTTGTCGATCGGGAGCGAAAAATTGCAAATTTCGTTGATCGGCTGCGGAAAAATCCGGAGTTTCGTCAGTTAACCGCGAGAAAAAATCGCAAATTTCGTTAATTTGCCGCAAGAGAAAATTGCAAATTTCGTCAGACAGTTAAAAATCGCAAATTTCGTTGATCGGGCACGGAAAAATCTCAAATTTCGGTGATCGGCTGCGGAAAATTTGCGAATTTCGTTAGTTTATCGCCAGAAAAAAATCGGGAATTTTGTCAATTTACCGCGCAAAAAATTCGATATTTCATCAGATTCAATCAAGAATCTCGAATTTCGTTAATTGGGGGAGGGGGGGACAAACTCGCGAACTCTGGTAATCAGGTGTGAAAAAATCGCGAATTTCATTGAATGGGCGCGGAAAAATTGCCAACTGAATTAGGTATGTTGACTGGATAGGGGAGCCTAATGGGGTAAAACTCCTCCTCCCTCTGAAATCCTCATTTTTATCTGATTATAGGCCACAGATTCCCTTCCACCTCATTAAAATAAAATTTTCACAGTGTTACTGATGTGGCCCTCGACAACCCAGACATTTTTATTCCTTCTCTAAAAAAGGTTGTTCACCCCTATTTTAGGTAGATTTCGTAAGAAACACTACCTATTACATCCTCCCCTATTTAGGAATTTCTGAAAACTTTTTGCAGATCTATGCCGATCATGACCCCTAGAGCCCAAAACCACGACCGAGTTGAAAACTTTATCTATCAATCTAATCTACTATATATCTCTCTCTATATATATCACTTCTTTATAGACACGATAACTTCCATAATTCAGCACAAATGTCTTCTACACTGATACATGAAATCAAGGCGCAGAAAATGGAAATGGAAAGGATTTTTGTGAAAGCAGAAAAAAAACCACCATTTCTTAATTATGATAGATATCGAATTCGTTTAAACTTATTATTATTTCTAGGAAAAGGGCCAAAAATTTATGTGAGACAGATTTTTGATATAATTAAAAATGGCCTCAAGGAGCGAAAAAAAATAGGGTTTTAAGAAGAAAAAAATCCTAACTTCGTCAATTCACAAGATATGAAATCCACTAAAATTTATTATAAATCTTCTTAATATTGTCTACAACTTTTGTATTGACAAGTTTTTGATAAGACCAATTCTTACAGGAAAGACAAAAAAAAAAAAAAAAAAAAAAAAAGAGAGAGAGAGAGGGGAGGGGGTGTGGGGTGTGAAGAAGAAAAAAAAATCATAACTTTGTCAATTCACAAGGTATCAAATCCTCTTAAATTTATTATATATCTTCTTAATATTATCTACAACTTTTGTATTAACAAGTGTATGGTAGACCAACTCTTACACACACACAAAAAAAAATAATAGAAAATAACAATAGAAAAATATAATAAAATAAATTAAAATATAAAAGGAAGGTGTTGTAGAAGAAAAAAATTCACATCTCCGGTAAACTACCACTAAGGCAACAAAAAGAATATCATTGTCGTGATGAAAATTTTTAACAATGCTCAGAGGTGCTGTATACAGGGTTGTATTATTAAACGTGCGCGTGCATCAATTAAAAAACGTCAGAAATTAAAATCCAGTGTATGGTTCATTTAATGAAACAATCACCACACGGTTTAAATTTATTATATAAATCTTCTTAATATTATCTATAACTTTTGTAGTAAGAAGTTTCAGATAAGATGAAATCTACGAATGGGTGATATTACTAAAAATATTCTCAAGGGGTGAAAAAAATCGGGATTGAAGAAAAAATTATGGTTCTAACATGATTCTGATAAAAACAACTCTTACAGAAAAAGGAAATTAAAAACTCGTCAAAAGCGACCAGATAAAAATTTTAAACTGGGTTTATCTCTCATCTTGATTTAGTTTTTGTTGATGAAATTAGTACTTAGGTTCGAAATCTATCTGTGCTTGCAAGCTTAGCCGGCAGTGATTTTTTTTTTCTATTGTCCAAACTCTTTGAAAATGTTATCAGTTATAAACACATATTATGGTTTTAAAGCATGTGTAAAAAATCCGTGAAAATATATCAATACAAAAACCCTTAACGGGTTAAAAGTTTGTGACGCAGCGCTTTATCTTATGCTCTAAGAATTTTAAATATGGAACTTAAAAATAATGATATCAAATTTTGAGTGACACTATGCTATTAATTATAATATCTATATACATTTATTTCATCATTTTATTTTTTTATAATTGCATGTGCAAAAATTATGTTCATTTTAAAAAGATGTATAAAAGTTTATTCATTGATGCATTATCATCCGTATCTCTCATAAATTCAAAATATGAGTTTTAAAAGATATGATATCAAAATTTAAGTGACGCCTTGATGTTGCTTAAAACGATTAGTTTTAAAATTCAATTTAAATTTTCTTTTGGCTAAATACATTTACACATCTAAACAATCTTTTCATTTTCCAATGCACTGTTGAATATATTACTTTCACTGAATCTATATAATGCACTGAAATGTATTCATTTGAATAAATTGATTTATCTTTTGTGCCACGCTATCCAAAAATCAAAAGTAAAATTTATGTAAATAGTTTTTTCGTCATATTATCCATTTGCATACATTTAACTTAGTTTGGATACAATGACGCAAAAACTATTTACATAAATTTTACTTTTGATTTTTGGATAGCGTGGCACAAAAGATAAATCAATTTATTCAAATGAATACATTTCAGTGCATTATATAGATTCAGTGAAAGTAATATATTCAACAGTGCATTGGAAAATGAAAAGTATTGTTTAGATGTGTAAATGTATTTAGCCAAAAGAAAATTTAAATTGAATTTTAAAACTAATCGTTTTAAGCAACATCAAGGCGTCACTTAAATTTTGATATCATATCTTTTAAAACTCATATTTTGAATTTATGAGAGATACGGATGATAATGCATCAATGAATAAACTTTTATACATCTTTTTAAAATGAACATAATTTTTGCACATGCAATTATAAAAAAATAAAATGATGAAATAAATGTATATAGATATTATAATTAATAGCATAGTGTCACTCAAAATTTGATATCATTATTTTTAAGTTCCATATTTAAAATTCTTAGAGCATAAGATAAAGCGCTGCGTCACAAACTTTTAACCCGTTAAGGGTTTTTGTATTGATATCAGTACTTTTTTTCAGTTAATGATAAAAAAAAATAAAACAACAACAACAAAAATTAAAGACCAGACAAAGAATTCATAGTCAGGATTTCTATTCACCTTCAATCTCTCCCCCTCCCTCCCCGCAAAAAAAGATGCCTCATATTTCCATTTTAAAGAGCACTGTGCAATGAGATTTTTTTAAACCACTCATTGGTAAATATGGAAGTAATTCACAACATGCATGTTTAGATGGTATTTCTGTTGGTTTGTTTCAGAGATATAAAAAGCTATGTTAAATTTTACTAAATAAAAAATTTACTGTCTTAAGAAAAATAGCAAGAAATATTGCTCTTTAAACATACATATATATATATATATAAATTTCCACCATCCTTCTTTAAAGCTCTTTATTGGCAATAATAGTAAATCATATAAAATAATCTCCTGAGCCCCAAAAATTTCACTTCTCCCTTCTCACACATCTCTCCAGCTTACCTAAATAATTGAAATCTTTCAAACTTTAGTTTGAAAAAAAAAAAATCTGCAATATTTGTTGCTCACTAACATAAATAAATAAAGCCCTAACTCCCCAAATGTACATTTCTCCTCTCCTCTCCCCCCCCCCCCCCTACTGCACAGCATAAAAAAAAAAAAAGCACTCGCAGATATTAAATCTTTAGGGTTTTTGGTGAGTGAATTACATATGAAGATAAATACGATAGATCTTTATAACACACCTTGGGATGAGAAGTTCTGCATATTACAGAATTTTGCATTATATAGATCATATTTCATTCATCATTAAATTTACCTTGTAAACGTGCTTTAAATTACATTCCTTGGAACTAGAAATAGTGAAAATTATAAAATTTTACATAATAGTATAGGTGCAGATTCCCAATATCTGGAAGGAGAAAGTGGCTCCTAAACCCAAAAAGTCCAGTGGTCTCATTATGAAACAAACACATAAAAAGAATTTAGTGTTTGTAAGGGACTGAATTCAAAGTGGAAAATAATTTATTTTATATATCATATGTCTATGTACAAGAAAACACAAACTAATTACATCAAATGGGTTTGTTTAATTTAATCACAAAATTCTTTAATTATTAAGTCTAATACAAATCTTAAACTATGTTCATTCAGAAGATATAGTTGGACAAGATACATTTTTAAAAAATGTAAAGCTAAGCAATCATGGTAGTGGGAAATATTAGGATAACAATATTTCTAATTTTGATTTTATCGTATAACATTACATTAAAAAATTTGTGAATGTGAAAAATTATTTAGCGCTATAAAAATCAAAACACACTTCAGACGTTTGTTTTTCTATGTAATACAATAGTTTTCTGTGTTAAACAGATCATTCAGGACTGTAGGAAGGAAAATACACTGATTTCATCTTTTTAAAAAGGTAGAAATCCACCATTAGCAGAAAAGGAGCATCCCTGTATAGCGTATGGCGACTGAGACAATGAAAGTTAGCAGCCGAAGCAAAAAATTTAGTCGTCACATGGCGACTGTGAATCTGCACCTATACATAATAGGATCACAGGGCCAAAACTAGCCTTTTTTGTACCCGGGGCAAACATGGATTTTGGCGCTCCCCCCCCCCCCCCTCTTCTGTAAAGTATATTTACAAAGATAATTTTATTAATTTTCTAATAGCCGACTTATTTTAAAATTTAAAGTATGTAATCATAAGACATGTTATTCTGAACTACGTAATCTACAATGGTGGGTCCAAAGGGGAGGTCACAGGGGTCATGATTCTCCTCTGAACACCAACAAAAATTTTCTAAAGAGCATTTTAAAATGAAATATACAGTAGAGTCCCGATTATCGAAGTCCTGCTTAACTGAGTTATTTTCTTCTGATGGATTGATGGCTTCCATTTTTATGAAACAGCCATTATAAATGAAGTATTAGGTAAAGATGAAAAAGCAGCCGTAAAAAAAAAAGCTATTTCCCTTGCCCCGCCCCCCCCATTCTGACCAGAAAATCAGAGTTCTAACTTTTTATGACTGCTCTTTCATCTTCCCCTAACACTTCATTTATAATGACTGTTTCATAATAATGGAAGCCATCAATCCATCAGAAGAAAATGATCCATTCCAAAAGTATAATCCTTCATTTGGCGCCGGGGCACAAGCCCCCTTAGTTTTGGCCCTGATAGATCATGTCACACATTATTAAATTACCTTTAGCTCGTGACTGACAGTTTGGGTGCACTAAATGCATGGCTGGCAAATTTATTCCTTTTTCACTATTTTTAATAATGAAATCTTTGCCTTATTTTTGGCAGAAGTTTCTTATATTAAATAAGGCAAAAATTTCTTTTTAAAAAAATATTACTTTTGGAAGGCATGAATTTAGTGCCTAAAAAAAAAAAAAAAAATGACCCCGTCAAGAGCTGCCACCGATTATAACACTCATTTACAAAAAAATTTAATATATTGTTTTCATTGCTCCAAAATAATGCGTTAAAAGAAGACAATGTATCAAATTTAGTGTTTCAAGAAATTAGCAATATTTGTGAAACACATGTGCTTCTTAACTGCAAAATTTATTGTTTACATCTGAGAAAAACATTATATGCATCTTCTGTATTAAAATTTTTTAGTGGCAGGCTTTTGTGATTGAACAAGGACTGCTTGCAGAATACTTTAATAATTTTACAATATAAAAATATAGCTCTCGAACTACTATTGATGAAATACAGTAATAGGGAGGAAAAAAAAAATCATTAAATAAATATAGTTTATTTTTAAAAAATTAATTGAATTTTCATCAGATATACTGATTATTACTACCATACATTATATGTAACATATTTATTAGAAAAATTACAACTATTTAGGTGAAGTTTTAAAATGTAAACAAAATGATGCCTTATAAACACATCAAAAATACAGTTCGTTTTCGAAAGCTGTGCCTGACACTCTGAGACAATTTTAAGATCCAAAGGGGTAATGCTGAGATGGGTATTTGCCGAAGTTCCAGTTGTATGTTGTCACTCAGCTAAACAGCCTCCGATCATCCTTATTTTGATAAAATCAAAACAGATCTGATGCATGCACAAAAGCACAGAAGGTTTCGCTTTACGAAAACAAACAGTACCTCTGAACAAAATCATTATACAGTAGACGCCCTCAAATCCACTCAACTTGGGACCAGAGGTTGTGCAGATTTTAGAATTTCGCAGATTTCTGGTCCTTGCTTTGTTTACAGTTTTTAAACAGTCATTTGAATGTATTTATGCAATCAAAGTTATAAAATATCCTTGCAATATAGTAAAATATTAAAATAATTAATTACAGTAATAAACTAAAATGATAAGAAGTAAGATAATTTAAAAAATGATTAAATTATTAAAGATAAATATCAAGTAAATAATAATGTATAATTAAATCTGCATTATAAAGATAAGAATCATTTTCCTTGAATTATTGAATGAAACTTACCTCCTTCCTAATGGTACCTATTAATTTGCATCAACATTATAAAGTAAGGAAGTTTTATTTCAGGTTTAGCCAGTCTTAATAGTCAAAAAATCTGGATTAAAATACATAAAAAGATCTGATAAAAAGATTGTGATTACCAATTTTTTTTTTTTTTTTTTTTTTTTTTTTTTTAATCAGAAATAAATTGTACTTCCTTCCTAAAAAATCATGAGTTCAGTCATATTATAGAGAATTAATTACATACTGAAATACAAATGGAATGATATAAAATTAAAAAAATCTGAAATTTTGCCCTTACATCTGAACTGAAAGTTTCATTGTTTACATCTGTGATGATGTGCAGATTTAACGCTGGTAGCTGGTTGGGTACCCGGGCAGATACCCACTACAACCCTGAAAATTATTGCTTGTTTTTAACACAACATATATTTGTTTTAAATGCTTTCTCGTCACTTCTTTATATGAAAAACAAATACAGGAATAAACATAAACATCGAATCTGATTTATGCCTAAAACTAAGATTGAATCAGATATGAGGAAGATGTGTTTGGTAAAGCAAGCATCACCCTTATCATTAGCAATACAACAGAATTAATAGTCATCCTTGTGCATATGTATCAATCTACACCAATATGCCATTAAGTATTGTAGCTTTTTTTAAATCAAAACACTATATTTTGATAATGTACATATTAATAATATAGTAATAATGATAATAGTACTTTTTATTTGAATGTTAATATAAAGCAGTCAATCTAAGTATACCAATTTAATAAAGTAATATCCAATTAAATACAGTAAAATCTGCTTAGACGGAGCACAAAAGACTGCACAAATACCTTGTTTTAGACATATTCCATTTACACAGGTCTTTCTGTAATAGCATGGAGTTTGTAACTTGGTGGTATGCGGAAGTATGAGCTTCTATTCAGTGGTACGTCGACCTAAAAGTTTGGGAACCCCTGCTCTAGAGGGTAGCAATATTTCTACAAAATGGATTGCAGGCTCTTTTTAAGAGTAAAATTCATTGTTTACATTAAAGAAGCTGTCTGTTATACAGAGAATTGCATTAAAAAGATCTTTTACTGCAACAATGCTTTTACTACAATGCGGTCCTTTGACGAAATTCACATTTATCTCGTGATCCTTTGATGAAATTCGTGTTTTTTTACAATCCTTTAACGAAGTTAGTGTTTTATCTGCGATCTTGTGTCAAAATTTGTGCTTTTTTCAACATGCTGTGACAAAATTTGTGTTTTTTCGCAATTATCTGACAAAATTTGTGTTATTTCCGCAATCCATTGACGAAATTCCAGTTTTTTGCGGCCTTTGGCTAAATTTGCATTTTTTTCCGTGTTTTTAATCAATCCTTTGGCGAAATTCACGTTTTTAACCAATGCATTGACAAAATTCCTGTTTTTCAGCATTCCTTTGACAAAATTCGTGTTTTTCAGCGATCCTGTGATGAAATTTGCATTTATTTCGTGATCCTTTGGCGAAATTCGCATTTTTTTATGATCCTTTGGTGAAATTATTGTTTTATCCACGATCTTGAGGCTAAAATACGCACTTTTTCTGCAATAGTGTGACAAAAAGTGTTTTTTCCGCCATCCTGTGACAAGCGTTTTTTCGCGATCCTTTGATGAAATTAGTGTTTATTTCGTCATCCTTTGGCGAATTTTGCATTTTTAACGACATTAGTGTTTTATCCTCGATTCTGTGGTGAAATTCGCGCTTTTTCCTCGATCTTGTGACAAAATTCGCATTTTTTCACAATAATCTGACAAAATTTATGTTTTTTCTTGATCATTTGACGAAATTCATGTTTTCTTTTGTATCTTTTGGCGAAATTCGCGTTTTACACGACCCTTTAACGAAATTCATTTTTTTCTGCGATTCTTTGATGAAATTCGCGTGTTTTCCACGATGCAGTGACTAAATTAATGTTTTTTTCTAAGTCCTTTGACGAACTTCGCGTTTTTTCGTTATCCTTCGTTGAAATTCACGTTTTTCCAATATATATATTTATTTGGTGGGCAGGATGATCGGGGCCGTTTGCCCCCCCTCCCCCCCCGGGTTTCCGTTTGTTTGTATTTTCCGCAAAAACTGCCATAAAAAAATTGGATTTATATTTTTTTTGGAGGGGGGGGGGGTCAGCGTGATTATCCCCCCCCTGCACCTACCATAGGGACCTGCTGGATTCGCACCTGCCATATGGACACTAAATGGTAAAAAGTGACTATTAAGAAATTGTCAGCGGCTACCTTCCTACAAGGACAAAATATTTTTTTTCAAGAGAAAAACAAAAACTGCCTAATATTCATAAAATATTGGTTGACGGTTTTTCGGGTGCGAGGCCCTTTGCGGCTGCACCTGTCGCACACTTGTAGGGACGCCTCTGTCGGTATGAGGTAAAGGAGAATGCAATAACTTTGAAACGAAAGATGTTTGTACTTTCACTGAAAAAAAAAATTAACAACATGTAAATATACATTTTTTCAGGGGTGCAGAAAATGTTTCTACTCCCAACATTTCCCCCAATCCACATGAAAATTTCCCGAAAATTTTACAGTATGTTGTAGGTAAATGCTGTTATTATCGTAGGTTCCAATATTTCTCAACTTATGCGCGAGTATATATAGCAGAGGTGATTTTGAGTGAAAAGCAAAAATTCTGAAATTAACAGCAAATTTTCTGAAAGGTTACAGCACAGTGGAGGAAAATGGGGGGGGGGGGGAATCCACTCCCAGCACTATGTTTTTTTCGCGGCCCTTTGACGAAAGTTGCGTTTTGTAGCGATCTTTTGACGAAATTTGCGGTTATTTCGCCTTTCTTTTGACGAAATTGGCGGTTGTTTGGCCATCTTTTGACGAAATTCGCGGTTGTTTTGCAATCGTTTGACAAAATTGCAGTTGTTTCACGATCTTTTGACAAAATTGCGGTTGTTTTGCGATCTTTCGTCAAAATTTGTGGTTTTTCCGCGATCTTTTGACGAAATCTGTGTTTTTTTCGACGAGTTTTGTGGTTATTTCACCCCTTTTGACGAAATAAATGGTTGTTTCGCGATCTTTTGATGAAATATGCGAGTTTTTTCACATTCTTTTGACGAAATTCGCGATTATTTAGCTATGTTTTGACGAAAATCATGGTTATTTTGTCCCTTTTGACAAAATTTGCAGTTTTTTTGCGATCTTTTGACGAAATATGCGTTTATTTCGCCTTCCTTTTAACGAGTTTAGCAGTTATTTCGCCCTCTTCTGACAAAATTTGCGCTTATTTCGCCCTGCTACGAAATACGTGGTTGTTTCGCGATCTTTTGATGAAATTTGCGTTCATTTCGTGCACTTTGAGGAAATTCGCAGTTGTTTTGTGATTGTTTGACGAAATTTGCTCTTCTTTCGCGATCTTTTGACCAAATATGCGTTTTTTTTGAAAATCTTTTGATGAAATTTGCGTTCATTTTCCGAACATTTGACAAAATTTCCTAGTTTTTTCACGTTCCTTTGACAAAAATCGTGGTAATTTTGTCCTTTTAGACGAAATTCGCAGTTGTTTCACGATCTTTTGACGAAACTCAATTGTTTTGCGATCGTTTGACGAAATTTCCGTTCCCTTCGCGCTCTTTTGACGAAATTCGCGGTTTCTTTGCGATTGTTTGGTGAAATTTGCTCTTTCGCGATCTTTTGACGAAATTCGCTGTTATTTCGCCACGTTTTGACGAAAATCGTGGTCATTTCTCCCCTTTAGACGAAATTTGTGGTTGTTTCACGCTCTTTTGACGAAACTCGGATGTTTTGCGATCGTTTGACGAAATTTGTGGTTATTTCACGATCTTTTGACAAAATTTGCGGTTATTTTGCGATCTTATGACAAAATTTGCGTTTTTCCGTAATTCTTGGACAAAATTCGCGGTATTTTTATGTCCGAATTTTCAGATTGATGAAAGATTTTTTAAATTTTCGGAACCGAATGCCTTAATTTTTTGGAAAATTGGGAACAGAATCACCCGATATACAGTACATATTATTCTGAGATTGATTTTGTGAAGGTCACCATACGGATCTTTTTATTTATAGTGAAATTTTTCTATCTCAGGAAATTATGGAATTTGTTGTTAAAACCGAAATCAATTGTATATGTTTCTGCAAAATTTCCCCCGATCCTAGATCGCCGGATCGGACATATTCTGCACCCCTGCATTTTTTTTTTTTTTAAGGAAGAAAAAGACGAGGTTTGTAGTATAAATTTGGCGTCCCCTCCGTGCCTGCACCATTCGTACAGCCCTGCTGAGACATATGTAAATCTGACAGCATAGCAAATTGGATTAAGCTTTCAACCTGGTCAAGTTATGCTAATATATTATCATGATGCAAGAAGTTCATCCAAGCGAAGACTGACAAAATTTCTGAGCATTAGGACTAACCAAATGTAAATAAGGAAATGTAAATAATTAATTTCAAATCCATCTCCTCGCAAGAAGTACACAAATAAATATAGATTATCTATCACTTGAAAGTGACAGCACTTCGCACTCAGGAATTCACGTTTGTAATCAAAGATAGGTGGCGCTTTTAGACCTGCTAATGTTTGTAAACAGTTTACGTGAACACGGTTATCACTGCTGGCTTTCGCTTGTGTCTTGTTTTTGCCTCATGTGAATTGGTTACTTGTGGAATAAATTTTTAGCTTTTTAAAGTCTCTTAATGGAAAATCAGCTTACTTTAGTATGTTTGTAATGTAGTGTGTAAAAAAACAAGTATTTTTATTATAATTATTAAAAATGGATTTTTATGATTGTTTTTCTGTGTTAACCTTTTTTGTGCCGACGATATTTTAAAGTACCACTGAAATTACTTTTCATAAAATTCATTTAATACATCAATTAGTAGTAATACAGTTTAGAATCAGCTATAGATACATTATTTTATCTTGTTTCAAAATCATTATTGGTTGCACAAAACAAAAATATTTTTTAAAAAAATGATTTCTTTTGCCTTTGCATCTTTTCAGTTTTCTTGACGTTAAAAGATTAGGGAGGGGGGGGGGGGTAGTTTCAGTTCGGAAATATTTCTATTGTAAGAACATTATATTTGTACATTTCCTAATTCTACAAAATACTAAAAAATATTTTTTAAATAAAAGATTTGAATGGAGTTATAAATATTGCACAAAATCTCAATAAATTCAAATTTAATTAATTTTATTTGGCAAAATCCTTTTAAAATTTATTATATGATTATGTAAATCTTCTAATATAGTTTAAAAAATTCACGAAAAATACTTTAGAAGATGAAATTTTCATGAATTCATAATTTGGGACATAAAGGGTTAATCACCGTCAAAATTGTAGGTTTTTAAAACAACCAAACCGGTAATTAGGATATTAAAGAATATTTTTATCGTTAATTATTAAAATAATAGATGGTAATTGGATAAATAATAAAAACGATAAATAAATAACTTCATTAGGTAATTTAATGCATGAAATTAATAGAATTCTTAGAATATAACAAATAAAAGAAATTTCATGGCAGTTCTTTATGTATTTGTAAAATTATTGCAGTTGCATAATTCTAAGCTGATGCAGATATATGTGCATTAACAACAAAAATAATAATAATATCTGTTAATTCATACATATACAGAGACTAAATATAATCATATTAATGGTTAGTCATACATTCTATCAACATTAACTACCCAAAATATTAAAGAAAAAAAGAAGAAGAAAGACAGAATATATTAGTTTTCATGCTAAGTGCATTATGTTTCAATTTCTAATTTGTATGGACTCCGAAAATATTTATAATCATCGATATGTTGACCATTTTGAAATTATTGTGATATTTATTAACTTTGATTGGAACGTAGCTCTTCCAATTAAAAAGCAAAAAAATTTTGTTACTTTTCATCTTTTATCAATTGCTTTCTTTGATATGTTGTGCTAATCCAAAAGTAGAAAATATTTTATAACCTTTTACTGAAGTAGTTCTTCCTAAACATTTTTATACTAATTAGATTTTTTTTTTTACTTTTTTCCATTCTCTTACTATAACTGTATAACAGATGTTATCATTCTGAAATTTTCTTTTACGTACCTGAAATTTATTATGTATTTATTTATAAAAAACAAATAAGAATCTTTTATTTATTTATTTTATTTAATCTAGAAAAAATTATTTTATTTGTTGTGCTTATTTTCGATAAAAGAGTGAATAATTTGATTATTCAAAGAAAGTTTTTATGACGATGACCAGATTTAATTAAAGCTTTAAATGAAATGCTTTTTAAACCTGGTAACATCTATTTTAATATACTTTCACATCATTAAAAAAATATTTTAATCCATTATTTTTTTTTAATAATCTGATTTAAATCACGATTAAATTTGAACAAACTGTCAG
This sequence comes from Maratus speciosus, assembly GCA_963932465.1. Taxonomy (NCBI): domain Eukaryota; kingdom Metazoa; phylum Arthropoda; class Arachnida; order Araneae; family Salticidae; genus Maratus; species Maratus speciosus. Next base: position 92,801 of record CAWVRF010000179.1, on the reverse strand, counting down.
CCTCAACGAGACATCGGATTTTCTGCTGATCAAAGTTTTGTTGCCGTTTTTAGAGACGACAGGTATTTTATTTTTTTCATTTGGAAATGAATGAAAGCTTAAATCGGGATTTTTCGATTATCTAGAGTTGCATTGGGGCACATAGCAGCATGTATTATCTTTTTTTTTGCGGTTTTATTCATATTTATTAAGAATTAAAAATCCCAAATGATATTTGACTCACGGTAAGTAATGCCGGTAATGCTAACGCGATGAAAGAAGCAGTGGTACCCTTTAGATCGCTAGAGGGCGAGTTTTTTGTTACAAACGCGAATAACTAAATGTAAATAAGGAAATATAAAATAATTAACTTCAAATCCGAGAGGAAACAACGACTTAAAACACTAAATCCATCGTTATACCGTAATTTGTAATTTCTGCTCGGTACACAAATAAACATGGATTATGGATTATCTTTATCTATCTTCTGAAAGTCACAGCCCTTCGCGCTCATTGGCGCGATGTGATGACGTCAAACCTACTCATTACGAGGCTAATGTTAGCCTCGCACTCACTAATCACAGACGAGAAAATTACCAGAGATTAATGGTTGACTGGGCATTAACGGAAACGAAAATGTCAAAAATAAAATGAGTTTTCCCAGATAAAAGATATATCTTATTCACCTCGCCTTAATCACATTTGTATTATGTATCAATTTAAAGATAATCGTAAGAACCGTTTTCGAGATTTTCAAATTAGGAACTTCCTCGATATTATACCAACGTTTTCACTTTTAAAATGGCTATTTAGATCTCAAAATATACTGCACGTAGAAATGTAAAAATTTCAGTATACGATTAGACTGCAGATATAAGATTGTTCTAGAAAATTCAGAACAATAGGACCTATATCTGCTGAGTTATTAAAAGGCGGCTTTTCGCGTTTTCTTTGATGTCGAGTTAGCTGTATATATGAGTTCCGCCATCTACGAATTCTACGATACGATACGATACGATTTTAACGATACGATACGATACAATTTTAGGCTTAAGGCTGCGTCACTCGGAATACTACCGTCTTCCATGATTAACGTGTAGTTGTGAGAGGGTTACCTGCTTTGTAAATAAGTGACGAATCTATCAACGTAATTACCAAGGCGTTCTTTATATTAAATTTTAAATCATATAAAATTCTATAAATACTGTAAAACTTTCTAATTTTGTGCTTATTAAAGTTGTAAAAGTGCAATTCCCACCCTAAAAGCTTCATTCCGTCTACCACTCCGGGAGCATCAGCAATTTCTCCTGGAAAAAAATGCCTAAGTTCAACACTGCAGTTATACCTCATAAGATGAAAACTTTCTAAAACAGAATATTTTTTCGATCCTTTGCGAATCAATTTTTACAGGTTTTACTGTAAATGAATTTCTTGGAATATTGTATTATTAGTTTATTATTAATAAAGCATAAAAATGCAAGTATCCAGATTTTCCTACGGACAACGGTGGGGGAGGGGGGTGTCTACAGGCAACTGGATGGTGACGCTGTTGTAGCATTCATCAACAACATCCAACATTTTTGTGGAAATCTATATTATATTACCCACATTTACAAAAATTAGTTTATGGATTGACAGCAAGATGAAAGAATATCATTTTCCAACGGACTTTACCCATGTGACGTCAGCTGCGGGTAAGCAGAAGAAAAGCACCAATAGGCGTGAAGAACGTTTGAACACTGCTCCCCCTTCGTCCAATAAACAGTCTTTTTCGGAGAGTTTTTCCCCCGCAGAGGCGTGGCTGTTGCCATTTGTGGGTAAAGTCCACTACTTTAGGAAGAGCTACAAACTTATACTAAATCTGAATACGTAATATATATTTTTAAAGGATAGTAAAAATCTAAAAAAATGAAGAAGTAATTTTGCCCCACTTGGAAAAACATTTGCCCGACCTGGAAGCATCGTCTAGCTACGGGCCTGCTGTGCTGGAGAAAATGCCCAAAGCTCAGAGAGCACGAAGGAGTGGTGTTGTTGCCTGGCCAATTCTTGAAAGTAATTTAGCCAAGTGGGTGAAGGAACAACGGAGTAAAGGCATTCCAATTTCGACAGTTCAGATTCGATTACATGCTAGAAGTTTGGCCGCTAATATGGGACTAGTTAATTTCAAAGGTGGTCCCAATTGGTGTTTCAGATTTATGTCGCGGAACGATTTGTCCATGAGAATTCGGACTACTGTCGGACAAGAATTGCCCCCTAGATTGGAAAGAAAAGAAATCTGCTTTCTTAAAATATGTCAATGACATAATTAGTGAAAAAAAATTTTCTACTGCACAAATTATCAATATGGATGAAGTTCCACTTACTTTTGACTGCCCCCCCCAGTAGAACAGTAAACACTACTGGGGAAAAAACCATAAATATAGTTACAACAGGTAATGAAAAGATGTCTTTTACCTGTGTATTAGCTTGCGCCGCTAATGGAGAAAAATTAAAACCATCACTGATTTTTAGGCATAAAACTATACCAAAAGCAAAATTTCCTTCGGACATCGTAATTCGATGTAATGAAAAAGGCTGGATGTTGGAGGAAATAATGTTACAGTGGCTGGAGGAAGTTTGGCGAAAGAGAAAAAATTCTTTTTTTCAAGCTAGCGGACTTCTTATTATGGATTCTATGCGAGCGCACTTAATGGAATCTGTCAAAGTTGCTGCCAAAAAAGTTTCCGCCACGCTAGCGGTAATCCCAGGTGGATTGATCTGCAGCCCCTTGACTTGATTGTAAATAAATCATTTAAATCAAAAGTGAGAAAGCATTGGGAAACGTGGATGGTTGAGGGGCTGCATTCTTACACAAAATCAGGTAAGATGCACAAAGCTACTTATGAAGACGTTGCGTCTTGGGTGTCGCTAGCGTGGAAAGACGTTAGCTCTCAAACTGTTATGGCGATCTTCAAAACAGCCGAAATTTCACAAAGTTCCACAACAAGTGCTGATGCCACATCTGATGACAGTGGTGATGAAAGTAATGAACGAATCACCGATCAAAACATTTTGGAATTATTTAATTCGGACAGTGAATATTCAGATTTTGAAGGATTCGAAGATATTTAAAAATTTCTTCTAATTTCTTAATATTCATAAGATGTTGATACAATCTTGTATTTGTAAATATATTTTTTGTATTTTTTAATTGTGGGAATAATAATTTTTCAAATTCTTCATTCTTTTCATATTTTTTGATAATTGGAAGTACTGTTTTATTACTAAACGTAATCCAGTATATTTTTTAGTAACTTTTATTAATATTTTCAAAAATTTGAAATGAATCTAAACTTTAATCTCTTAAAATTATATGCCTACTTTGTTATTAAATTAAAAAAGAAACAATAATAAAAAATCAACATTCAAGGAAAAAAAGATTCTACAATTTTTACAGGTAAGTTTAATACTGTATTTTTATCTGTTAGTTATTTCTTCAGTGATGAAAAGCTGTTTTCAGCAGTAGTCTAAGGAGTTAACGCACAACTGTGTATTTTTAAAATGTTTTCATATAACTACATGCTTTATTACATCATATTTTTCAGTAATATTTCGTTTGTTTTAACTTTTTTGGCATTTGCATACGTTAAATTTAACGTCTCCTTTCTCAGACGGAATACACACCTCTCACATTTAAACAGAGAAAAAAAAAACAGGAACGTCCGCTCATCTTAAATCCGGACTGCGGTTTTTATTTTGTTTTCTGATTCTGTCGACAAATGGCAGCACCAAATAATTTTCTTATTTTTTGTTTATTATAGTTTATATTACCTCCTTTTGCTGATAGATGGCCATACCAGACATTTTCCGAATTTCTTTTTTAGAGAGAAGTTTATTTTATTCATGATTTTACCATATGTTTATTGAACGTTCAGTACACTGACATGTTTAAATAAATAAATAAATGTTTAAATAAAATCGTAATCATAAGAAATGTTCTGTTTATATTTAATTATATAAGATTAAATTAAGTCTTATTTTGCTTTTGAATCATTTTATATGTTACTTATGATATTTCGTGATTATTTATAATTTCAAGTTGAAATTCCAAGATATCTAATATCCGGAAAAGTTGTGTCCGTAACGATTCCGAATTTTAAAAACTGTACTGTAATAATATTACAGTATTTCTTTATATTTAATTACTAGTTTATTTATTTATTTTCCCTGCGTTTAAGTGAAAATATTTATATATAAATTTGGAAAAACGCGAATTCGCGTAGAGTCCACCATCTTTGTTGGTCATTTATAATCACTTTATGCTTAATTTAACAACAAAAATAAAAATGAATAACAAAAAAAGTAAATAAATTTAAATAAAGAAATTTAAAATCAGCGATGATCAACAAAGAAACAAGATGCCGGACTCCGAGCAAATCCGCAAGTTTGAGTTCTTGGGTGCGGCGCTTACGAGAATTTATTTATTTATTTTTTTAAACACATTTCCATCAGTGCGGCGCTTACGCCGGGTATTCCCGAAAATACGGTACTTTTTCATATTCCTGCAATTACACATATACTACACATACTACTTTTATTCATTTAGAATTATTTCAAAAGAGTAATGTGGCATCAGTGAATAAAAGATTAGTAAATAAAAATTTATTATGAAAGATGAATCTCAGAACAGTGAATCATTAAAAATACATAACAGTGGTTAATTATGCAAATGGAATTAATTTAAAATTTGAAAAGAATCATTTTTTTTACTTACTTTACTCACTTTATTTGTAGTTATTTCAGTAGTTTTAACAATTTCCTAAAAATGGAAAAAGGAATTATAATCAAATCAGTTTTAAAAACAAATCCTGACCAAACAAGATGTTTTCCAGGCAATAAATAGAATAGATATTTAAAAAACACAATTTTAATAGAAGACATGATTAAAAAGTATGAATTTCTATATATCATATGAAAAATCATAAACAACAGCTTTAATTTAAGTTCACCTTCTACTGGAGTTGAGAAATTTATGTCCCACTTTGGCTTAGATGTAGTATAATCCCGGATCCGGCATCTTGGATTTTTCTTCAAGCAAAAAACTCCTTTTTCGCCAACTAGTAAATGTCGCCAATGGTTAAATATTGTTGATGGATTAATATAATATACTGAAAAAACTGGAATATAATAATTACAACAATAAATTAAAAAGCAATTTTTAATTCACCACAAGAAAAAAAAATCCAAGATTGCAGAAGCGGGATTATAATACATCTGTTCCCAAACTTTGATCTATGTATACTTTCAAATTATAACTAAATTCCTCCCCCCCCCCCCTAATAAAAAATGTACCAGAAAACACGAACAATCACTCTGGCCATTTCAATTTCCATCATTATGAACAAAATTAAAATAAGGCAAGTTTAAGCTTGCTTAAAAGTAAAATTAAAGCTTGTCTTCTTATAGACAGTATAAATACCACTATATGCAGAAATAAATAAGAAATTTTGGTACTTGTTAGTTATCCCGTTGACCAATTTCGCCAAATTATACAAATTGACATAATTTTTATTTTAAATAACGAAAGAACAAATAAATTAGTATAACATTAATAAAAATACAAATAAAATGTCAAAATAAAAATCACTTGATGGCGAACACATGTTGTCAAGTGAATGTGACATTTACGATCAACCATTATTAGCATTTAATCTTACAATTTGGAGACAGTAATTTGGTCGGCAGGATAACTAGCAAGTACCAAAATTTTTCCATACCCCCCCCCCCCCTCATGCCCCTCCCAAAACTATAACAAACTTACTTTAGGTTTACAATTGGAATTTCTCTCTTTAATAATTTATGATCATTACAAGCTTTCAAATAAAGTTTCCTACAAATTGAACAAACTTGCTACACAATATCTGTGCACCAAGTCATCCTTCATTTCGTCAACTGTATCGCCATTAAACTTTACTTTCAACAGAAGGCAAAAAGGAAGAGGAAGCAGACATTTAAGTGGGGGAGATGGAGACTAGCAGGGGTCTGTCCAGACTTTTCTCACAGGGTCCTGTTTTTGTGAAATTGTGAAGTTTTTCTTATTTTTGTGAAAATTCTAGTCATAATTTTGTGAATTTTAAATTATCGATATCTTCATGTTCTATCCTTCATATATAAAAAGCTAAATAATATGCTCTTTGGTGAGTTCAACTGCTTACTTACAGGCCAGATTTTATATTTAAATGACTAAATTAGTAAAATGTTCAATTAGAAGGTGAAAAAATTCTGTGAAAGGTCTATATAAGAAACAAATAATTTTGTGAAGGGTCCTGTTTTAGGATAAAATGTTTTGTGAAGGGTCCTGTTTGGGTATAAAAAATTTTGTGAAGGGTCCTGTTTTAAGATAAATTATTTTGTGAAGGGTCCTTTAAAGGACCTAAATTTTTCCTAAACTTATACCTGACTAGTGATAATTATTTATTGTTCTAGAAAATAATAACTGCTGGAAAGTTTTAAAATCTGTAATAATATTAAAAATTTAAACTACAGTAAACTCCCCACTATCCGGCCTAATGTGGCGGAAGGGTAGGCCAGATAACAGAAAAGCCGGATAGGCCGAAGTTCTATAAATATTTACTCACCTTCTGTCCTCCCCCCACCATGATATTAAACACCTGTTACACATTTTAAGATAAATTTTATATATACAGTACATGCAAATTTAAAATAAGCAAAACATTAACGTAAAACGTAAGCCTAATTTATAAAAAATGAGTAAATCTTATTTTACTGTTTATTAATAAATGATTGCTCAAATATGAAAAGTTATGCATAAGATAAGAGTCAAAACTTAGTTTTAGTTTTTGAAAAAGTCCTTGATAGATGACTGCTTCTCCCTGTTAGTCCTCTTCCTTGACGCAATGTCCTTCCATTTACACAAGCAGATGATATAAGCTGGTGTCGTCGCTTCCTCCCCCGACTAATTTACTGCAGTGCTGCCTCATTCATCTTGAACTGTCCAGAATGTGGGATGCCATTTTTCCTGCCATCCTCCTCTTCTTATTCTTCTGTTACTTCTCCGTGTGCGACCATTTCTATAATATCGTTGTCAGTTAATTCATTAACTTCGTCATTTGCCATCCTTTCTGTAATGCCCTCTGCACTGACATCGTCAGAGCCCGGTATAGTTTTCAGCAATGAAAGATGCTTATCGTTCTCAACTTTCAATCAAGTTTCCCACAAGGGTTTATGTCCACCTTTATGGTCTAAAAGAACATTCCAAGACTTTGCAATTACTATGTTAATCCTTCCTGTCATGAGTCAACATTTCCCTACGGACGAAAACCTGTCTGTCTCGACCGCTTGCAACATTCCTCATTTTTTTTATTAGGCCGGATAGTACGGAGGGCCGGATAGTCGCGAGCCGGATAGTCAGGAGTTTACTGTATTTGCTATAGTGGATAGGAACATGGATGCAAGTTTGAATTTTTGCCAAGCCTGAAAATATTTTAAATCCTCCCCTCCCCATCTGAATGAGCACATATGCACGTGCCAACGCACCACCTAGACAAAACCCAACGGGTTAAATATTATATGCAGTAAAATTCAACTATCTTGAAATGAATTAAAAAAAAATAAGTGCAAATCGCAAGGATGATTCTGAGTCAAAAAAAAATTTCTCAAATTCACAGCAAATTTTCTGAAAAGTTACAGCAAAGGGGGGAGAGGGGGGAATCCACACCTGGCATTAATTATGTGTTATTTCTGCGACCTTTTGACGAAATTTACGGTTTTTTCGCGATCTTTTGGCGAAATTTGTAGGTTTTTTTTGCAATCTTTTGACAAAGTTTGCTGTTTTTTCGCGATTTTTTGACGAAATTTACGGGTTTTTTTCGTGATCTTTTGACGAAGTTTGCGGTTTTTCGCGATCTTTTGACGAAGTTTGTGGTTTTTCGCGATCTTTTGACGAAGTTTGTGGTTTTTCGCGATCTTTTGACGAAGTTTGTGGTTTTTCGCGATCTTTTGACGAAGTGAAGTTTGTGGTTTTTCGCGATCTTTTGACGAAGTTTGTGGTTTTTCGCGATCTTTTGACGAAGTTTGCGGTTTTTTTCGCGATCTTTTGACGAAGTTTGTGGTTTTTCGCGATCTTTTGACGAAGTTTGTGGTTTTTCGCGATCTTTTGATGAAGTCTGAGGTTTTTTTCGTGATCTTTTGACGAAGTCTGAGGTTTTTTTCGTGATCTTTTACCGAAGTTTGAGGTTTTTTCGCGATCTTTTGATGAAGTTTGAGGTTTTTTCGCGATCTTTTGACGAAGTTTGAGGTTTTTTCGCGATCTTTTGACGAAGTTTGTGGTTTTTCGCGATCTTTTGACGAAGTCTGAGGTTTTTTTCATGATCTTTTGATGAAGTTTGAGGTTTTTTCGCGATCTTTTGACGAAGTCTGAGGTTTCTTTCGTGATCTTTTGACGAAGTTTGAGGTTTTTTTTGCGATCTTTTGACGAAGTTTGAGGTTTTTTTTGTGATCTTTTGACGAAGTTTGAGGTTTTTTTTGCGATCTTTTGACGAAATTTGAGGGTTTTTTTGCGATCTTTTGACGAAATTTGAGGTTTTTTTTGCGATCTTTTGACGAAATTTGAGGTTTTTTCGCGATCTTTTGACGAAATTTGAGGGTTTTTTTCGCGATCTTTTGACGTAATTTGCAGTTTTTTCGACGTAATTTGCGACTTTTTTCGCGATCTTTTGACTTAATTTGCAGTTTTTACGAGATTTTTGACTTAATTTGCGGCTTTTCGCGATCTCTTGACAAATTTTGTGGTTTTTCGCGATTTTTGGACGAAGATTGAGTTTTTCCGGCGACCATTTGTCGAAATTCGCGATATTTTCAGGGTTCATACAGAGTTGGGAAGAAAAAATCCAAGGAGTCCAAAAAATTTTAAGGATTTGGCATTTTTTTGTTGTTGTTGTTGATGTTTTTATGTGCTGCATCGTTATGTGATATACACACTCCAATTTTTAATGCCTGTTTGGAAAAAAAAACATTTCAAAAACAAATTTTACTCTATTAGAATCTAATTGTTAGTACGGAAATTGCACAGTATTCACAATATATTGCTTATTGATTTCATAAATTTAAATACAAAATTGACAATCAACTTTTTTATGCAGAGACCAATGGTCATGTCAAAGGGGTGATTCTGAGTAAAAAAAAATTTCTGAAATTCACAGCAAATCTTCTGAAAAGTTACACCAGAGAGGGGGGGGAGGGGGAAATCCACTCCCGACACTAGCTATGCGTTTTCTGCATGGCTCTTCGACGAAATTCGCGTTTTTTCGCGATCTTTTGAGGAAATTTGTTAGTTTTTACGCCCTTTTTTGATGAAATTTGTGGGTTTTTTTCGCAATCTTTTGATGAAATTTGTCGATTTTTCACGATCTTTTGAGGAAATTTGTGGGTTTTTCGCAATCTTTTGACGAAATTTGCCGGCTTTTTTGCAATCTTTTGATGAAATTTTGGGGTTTTCACGATCTTTCGACGAAATTTGTGGTTTTTTTCGCGATCATTTGACGAAATTTGCCGTTTTTTTGCGATCTTTTGACGAAATTTTTGGGTTTTCACGATCTTTTGACAAAATTTGTAGTTTTTTTCGCGATCTTTTGAAGACATTTGTGGGGTTTTCGCGATTCTTTGACGAAATTTGCATTTGCTCCGTGATCCTTTGACGAAATTGGCAATTTTTCTGCAAACGATTGACCCCGGTAGCAGAAAGTTCCTGACGGGTGACGTGCGTTGCAGATTTTCTTTTCCCTTTTGCAGATTTTTTTTTTCTATTGAATCTTTTTCCAACTTTATATTATGTTTAGTTCTTTATTATTTATTACTAAAACTTAAGATTATTATTAATAAAAATGAGTAAAATGCTGAAAAACATTAAAAGTAAATGATTAATTAATTAAAGGTTTATTTGTAACATTTTACCTGCAGATTATTTTCAGTCCCTGAAAGATCTGTCGCAGACACTTGGAGAATTTTCTGCTACTGGGCGATTGACAAAATTTAATTTTTTCGGCGACCATATATGCGAATTTTTGGATTGGTGACCGATTTTTTAATATTTTCGGGAATGAATGCCTTACATTTTCGGACTAGAATCACCCCTAGGTCATATAAATAGAGATTAGTCAAACCCCAAACACTTATTATGTATATCACATACATGATACATCTTAAAGAAAATTTTAAAAGGCAAAAAAAAAAAGAATGCTAAATGCAACATACAAGAAAAAATATAACAAGTTTTGAATTTATTCTTTTAGAACAGCGGTAATCGCTTTCTTTGAAGGTGAAACTTCGATGAAATGCATTTCTTTTTCGCAATCTTTTGAGGAAATTCGCGTTTTTTTTCGCAACCTTCTGGGAAAATTCGCTTTTTTCGCGATCTTTTAATGGAATTCATGTTTTATTACGATTGTTCAACGAATCTGACTTTTTTCACGATCTTTTGATGGAAACCGCGTGTTTTTCGCGATCCTTTGACGAAATTTGCGTATTTTTCGCAATCCTTTGACGAAATCTGCATATTTTTCACAATCCTTTAACAAAATTCGCGTGTTTTTCGCGATCCTTTGACGAAATTTGCATGTTCTTCGCCATCTTTTCAGGAAATTCGCGTGTTTTTCGCGATCTTTTGAGGAAATTCACGTGTTTTTCTCGATCATCTGGGGAAATTCACGTTTTATTTGGATCGTTTGACAAAACTAACGTTTTTTTCGCGATCTTTTGATGGCAACAGTGTGTATTTTGTGATCCTTTGAGAAAATTTGCGTGTTTTTTGCGATCTTTTGAGAAAATTCGCATTTTATGCGATCTTTTGAGGAAATCTGCTTTTTTTCTCAATCTTTAACGAAATTTGCATTTTTTCGTGATCCTTTGAATAAATTCGCAGTTTTTCGCTGTCTTTTAAGAAATTCGCATCTTTTTAAGAAATCCGAGTTTCCCGCGATCTGTTGGAGAAATTCGCGTTTTTCCACGATCCTTTGACAAAATTTACGCATTTTTTCCGCGATTGATTGATGAAATTTGACGGTATTTTTTTAACATATTTGCGAAAAACGCAATTTTTCCGAGATTCTTGGCTAAATGCCAAACATCTATAAAATTTAAAATAAAGGTCGGCTAACAGTGTCGAAAAACGGGCTTTACGGACCTAATAATTGAAAAACGGACCTAGTGGGAGCCCTTCTATTAAGATTACCCTACCCAATCAATGCTGTGCTTCAGATGAATGACGTGCATAAAGGATTTACCGTGCGTTTTCCAATCACGATTTTTTTTCCCTCGGCAGCAATGCTTGCGTCCGAAGCCGCAATAGAATATAAGGAGTTTCTAAGGAGTGATTTGCTTATCTAAGTAGTTCTAAGTGCTACTTGGGAATGTTTTCATTTCTAAGGAGTTTCCAAGGAGTCTGTGCAAACCCTGTATTTTTTATGTCCAAATTTTCGGATTGATGACTGATTTTTTAAAATTTTCGGAAATAAATGCCTTAAATTTTTGAACAGAATCACCCCTATGCAAATGCATGTAATGTAAAACATTCATATTCATGTAAACAGTATTTGAAAAGTTTAATCCATACAGGTTACAGCTAAAAACAATAAAGTTGACATGCTATGACACATAAAATTATGAAATACTCAAGAATGTGCATGGGCACACTTATATACAATGTTTTTGTAATTTTAAAAACATCTTCTCATAAATGACATTAAAAAAGTACCTTAAAAGAAAGTTAAAAGAAAAATTAAAGAATACTAAAATAGGGATTGACCGAATACCGAATAGTCGATTCGGTATTCGGTGATTCGGCATGTAAACCGAATATTCGGCTTCGGCCGAATACTTAAAAGTATTCGGCCGAATAATTGCGGATAAGTATTTTCTTAGAGTAGAAGGATTCTCATTTACTTAGAAGTAGAATAGGCTAAATGATGAGTTTCAATATTATGTGCATGAGTTCAAAGTTCAGCTGCACTACCAAAAACAAGTCAAAGGCCATTTTTAATTACAAAAAACTCTTTCCTTCCTAAAATAGTCTATATATGGGTGAAATCAGAACAACTGTCTATGATAGAGAAAAAAATAAAGTAAGGAATATGGGCATCTTTCCCTTACTATTTAATTTTAATTATTTCTACATTAGTTTTTTCAATTTAAATTTATTTAATGTGTATTTTCTTTAATATACACCTCAAATAAGTATATCAGAGTTCATCTCTGTATACTAAGGTTTATATTAAAGAAAATACACACATCAAATAAGTATACCCCTATGCCTATCCTATAGCTTTTATAACCATTAAATTAAAATCGCTTAAATTTATCTTCATCACCACAATGATAAATATTAATCAAAATATAAATATGTATCAATAATTTCACAGAAAATAGTTAAATGTACAAATTGATATGATACCTTTTGTATTTGAGAACATTCCAATTCAATATGTATATAATTAGACAATCAGTAAATCAGCTTAATAACAACATTGTTTCTTTTTATTTGAATGAACTTTTGTTTTTCTGAGAATCCCTATCCTTAATAATAGCCTGTATAGTTAATACTTTCATTAATCTGGATATTGACTAGTGATAAAATAATAAAAAATAAGTGATGGGTTAATGAATTTGTGAGTTGAAAGAAGTCATTAAATTTTTTTGTGTAATTAGATTTAAGGATAAAAATGTAACTAAATTAAATTATTAAAAATTTAATTTTAATTAAAGTTTATTAAAAAAGCTAATGTATGCAAAAATGTGTATTAAAAATTTTTAAGTATTCGGTAGCCGAATACCGAATATTCGGTGTACACTTTGACCGAAGCTTCGGTATTCGGTATTCGGCAAAATTGCTGATTCGGTCAATCCCTATACTAAAATACAAATTACACTGATGATAGAAGTATAAATTACAGCAAATGAAATTATTCCAGTTTTATCATATTTTTATTTTATCTCTGCTAGCATACTAGCAATTTTTTTGCAAGTGGAATTACCATCAATTTAACAAAATTCACCAGATTTATAAAAGAATTAAATCAATTTATATCTTCTTTCTATAAAAGTAGGAAACATTCATTTGTGTTTTTCCACGACCAATTAACGAAAATCGCATTTTTCTGCGATCCTTTTAATGAAATTTGGGCATTTCACCTCGATCCTTTCACAAAATTAGTCTTTTTATGATCATTTTAATGAAACTCGTGTTTTCCCCGCTATCCTTCAACGAAATTCGCGTTTTTACCTCGGTCCTTTGACGAAATTCGCACTTTTTTTCACGATCTTTAGACGAAATTCGCACTTTTTCTACATCTTTAGACGAAATTCGTGCTTTTACCAAGATCTTTAGACGAAATTCGCGCTTTTTCCACGATTTTTAGACGAAATTTGCGCTTTTCCCACTATCTTTAGACGAAATTTGCACTTTTCCCACTATCTTTAGACGAAATTTGCACTTTTCCCACTATCTTTAGACGAAATTTGCGCTTTTCCCACTATCTTTAGACGAAATTTGCGCTTTTCCCACTATCTTTAGACGAAATTTGCGCTTTTCCCACTATCTTTAGACGAAATTTGCGCTTTTCCCACTATCTTTAGACGAAATTTGCGCTTTTCCCACTATCTTTAGACGAAATTTGCGCTTTTTCCACTATCTTTAGACGAAATTTGCGCTTTTCCCACTATCTTTAGACGAAATTTGCGCTTTTCCCACTATCTTTAGACGAAATTTGCGCTTTTCCCACTATCTTTAGACAAAATTTGCGCTTTTCCCACTATCTTTAGACAAAATTTGCGCTTTTCCCACTATCTCTAGACGAAATTTGCACTTTTCCCACTATCTCTAGACGAAATTTGCACTTTTCCCACTATCTGTGGACGAAATTCGCATTTTCCCATGATCTTTAGCCGAAATTTGCGTTTTTTTCACAACTTTTAGACGAATTTTGCAGGTTTTAATCATGATCTTTAGTCGAAATTTGAGTTTTTTCCACGATTTTCCGCTGAAATTCACACATTTTATACTATTTTTCGACGAAATCCGCGTATTTTACACGAAATTCGTATTTTACGTCATCTTTTGAGGGAATTCGCGTTTTTTCCGCAACTAAATCCCTTGACGAAAATCGTGTTTTTTTGCGGTCGTTTAACGAAAACTGCGTCTATTTCACGATTCTTTGGCAGAGATTGCGTCATTTTTGTGATCATCTGATGGAGACCGCGTCATTTCGCGATCGTCTGATGGAGACCGCGTGTTATTTGCGATCTTTTGGCAGAAATCGCGTCTTTTCCGCGATCCTTTGACAAAGATAGTCTTTTCCGCGATCCTTTGACGGAAATAGCGTCTTTTCCACGATCCTTTGACGGAAATAGCGTCTTTTCCACAATCCTTTGACGGAAACAGCGTCTGTTCCGCAATCCTATGACAGAAATATAGTTTTTTCCGCAATCTTTTAACGGAAATAAGGTTCATTCCGCGATCATTTGACGAAAATCATACTTTTCCCGCAACTCTTTGGCGAAAATAGTGTTTTTTTGCGATTCAGTAACGAAAATCGCGTTTTTTTCTATAATCCTTTAGACAAAAATGCGTTTTTTCCGCGATCCTTTGACAGATGTTTTTTCCGTGATCCTTTGACAAAAATCTGCAATAATTTAAAGGAAATCTCATCTTTTTCGCGATCCTTTGACAGAAATAGCATTTTTCCCGCGATCATCTGAAGAAAATCACGATTTTTTCGCAATCCTTCGGCAAAAATCGTTTCCTTTTTTTTTTTTTTTCCCCGATCCTGTAACGAAAATCTCATCTTTTTCGCAATCCTTCGACGAAAATCGCGTCTTTTCGCGATCCTTTGACAAAAGCATTTTTTCCGCGATCCTTAGACAGAAAACGCGCTGTTTACGCGGAAAAGGAAGATTGTCTGAAAAAAATATAAGCTGGGATTTTTAGATTCTAACCAAAATTTTAAACGCGATGGTCAAAAAGTGGAATTATTTAAAAACCGATTTTTAAACATTTTGCACAAATCTTGAGAAATCTGAAAACGGATTTTTTTTTTTTTTCTTTTCGTCCACGGAGATTTTTCCGGCCCGCTTCCGACCTCGGGAATTTCCAAAAGCTGGAATTCTGGCCTGTGGCCGGAAAACTTGCAGCCATGGATAGGAAGGGGATGGAGGATGAAAGTGGAATTTTTTTATAAAAGAGCAATTAAGATGACTTTTTTCTATTTTTAAATGTGAAATTTGCCAAACCATGGAAGATTTTCATTTCTGGCAGCGGAACAATCAAACTTTCTTAAAGATCACAATGGAAGTTTTTCAAATTACCTGGCTTTTCCAGATTTTGGAAAAAATACTGAAATTCTCCGACTTATTAGGGCAATTTCCCAATTCCTTGACTTTTCCAGGTGGTGTAGCAACCCTGTTTAAATTAATTAAATCAGCTAGAAATTTTGTTAATACGTTTTTTAGACATTTACAATTGCCTGTTTAATCTTTGTGGAATTTTATGCATACGTACGGAATATAATATACAACATTTTTCTGCAATTTTTAAATGATATGAATTTCATTTAGCTTTTTTCAATTAACGATTGCTTAACAACTGCATTTCATAGCATATATGAAAATAAAATAAAATCGGACTATATACACAAAATTCATTCAAATTACAAAAGGTTTATTTTCTTGTGATTTCGGCATGCTTTTGCTATCGAAATAAGTGTAAAACGCACCCATAGGTATATTACTCGAATCCTAAAATGATTAAGTATTTGAAAATTGCGAAAGTAAAATTAATGAGACAACGTGGGCTCGGGTATCCGTTTCCGCTAAGGGAAATTTGCAAGATGAAATACAAGAATATAATCGCGTGAAATCCTGGTTAACGTGACAGTCTTTAGAAGGTGAATTCCCTTTAATCTAGGAGAAATATTATGTGCTTAGAAAACATCATAATAATAATTCATTATACATGGATTTTGGATATTAGGTAAAGTTTAATTAAAATAAAACGTGAAACCACTACAATATAACTAATGAAAAAATCGTCACTAAATATTAGCAGGAAAAGATGATTTAAAAATTCTAAATATAAAATTACTCACTTCAGTATAAACAGCCAATGTATCCATCACGCTTGATTGATTCTTGAGTAGTGACAGCAGCAAAAAGAACTCAAATAACATGACATGCGTGGTAATGGCGAAAAATTTTATTATAAATCCATAATGAAAATTGAATTTGCCATGACACCACGAAGGTAGAGTAGAGAAGGAGAACAAAACAATGACGATGTTCCCGCTTTTGACCCTAAAGGCGGTACCGAGTATGGCGGCCATTTCCGGATTCCGGCGGACGGAGACCGGTAAATGTGGCGTCCCCTACATCCTGTTTCGAAATTGAAACTTCGAATAAACGTAAACAAAGCTCCAACAACCAGAATTTCGACGCATTTGAGACACATTTCGTTAGATTTTAGTAATGTATTTTCACCCCGATTGTGCTGTTTTCACGCTAAATTCCACATTAATCATTGTTTATAATCTTAAGGATTTCATTTCGGTATCTTTGTGTAGCGATTTTTTTTATTGATATATTAATAACGATAGTTCGAAAGGTTAATTTGTGGCATGGGATTTTAAAGGCTTTTTATCTTTTTGTCATTCTTTTTTCGTAAATATCTCTTTAAATATTCGAAAATTATTACTTTTCACAGCAAATATGAAAATTCGCCTTTATCAACTCATTAATATAATTGAGTTGTTGACAAGAGAGATCGTTACATTTATGCATGTCATACATCAATTGACCAGTTCCATTAATGTGTTACAAAGCAGTTTTAACCAATTTTATTAATTTATATATTGCAACTTTATATCTTAGCATCTCTCCCAATAAAAATCGCAGATTAACTGTTTTAAATTTTCATATCTTTCTTTTTAATAATTTTAAAATTTCATATCTTTCTTTTCTTGCGCTATCTCCCTGGTGCAAAAGTTTCGGTTTGCGGTAACCATAGAAACGTAAAACGATTACCTTTTGAGTCGATTAATTAATCGATTAAATTTTCAATCCTTCGATTGGAAGTTTAAAAAAAAAAAATTACGATTATTTTACTTGATTACTCAGACAAAAATTATCACCACCATTTAATTTTCTTAAATTCGTGAGATCCGCCAGATTATTATTAAGGATATTCATCTTTTGAGATCTTTTCTTTGTTTAGAAAAATGGAATGTCAGACATGACGTCACAACTCGCCTTTGGATGTCAAACCGCGACTAACGACATACAATGCCAGTTCACGACCTTTAAAACGTCACGCAGAGTGGAAGATCTTTATACGGTGATGGCACAAAACGATGGATGGCCCGCTTTGTACCTATCACCATAGGCGTAGAATTATATGGGCCCGTGGGGCTCGGGCCCCTCCAATAACTTTTTCAGGTGGACTATATTTTTTTACGCCAACTGACATCGAAAAAAACTCAGATTTTGGAATTTCATGCAATTTACAAAAGATTTTAGCGTATAATATTTTCGATGGATAATTGTTCTTTCTCTAAATTCGCTGTTTACTTTTATTCTTTGTAAACAACTAAAACAACTGGAAAATTTTAGCGTAGCGTATGGGAAAAACTAAGCACACTCCATGGTGCGTTTTTCTTCCTTCTTTTGACACCGGGCACACTTTCTGGGAAGAATTTCTTTTTCTAATTCGGCGTCATAGACATAGGGCAATAAATTCACGTGTTTAACGGACAATAAATGGTGTCCGATATGATCTGATTAGAGCACAGATAAGATGGTTCGCCGTTTCCCGAACCTACAAAGAAAGTGACTCCAATTTACGAGCTTTGAAGAACTCGGGAGGGAGGGGGGACAGGAGTTAAGTTTTGATGCTAATGATGAAACTAGAAGCCAGGAAGAATCACCACTGTCTCCAAAGCATAGAATATAAAGGGAGAATTTTTTTGTCTCCAAATCATGCATAAAGCTCATATTTATTAAAATAGTCCAAATCTATCAAGCGGTCTCTCTGTAGTAAATGACGATTCACCTGGATCTGGGATAGGGACCGGGTCTATTTTTTTACTGTAAACCCGGGCCAGGCCTAAATCTAAAATTTTATATAAAAGTATCTATCTGTACAAGCGCAGCAGGACCGTTTTTTGTGCGCAAGCCTGTAGTATTTATACTATACATTTATACACTAGCTAGCTGACATGCCCGACGTCGTCCGGTCTGTCGCAAAACAGTACATGACACAAAAAAAACTCAAAAAATCGCGAAAAAATTTTAAAAAAGGCTGCACGAATACCAAATAAATTTAAATGAAAAAAAAACCAAAATTTATTATTTTGGGCTAGAAGATAGCCGGATTCTTGTTACAAATTTGGAAAAATTGTAGCAAATCGCGAAAAAACTCTAAAAATCGCAGATGACAAAACTTTGTCGTTATGGTCTAAAAGGTTAAAACTGGATTCATTTTACGAGTGTAGAAAAAATCAGCGCGGAATGCGAAAAATCTCTAAACAATGCATAAAAATTCGCAAAAAATTCAAAAATCGCTGTACGAATATCGAATAAACTTTATTGAAAATATAACAACATTTATTATATTGGGCTAAAAATCTGACACCCAATTTCTTTAACGAATCTCAAAAGATAGCAGCGGAACGCTAAACATCGCATTAAAAATCGATAAAAAATCAAAAATTGCAGAGAAAAAAAAATTACTACAACGTGTTACAAGTTTGAAACGAACTTCTTTTATAAATGTTAAAAAAAGGCACGGAACGCGTAAAAACACTAAAAATCGTGTTGAAATACGGATTTTTTTTTCCTCAGAAATCGCGAAAGAGAAAATTTGCTACATTAGGCTGAAAGTTTAAATTTGAAAAAATATTATGAATGCCAAAAATCGTTATGGAATACGAAAAGAAAAAAATGCAAACAAACGCAAAAAAGAGCATTAAAAATTCAAAAATCGCTGAGAACACAAATCACTATAGCGGACTAAAAACATTAACCGGAATTCTTTCACGAATGTCAAAAAATCTTGACGGAATGCAAAAAATCGCTCCAAGTGAATAAAATTTGCTACATTAGGTTAAAAGTTTAAAACCGAATTCTTTTTACCAATGTAAAAAAAATCACTGCGGAAAGCGAAAAACCGCTGAAAATTGCATTAAAAAGCGCAATTCCAAAAGTCGCAAAGCCCAAAAATTACTACAAGTTCTCTAAAACATTTTAACAGGAATTCTGTCACGAGTGTCAAAACTCGTTACGAAAAATCGCAAAAACTCGAATTAAAAATTCACAAAACTTACTGTAAAATGCTAAAAATTTGAAACCGAATTCCTTTTATCAATATAAAAAAGTCGTTGCGAAACACGGAATAACGCTAAAAATCGCATGCAGTGGCGTAGCTACAGCATTTCGTTTGGGGGGGTGTGGAGATCGAATTTACCGAATGTTACTAGTAAATTTTGTATTTTTTTATTTTGTATTTATTTGTATTTTGTATTTTTTCGCATTACTTTCTTTTGGGCGGGGGGGGGGGGGGTATTAGACATTTATTTATTATTTCAGCAGTGTATAAATAAACAGACCGAAAAATTTTAACAAAAAACTAAATAATTTTAACCATTTAAAATTTTACAAACTGGGGGGGGGGGGGGGGGGAGCGAAGGTAGTAGAAATTATGAATGGAGGGAGTGAAGTAGATAACTGCTGATTTATTTATCGTATTGCACAGTTACGAATAAGGCAGAGGAAAAAAAGTAATTTTAAAGACTTTAACCCTTAACTGATCAGGTGAGGTGTTTTCCACCCCGGAGAAATTTCAATTATGAAGAAATTTTTTTTTGTGGTATTTAGATACGTGTATTTATATGTATATGTATGTACACTTACATTACTTTTTCAGTTGTTTTTATTCAAGTAAATTATGCAAAATTCACAGCAGATTTTCTTATTTTAATTCGCTACATTTTGTGGAGTGCACAAAACAAGAAATCAAATTTTGGGGTTGTATACACACCACCTCACCACGTTATTAAAAAAAAAATCACCTCATCACTTAAGGTTTAAGCTTTTCGTGCTCGATACCCCAGTGAGGGGAGAGGAAACAAAGGTAAAAGCAGTAATTTGGGATGAGGTGCAAAAAGACAGATTTAGATTGATTATTTATTATTACAATAAAAATTAATTCAATAGAAAATATTTAAAAAGTAATTCTTTTTTTCTTTTATTTATAACTCAAAGTTTGAAATCTGCAATACTTTTTAAATTTTAAGTTAGAAGTTTGTACGGGTAGAAATTTTCAGGCCCGAGCCAGGCCGACCCATAGGAAAAAATTCGACACGGCCCATTATAAAAGGTAGGCCTGAACTCGGCCAGGCCTGTCGAAAAAAATTATTGGCCTGGTCCGGCGTTATAGCAGCTAAAAGTTCAGCCTGAGACCATCCTGGCCCGGAAAAAATGAAAATCTCGGCCCGAGCCTGGCACGGCCCGAGTGAATTTTTACAAAACAGTGATTTTTACGTCGATTTGGTTAAAAATTTGTCTGTACGAGGAATTTTCTGATCAAAAATATTTAATCGTAGCTTTTTTCTTTCTTTCTTTATTTCCTTCTTTCTTTCTTTCTTTCTTTTTTTTTTTTTTTTTTTTTTTTTGTAATCTTTAGTTTTGTAGAAATGCCGTAGGCTGCGATATTTATTTATTTTTTTAATAAATCTCTATTTGTTGTATGCCAATGTTTCGATTATCATTAATTTTGTTAATCCATATTCCATGTATTGGAGACTTAAAAATCTAAAAAATGCTATACAGTAAAATCTTCTAAGACCGGAATCGCACAGTTAAAGTAAAAAAAAAATGCATTATAAACAAGTTCCATTTTCACACGACTGCGAAGAAGGGTTATGTGTTTCACGCGTATCTGGGTATGTGGATTTCTTTATACACTCGAAACATCCCAACGGCTGGATGGATTTTAATGAATGAGGTCTCTATCGATTTGACTTAACCGTCCGATGGTTATAGGCTAGGTTTTGTTTTTATAATTCAAAATGGAGGCCGTAAAATACAAAATGGCGGTACAGACGAAATTTTTTTTATGCACCCTATTGAGTGACATATCATTGGAAGGTCTTTCAAAATGAAAACGATGTTTCATTAACTATTTTACAGTCAAAAGCCCCGTTTAAATATTACACAAGCTGGAAGTTAGGATCTCTAGTTTTACTGCAACTCTAACCTTCATAGACATCTATAGGCGTCATCAAAACAGTTTTTATAGATAGGAACTAACAGTTAAATACAACTTAAAAGTCATCAATACAAGTAAATAAAAAAAATAGTTAAGTAATATAAAAAATAGTTTCACATTCATGAGAAATAATTAATTAGTTTGCTTTTTACGCAGTCAGGTTTTTTTATTTTTTAAATTTAATATGTTATTAATAGGTGTAAATGTGTTATATATTCTTTTCTCACATATTATATTAATTTTGCATGGATCAACACATTTTTCAGTTTAAAACAGGATTCCGTCATAGGCAGGTTCTTTTTCACGCGTATTACTATATTTTAATTTAGCTGTATTTTGCTACCAGGCCACGCTGAGACAATGATTTTCATACGGGTTGGGTGAGAACCGGGACTGAAAATTTTGGCCCGTGAAGACTTGGAAGAATAAAACCAGTCCCGGCTCGGTACAGAAAACATTTTATGTTTTGCCAAAATTATTTATTACTGACTCATTTAAGTAGACATTTTTTTTTTTTTTTTAATCCAGAAGCATGTAATCAGCAGGCATGAGGCATGAAGTGCTTTGAAATCAAATAGCACTTTTAAATTTTCTGATAAATGTATTACATATTAAGTTATAATCAATTGCTGCCTCAAAATGATCTTTTGCCGATTGTCACGTTTTAAAAAAATCTGTTCCAAACGTCAACTTACCACCATTTTCTGAAAGACCAGTTACTTTTATAGGAAAAAAGAGAAACGCTGTTCGTTTACGAAGAAGAAAGAATATCTGCAAATTTCGTGCATTTAAAACTGAAAATTTCTTCACGAAAGTGTGAAAAAAGATGCAAGTTGCGATTTCAGAACAGCTTTAAATAGTTTTTAAAAACCACAAAATGTGGCTAATCAAAGCTGCACTTTATTTGTAGGATATCTTTTCTGTTGAATTTTTAAGCTGGAACTCGTAACATGGAAAGTTATCAGAATTGAAATAGTCAAATATCATGTTGAGCAATTGAGCATAAGTATAAAAAAAAATTAAATATTGTTATTTTAATTTGCAATAATAAAAAAAAAGAGTGTTGAACACAAAAAGATTTTTTTTCGATGGAGAAGGGGAAGGGGAGAGAGGGTAGACAGTGTGGAAAATTATTTTATTTTCTGCAAAATTACTTTGCTTGCAGTTTTTGTGAGCTGTAGCATTGATTCTGTTACATGAATTAGCCTGATTCAAGTCAAAGGATTTTTTTAATTAACTTTGAGATCCCTTCATTTCAGAAAACAAAAAAAAAAAAATGCTTTCAGTTTTTGCAGCAGAAAGTAAATGCATATCTAAAAACGCCAATTAGAAGAAAGATTAATGCTTATCATCAATGCACTTGTCTTTATATATCATACAACTGATGATTTTAAAACACAAGTTCAAAAACATAAATAAAAAATATCTTTTCGAACTGAATGACACACTGTAAAAAAAATTCCGCAACGTTCCTGGGAAAAAATGGGCAGCTGAGTTGCCCATTATTTCCAAGAAACATTTCTTGAAAATGACTGGAACTTTACTGTATATGTTAAAAACTTTCTACAGAAATGCCAGTAAGTTTCCTGCGAAATACCAGGAATATTTCTGTTGACAGCAAAACATTACTGACATTTCACAGCATGCGGGATCCGCAGACGATTTTTACATTTCCAGTTGACAATTTTCGCTTTATTATCATTATTTGTTAGAATGAAAAAATATTTTGAAATTGACATCAAAATTATTATTTATAATTTACACGAAAAAATAAATTTTCACTTAAAATTCAATAAAGTAAATATATATATGATATATTGTTTCTGAACTTTGCTTAAAATATAAAAATATATAAATGTAAATAATAATTAGAAAAAAAATCTAGACATAAAATATTTTGGATTTTCGTCAGTAATTATGTTAGTTTACAAGTTAGATAAATTACATATAAATTTTCATGAAAAAAAAACCTAAACGTAATTGTATATTTTTTCCGAAAAAAAAAAATCAAATTTGCAGCAATTCAAAGTGTCAAATATATATCAAATTTAAATCAAATTGTAATAAAGTGTTAAAATATAAAATTAATTAAAAAAGAAAGAAAAAAGTCAAGAGGTAGCATCGAACTCGGGCCGTACGGGTGGCGTGCGAGCTTTCTGCGTCCACACCACGAAAGACACGTTGAGAGCTGCAAACTAATGGGTATTTGAAACGTATGCTAAACCTCGGCATCTAATTTCTGAAAATCTAAGGCCCATTTGAAGAAATCCTTTCACAAGAATAATTATAGATAAGAACTCTAAAACATACTTTAAATTAATCACAATCGGTGAGAATCATGTTTGATGGTCCCCTGGTTAATGGAGATCCTAATAATAGGTGTATTTTTTTACACGGTCTGCTCGTTAAACATTCCACAGACAAGTACGAGAGATATTCTCTTAGCGATGTCACAGAGGTATTGTATTTTCATCTGAATTGTCTTGACAATAGAGACGTAAAGGATTATGTCGTCTATTGATTTATTTGCATTCCATATTGATTTTTTTTACATTCATTTAAGGAATTCGTTTTCCACACTCGCGCGCGAGCAACGGATTATAGCAAAAAAATAATAAATGGCGGCCGCAGCGTTTTGCTGTTCCCAACTTTTGTTCAGGAACATTTCAGATAAGAAAACCAGAATTTCACAAGAAAGAGCTAAATTATTCTGAAAACCTGAGAAAAGGCGAAACGTTCCTGGATTTTACATGGAACGTTACCATTTTTTTTTACAGTGCAAGAACCAGTGTTGCAGTCGTAAAAAAACAAAGGGTATACGCTAAAATCATGAACATTCATGGATACAGTATACGCTAATGCTTTATTTGAGACGCAGAGGGTATGCGGAGCTTCTTTAAAAAAATCCAGAGAGGGTATACGGCGTATATCTCCTTATGCCCTCCACTAGACCCGTGACAAGAACAGATCTAGATCTTAAATAAAGGAGGAATCTGGGAGAAGGAAAACGCAATAGTAAACGCACGAGTCAGCTGCTAAAATCGGGTTTTCAGGCTTTCCCACCAAGATATGACTTGGCAGACCGATTGCATTTTAATATGCGTATCGAGTTTTATCTAAATCTGGAAGAACTCGATGAGGGGATTGTCTGTGCTTTCGGCTCCCGATCTATAGGAAACAGCAAATTTGGTGGAAGTTGGAAGAGAAATGTTGTGTGAACTTTCTGTTCCTTTCTTTTGCATAAGCTCTTCATTTTGTGCCCTTTGTTTACACCACTCTCAACTGAAGCATTTTGTATTTTTTCTCTCCCAGGTCCTTCGTGAAATAGGCATTGAAATAGGCAAAAATAGCATTGAGTTCTGTGCTATTATTCCAAAAACGAATGATCTTTTGTGCCAAGCGGTGTTGAAATGTCGTTGTCTATTTTGCGGGATGGTACCATTTATAGGATATACGCTGAGCTTTGGCTGATAAGGACCTAAACTGATGAAATATGTCTCTGATTGTCTGACTTCATTTTAGACCTTTTTCCTGGGTCATGTTCAATGATGAAATCATTCCCACATTCCATAATGCTAACCTCTTCACAGTTCTACTCAATTTCTTTCACGATCTTACTATAAATATTTGATGCAGACGGGCAATTTTCTTTTTCCCGTCAATTATATCCATGGTCTCCTTAAGGGTACAAGAAAACACTTAATTCATCAGATCGGGTCAATTTTTCAATAATCGTCTTGCACTCGTTTAAACAATCGACTAAATGTTTCAATTGTCCAGCACATTTCAATACACCACGATTAGTATGAATGCCTTCACCGAAGTCGTCATTATCTTCAGTGCTAGTCGACCATATAGATGTTCAGAACCCTACTAAATCGCTGCGGACTCTCAGAAAGAGCCCTTTGTATATTAAGAAACTAGTCTCTCCTGGTTCTTTCTCAATTTATTTTCAGCGGTCACTCGAAGTCGAAGAAAGGAGGAGTAAACTTCGGATTTTCGAAAGAAATTAAGACAAATGCTAAGGATTGGTGTTTTTTAGAGTATGTTTTAAGAAAAAACGTAGAAAATTTGAAAAAAAAAAACCGATTGTTTCAGAATTTTATCGATCGATATTGACTACCTAGAATTTGCCGACTGTGATCAAGGTTGCCGACATTGGGGGGGCGAGACGCCCCCCTACGCCCCCCCAGTAGCTTCGCCCCTGGTCCGAAGCCGCAATACAATTTAAGGAGTTTCTAAGGAGTGGTTTGCTTATCTAAGTAGTTCTAAGTACTACTTGAGAACGTTTTCATTTCTAAGGAGTTTCCAAGGAGTCTAAGGAGTCTGTGCGAACCCTGAAAATCTTCATTTGGCGCCCCTTCGCCTTTGTTCTGGCACCTGGGGCACATGCCCTTTCTGCACCCCCTAGTTTCGGCCCGGGCTATATTCTTTAAAAAAAATTTAAAAAGGGAATTACTATTCTATCTTGCATGTATTTCAACCCTTAGTCTTTAGCCGTTGACAGTTGCCCAAGCTGGCGCCCTTTGAGGCCGGATCTGGATGTAAAAATGGTAATTTTAGTAAAAGGCATTGACGACATTTTTCAATTGTCACAAACCTAGAAATGGCAAAAGGACGAGAAATGTAATTTGGTAAGGTAAAAGCTGGGCGGCTGCAGCTTTACTATTCATGGCGCCCTGGGTGACAAACAAAAAAGGGCGCCATGGCGCCCTTTTTTGTTTATCACGGGCAGTCGCCCAAGCTCGCCTCGTCTGTCTAAGACTGGATCTAGCTGGTTGCAAAAAACAATTGCCCCAAAAGTAATACAAACAATAATACACCAAAAGTAATGCAAAAAATAATTGCACCAAAAGGAACAGAGCAGCATTTTTCAATTTTCGCCTAGGGTGGCAAAACGCCTAGAAATGGCAAAAAGAAGAGAAAAATCATTTTGAGGGATAAAGGCAGGGACGACTTTATTAGCCATAACGCCCTGTGTGAGATTTTGTACTGTACCACTGCAAATGCTATACTCTTTTTTTTCTTTTAAATGGTTTTAGTAAAGCATTTTACTTTGTGCACTCCTTCCAGGGCCGAAACTAGCTATATTTTCACCCGGGGCAAACATGGATTTTGGCGCCCCCCTCCCCTTCCACCGCAAAGTAAATTTATAAGGAGAAATTTATGAAAGTTTCTATTAGCGGACATATTTTAAAATTTTAAATGCGTAACAGTAAAATACGTAACAATAAAATATGTAATATTGAAATATATAACCAGCTTTGTCAAATATTTATTCACTAAAACCTGGTAAAAAAATCGAGAGGAATTGGAAACAATTCCGCTTTATACAGGTTTCCGTCTTGGTAGGTATAACTGTTGGTATTCTTTATGTTGGAACCATGAAGGTTTTTTTTTATCATTTAAGACAAGATTCCATTATAGGCACATTTCATTTTTCCAGATTTTATTTGTTGTTGTAGCATTACAAATTATTACAATTGAGGCACTTTAATGTCATATTCTAGTAGTCACATCGTTTTAAGAACTAAAGAACCCCGATTTACTGTAGGCATAAAAATGAATCCCAGTATAATAAAATATCTTCCTGTACTATCTTCACCAGTTTTGTGGAATTATCACTTATACCACTCTTCTTATTTATAGATTGATGTGTCTAGATACTTTCCTGAACTTAATGTTAATTTTCAAATTTATGTGTGACTCAAAACAACAACAACAAAATTATTAAGTTTTTACTTTATATTTTGTGAATTTTCGACCGCTTAGTTTTTATTGACTCAGCCAGTCACCTGACCTCACCATCTCTAAGTTCAGATATCGTAATATGCACATAAAAAAGTGATTATAAAAAAAAATAATGGGGTTATTCATTTGCTGTCTTGTATATTGCAGGCAAATTTTTTTTATCTATTTGACAATTTTAATGCAGTTTACTCAGCTTTTCTTTTTGATTTTTCGGCTAGAAAATATTTTTTACGCAAATTTCACACGCACATATATATATTGCATAAAACGGCAAACCAAATTTTCATCTGGCGCCCCCTTCGCGTGGCGCCCAGGGACATGCCCCCCCCCCCTTGGTTTCGGCCCTGACTCCGTCTCTCGTTTGTTTTTATTGTCCCGGGCAGTCGTTCGACCTCGCCCATAGCAAGTCGGGAAAAAAGAATGTTCAATGCTGCTCAGGGAGAGAGATAAAAAAAAAATAGAACAGCCTTCATGGAATCTTTTCATCAGAAAAGTCAGAGTCAAACAAAATCTTCATTTGGCGCCCCCTTCGCCTTTCGTTCTGGCATCCGGGGCACATGCCCCCTCTGCAATCCCCTCCCCTAGAGGTCAATTTCACACAGAAGATATGGGAGGAGACTGAACTTGGAAAATATTAGTGACTCTCCTGGCACAGGAAGGGATTTAAATGATAGAAGGCGTAAACATGGTACATTTGGAATTGGAGAACAGCTCTTTTTTTCTAATTCATTTGCAGTCTTATGTTATAGATGAATCTTTTTATATATTTGTAAATTTTATTGTATTTGGTTCAGTTTTCCTTTTGGCTTTTCCGGCTGTGAGACATTTTTATGCGAATTCGATATACATAAATATACATCATACATTTTTGTATGTAAAGACAAAAAAAAATCTTCATTTGGCGCCCCCTAAGCTTTCTGTTCTGGGCGCCCGGGGTACAGAAGGTTGGGGGGGGGCACGTGCCCCCCCATGCCCCCCCGACGCTACGCCTATGAATCTGATATTTCATCAAACAGCAATTTTGCACAAGCCA
This sequence comes from Maratus speciosus, assembly GCA_963932465.1. NCBI lineage: Eukaryota > Metazoa > Arthropoda > Arachnida > Araneae > Salticidae > Maratus > Maratus speciosus. Next base: position 64,734 of record CAWVRF010000179.1, on the reverse strand, counting down.
CTCCTTCCAAAGCTTTCCTCCCTTCTGTCTCCAAAATGGGCGGGGCCACGCCCCAATTCACTCCCTCTCTCGTAATAAATACGAATTTTACAGAAATCAATAGGAAGAATAACAGTAAAACTGAAATTAAACAGGATAACAGCAAGAATTACTCACAATATCATCTTTCTAAGATTGCTACTCCTGCTAAGAAGGACGATTTCAGCAGAAATACTCCGACATTTCCGAAGAGAAACTGTAAGAAAGATAAATATCTGAACTTTGTATTTCCTACCTTGTGTTTCATAATGGTTGCAAAAATCAATTCTGCGACCTGTGTCTCAAGTTCTCGCAAACACTTAATAAATCATTAATATTATTCCCATAGGCTAACAAATATCATTCCGGTATACTGGTGTTCCATCTGTAAAGATGAAATTAGGAATGTTATCAACCCTCACCCCTGTTTCGTTGAGAAGAAATTCTATGATGTCAGCACTGATGGCATGGATCTAGAATGCAAATGTAAAATTTGCGAAAAACAATTCATGTTTCCCCAAGATCTTAGGAAACATCACAAAAGAGTTCATCTTCGAAAAAATGTAGAAAAGGCTGCTGAAATTTCAGATCCTCTCACTCCGTCTGGGGCCAATGAAGTGACCTCTCCTGTCACATATTCAGTTGATACACTATGACGCAAAAGTTTAGACAATGACGTCATTCAGCTTTAAAATGTAGAATTATGACGTCAGAATTACAAAAACCTGTAAATATATTCAAAAACTGATTTAAAATGCTATGTACAAAAGACAATCGTTTTATTTGCTATAATACTAATTTTTTTCATAAAAATTCAAATGTGCTTGTCGCAAAAGTTTAGACACTATTCTAAATTTCTTTGAATATTCGCTGGCATATGCAAATTTAGAATCGATGATGTCACAAATTTGGAGTACTTAAGTTCTGCAAACGATTGCGCTTCATAGTCGACATGCCGAGAGCTAAAGAAATTCAAGTGAATGAGGTTTCAAGGATTTGGCAGTTGAAAGGTGAAGGGAAGAGCGTTTCTGAAATTTCTGCTATTATTAATAGGTCAAAAAAATCTATTTATCGAGTTTTATCGAGTGGTTCCGAATATAAAGCAAAATGTCGGTCTGGGAGGCCACGTGTGACAAATGTACGAGAGGATCGCCTGATACAAAGACTAGCGAGTACTCAACAAATGAGCGTACGTGGAGTTCAAAGCTCATCGGGACTCTCTGTATCAAAGGATACGATTCGTAGACGAATTTTGGAAAAAGGAACAATCGTTTATAGCAAAATGCAGAAGAAACCAGCTCTGAAACCACATCATAAGTTACAAAGACTTATGTGGGCTCGAAAGCATATGTCATATGGAGAGAAATGGCAGTCAGTCATATTTAGCGATGAAAAAAGTGGAATCTGGATGGTCCAGATGGTTGTTTATCGTATTGGCATGACTTGCGGAAGGAACCTCGACGTTTTTTTAGTCGCAGACAAGGAGGGGGCTCGGTGATGGTTTGGACAGCCTTTTGCTATAATGGACAAGTATCTCTGACCTTCACCAGTGGTTGTCAAACTTCACAGCATTATACACAGACATTAGAAGAAAACCTACTGCCATTTGCTGAGCTTCTAGGGGGCCTCAGTGGGAATTTCAGCAAGACAATGCTTCAATTCACACTGCAAAACATTCAAAATCTTGGTTTAATTCCCATAATATAAGAGTTCTCGACTGGCCAGCATGTAGTCCAGATCTTAACCCTATAGAAAACCTTTGCAGCATCATGTGTCGCAAAGTTTATAGCAACGCTAGACAATACTCTTCTGAAAAGGAACTTAACCCATACAACACAAACACGTCCCGCGGACATACGAAAGACGTCCTATGCAGTATATTGCCTCGTCCGTCGGACGTCCTACAATATCCCATCGTTATCCGGCGGACATCCGCGGGGGAGCAGAAAGAGACACCTAATCACGTCCTTCGGACGTTATTTTCAGCCATTCATAGGATGACAGTAGGACGCTCATAGGACCAGATAAAACAAACAGAATTTGCATCCTCTGCTCGTCCGGCATGCGGCATTTATAGGATGCTCTTCGGATCAGTAGCGGACGCTTTATATAAAAAATAAAATAAATAGGAAGGGAGGGCAATTGCCCCACCCTGTTTTTCCTAGATGAGGCTTCATATTTCTATTAATTTTATCTTAAACTGAGCAACGGCGCACACTGAAAGATTTCTATTAAAAAATAGTGGTAGCCTGGACAATTGTTGTCCAGGTTACCACTATTTTTTGATAGAAATGTCAGTGTACAATAAAATTAATAAAAATCAGAAGCATCATTTAGAAAGGACAGGTGGGGCAATTGCAACCCCCTTCATTTTTTTATTTTTAAAATCTTACATTTATATTATTGAAAAATATATTTTATTAGATTTCTTTTTGTATGATTATTTTTCCTGTTGTTTTTCGCAAATATAGGAATCCTTCAATATAAATAAATTATACTAAAAATATTTAAAAATAAGCATGAAAAATGAATACGAAGAAAATGCTAGTTCATTTCAAGAGAAAAATTATTTATTATTTCTGTTATCAACATCTCTTTTTTTCAACTAATGAGTAGCATACGATGAATGGGGTATCATTGGATAGGATTCTTTGCCCATATCTAATATAACAAACTGAATTTTCTTTATACTTTTAGATTAATATCATCATACACATTTTTTCTGATTTCAACACCCTTTTTTTTAGGTAAATACACAAAGTTGAGCTGGATTTTATACGAAAAGCTTTTGACATAGTATACTCCTATTAGTACAATTTGTTTGGTTAAAAAAAAAAAAAAAAAAAAAAAAAAAAAAATTGCAAATATAAATTTAGGAAAAATGCACTTAATTTACAGTAAAGATTACAGTGCGAAAGCCTTGCAAGGGTCTATTGGCCTAGACTTAATATACTTTTCTAACAAATGAATTTTACTCCTAAGCAAAATCTGCATTAAAATTAGTGATGAAAAAGAAACCGAATTGAAATTTTTGAAAAATAACAAATTTTATCAGTAATAGCTGAATGCATAAAAAATTCCTCATTTTCTTAGAACAGTTTAAAAAATTGTTAAATATTGTTATCGGTATTGAATTCAGACCTCTCGGGGAGGGATTTCTGTGGCTCCAGGTAGGGGAGGGGGGGTGTATTTTAGAGATCTGGGGGTCAAATTGCACTTTTGTTCTTTAAAAGGGATAAATCTCAAACCTTCTATATGGGGAAGAGGAGGATTCCCTCCTGGGCCACCCTCTGAATTCAACACCAATTGTTATATATGTATTAAATAAATTTAATTTCATTCTTTTGATATTCCTCATACTTTTCACAGTCATTTAAATTCACAAATACATCAAATTTGCAGTTTTTTATTTAATATAGGTAAAAATAAAGTTAAATAGCAATTTTAATATTTCTAAAAAAATAAATAAATAAATAAGAGGGTAAAATCTTTGTTTTTTAACACTGTCAAAATTTTTATTTTAATCAGATTTTTGAGATACAACAGGGGAAAGGCCACCATCGAAAACATCGGCTACAACTTAATACAGACCCTACTTAAAAGAAAAAAAATTTCGTATTAAAATAATGTCTGCAAACTTCACGTGTGTACGTGTATTTAGACAACCACAATTTAAGACATGTCTCATTTGAGAGAACTGAAAAATGTAGTAAGCTTGTTTAAAAATTTCATGTATTTAGTTTCAAAATTGAAATTCTGAATGTGCAAGAAGTTTTCATTTAAAATGAAAAATTTGAGTATGCACTAAATGAAATTTTAACAAAAAAATTCTCAGAATTTTTATCGATTCTTCTGCAGTATCAATTTTCTCATACTCTTTTTTTTTTTTTTCATGATTTATAAAAACAGATAAAGAACATTACCTACTCCATGGCGAAGAAATAATGAAAACTCAGAATGAAAATACTTCATTCTCAAGTAACAAATATGTTTTGTATTTGTTATATATTTTTTTTCTGAACTAATTACACTTCTTTAAATTAAAATTCAAGAGAAATACATTTTTTAAAAGTATGTAAGCATTTAGCTCAATATTTACTGTTAATAATATATTAATAAGTTCTGTTAATAATCAATTATATATATTACATTTACTTTAAACAAAACAAAAATTTTTAGTATTTATTTTTTAGGATAAATCAAAAGAAAATAATGATAACATTTTATGACGTCAGATTTTAAATATGAAAGCAATTAAATAGACATTCTTTCCAAGTGCAATAAAAACTTCTATTTTTAGGTAGGGTAGAATTGGGTATATTTTCTCTTCCCTTTAGCTTGAAGTAAAAACACACAAGATCATAAAAGTTTCATAATATTTATACCATTAGATTCTATTATATCTAAAACTTCTTACCTGATAACTTGTTCTGTCAAGTTTTGGTTTTAATGAAATAATAAATAGTACATTCAATGTAGTTGTTCTGTTTCTGAGATCCACTGAATTCCTTATTATTTTTTATAGTAAATAAATGAAAAGCTTGCCATTTAACACATAAAAAATATATTAAAATCACTTCACATCATGATATTCTTTACAAAATACTTAATAAACTCCTGTAACTAAATCTATTTACATCTTCTATTCCAGTATGGATGTAATACTTCAAAATAATTATACAATTATTTTACTCGCTGCTTTAGAATGCATGAATTTTAAGTTTTAAACAATGCAATTGCTGAAGTACATACATTTTAAATCACTGTTAAGAAAGAAAAATACTGTAAAATAACAACACCAACAAATACATTTAAAGTACTTTAATTTACATTTATAGACTTTTTTTTACATAACATTTACGTTCTTATACATGTTGTAACTATGCCCTTAATACTCTTTCAATGTGTGCCCTTGATATAAGTTTCTTTCTCAACAGCATCTGAAACAAATAATTTTCAAAACATTAAAATTCAGAGTAAAATATCATTATGGCTAGAGGAGTTAAACAAAATTTTGTGTAAAAGAAAATAAGAGAATTTTTAATTTCTAACTTGGTATTGGTACTACTTTTATGTTAGTATATCAGGTGATAAATTGACAAAAATTCCTTTTATAGCCCTACTTTGTGTTGAATTCATTTAATTTTAAATATAAACCCTTCACTTATTTCATTTAAAATACATAATTTTCATTAAATTACATACATGCCTTTTACTAATATCAGTTAAAATACAGAAAAAATAAAAAAATTCTCATACTGTCTTTTTAAAGAAGTTTTATAAAAACAAAAATTTGTAAAGAAGACTACAAAGCAAAATATTTAATTTCATGATCAAAGTATTATTTCTAATTTTCATAGCAAAAAATAAAAGCTGCCACTGACAAGAAAAAAATTGCGGTTGGCAGGATTTGCACCTGTCAAACATAAAAGTTCCCAATCTTTTTACTTAAATAAAAAAAAATGTATGCATAAAAAATTACTTGAGAATTAACATATGTAAGAAAATTTGAATTGCTTCGACATATTTAAGGTTATTCACATAATCAAATTTATTATGCTTCATTAAGGCTCCCAGTTAACGTGCATTTTCTATTACCCCCCCCCCTCCCCCCCTTGATTGGAACTTTATCTTAAACAGTTTATTTGTAAGTTACATCATCATGATCATAATTAAAATTAATTAAAAAAATATAAAATATTAAAAACTTTTTTAATCTAAACAAAGTGATTTTCACTTTAAATGAATGTAAAAAAGAAGAAAATGCCAGCTTTTAAAAGTTTAGCCTTTCAGTCTCAGAATTTTGAGAGTGGCTTTTCCAACTTAATTTAACACCAATGTTTGCAATATATCATGTCTCTGTTCAAATTATTTTTCAGTTGCATTTGACTAATTTCCAAAACTAGTTAAAAAAAAAAAAAAAAAAAAAAAAAATACAAAGAGTTTTAATCAATAATCCCTGCAGTTTAAAAACAAATTTGGATTGTGTTATAGATCCCATCTACATAGTTTGTGAAGTATATAAAGGATGCAATTTTAAAGGAACAAATTATTGTGGTTCTGGCATTATTATGAATGTTATTTTTAAATCTTTCATTCTACAAAAATTGGTAATTTTTATAAAAAATTAGCAAATAACCCCCCCCCCCCACCCCCTGGCTTACAAAAGACGCTTTAGTATTAACATTTCGGTTAGAAACTGACCAAACAACATTTGCTCTGTTTCATTTTTTCTTAAATATAAATCACAGATTTTAGTCTCAGAAATTTTTTATAAAGTTACTTTCACTTTCTAAACCGGTTCTGAAAATGAAAGTGTCATTCTAAAAAATATCTGCAACTCAAATTGAAAAAGTAAAAAAGGTGCGATGTAGAGATGGAAACTCGGCTATCCAATTCAAAAAAAAAAATTATATTAAAATGTCGAAATGCAAACGAGATATTAGAAAAATCCCTCCCCAAATGATTCACATTAGCTCTTGAGTGCCTTCGCTGGCAGGGACAGGAGCCTGAAGGCTCCCAGTTGACGTACATTTTCCATCACTTCCCCCCTCCCCCCTTGATTGGAACTTTTATCTTAAACAGTTTATTTGTAAGTTGCGTCGTCATGATCATAATTAAAATTAATTAAAAAAATATAAAATAAAAACTTTTTAAATTTCTCAAAAAACAAAATGATTTTCACTTTATATGAATGTATTCTAAAAAAAGAAGAAAAAGCCAGCTTTTAAAAGTTTAGCGTTTCAGCCTCAGAATTTTGAGAGTAGCTTTTCCAACTTAATTTAATACCAATTTTTGTAATATATCATGTCTCTGTTGAAATTATTTTTCAGTTGCATTTGACTAATTTCCAGGAGAACTAGTTAAAAAAAAATAATAATACAAAGAGTTTCAATCAATATCCCTGCAGTTCAAAAACAAATTTGGATTGTGTTATAGATCCCCCATCTATATAATATTGTTTTTTAAGTATATAAATGATGCAATTTTAAAGGAACAAATTATTGTGGTTCTGGCATTATTATAAATGTTATTTTTAAATCTTTCATTCTTTAAAAATTAGCAAATTACTAGCCCCCCCCCCCCCCACTTTCAAAAGACGCTTTAGTATGATGTCAGTATTTAACATTTTGGTTGGAAACTGACTTCAAACAACATTTGCTGTGTTTCATTTTTTCTTATATATACAGTAGAAGATCTTTATAACGCAAACCTAAAAACGCAAGGTTGTACGTTATATAGAATTTTGCGTTATATGGTTCACATCATTAAATTTACCTTGTAAATATGGCCAAATATGTCTGAAACATATTGCTGGTGCGTTTGCACAGCATATCAAGTTTTGGCAAAAAAATGCAAACTTTAATGATAAAAAAAATAATGTACATTAATTAAATATTGTTTTTATGTATTATGTATAAATGTATGTATATTACAGTGCCCACATATGAGAGTTGCAGGGTCCTAGACCACCCAAGTGGACGGATTTACGACCCGAATTTATTGCAGGGATGCAAATAAGACTTACTGTACAATAAGATGACGTTTACGACAAACAATTATTTATTGAGGACAATTTAGGTCAGTCATAAATATCAGCCTTTACTACAGGAGTGGGGGGCACACGGGGCTAAGAGATGGGGAATCCCTACCCAATCCTTAGCAATGTGCATTATACAGAAATAGCCAATAATTTGCAATGGTGGGCGAGACCCAAGACCTGCCGTGATCCAATGACGGATAGCGTAAAAGGAGGGCGGTCCATACGGCCCCCTGTACCATAACATCTTAAAAATAAAAAAGATTGGAGATATATTTTTTCTACTCAGAGGAGCTGACAAGAGATGTGTCTAGAAGGAGAGCCGGGCAACTAAAAAAAATAATGATGTCCAGTTGGCCAGATAATAGGCTTGCGAGTTAAGTCTGTAAAATTTGTCGTGGTAGACAATAAAATAATATATATCTTTACGATAAAATTTGTGGAATGATTCCACGGTAGTAGAACCATAATAATATCTATATAATTCTCAGACAGAGCCATGTGCACGCTCCGAAGGATGGACTTTGAAAGACCTGACGACAATGCCAGTAAGCGATGGATCACAGGTAGCCTCTATATATTGTTTTTGTATGTTCAAAATAAGTATTGTTAAATAATACGATAGGGCCTGTTTACAGTCAGGAGTTAATTCTATTATTCTAATATGCTGAGTAAAAGAATTCTACCAAAATTTAATGCTTTTAGCCTTTGCTATGTCGATAATCTGTTTTTCATTAATGCATGTATATATTGTAAATAAAATAACTGTAAATGTAAAATAACTTTCTCCTCATTATTTATGTCTATCTAGTGTGATTTATTAGTTTTTGCATCGAGTTAGAGAGGTATGTATTTATTTACATTCCTCATCGATATGCAGGTGTCAAGCTGCAGTTATAAATTTAACCTTCTAGATTTTGAGAACTTTAAAGTCTAGTGCAGTCTTTTCCAAAAAGTTGAGAGTTCGTCAAAAATTTACACAGCGCTTTGGTTTGATTTAATTTATCATTTAGAGTAATTAGTGATTGTATTCTTATATTATGCAATTTTACCGAATTACTTTTCCCTCTCAACTAGGAACTTATATGATCCTAAATATTAATTGTTTACCTGCAAATCGATAAAATCAGGATAGGAAGGGGGAGTTTTACCTGTTTGACTCCACCGCTGTGTTTTGGGATGCTCTTTAGGGCTGTAACCGGGTAAAAGTACAATACTTGCCTAGAACTTCCCAGCATTGCCCCCCTCTTATTAATGGTGCCAGCCAGACCTTTATTGCTTATAGAATTCTAACTGTTCTGTACTTTAAAATGTCGAATCTAATTATTGTTTTAAAAAAAATTTTGTTTAGGTTACATAAAATGGGTAATTGCTTCTTTTGTGCTCTATATATTTTAGTGAGAAATTTTTAAATTTTAATTGTTAATGTATAATATTAAATATTAAATTTTCTTTCTTTTATGTGTAATTGCATATTTATATATTTCGCTCGATGCAAATAAATTAAATATATTTTTTTTCCATCTTTACTTTCGATTCTTGTACTTCCTCAAATCGCACTTCTGACTGTAAACATTCAATTTGATCAATACTTGGTTCAATGATACAGACATGCACACTCAAAATAAATAAATAAAAATATGTATTTAGATTACATGAGTGGCTGAGATATGATATGGTAATTGTGGTGAAAAATAAGTAAAAATATATATAAATATATATATAAATTTGTGAATATATACTAAAAAACTTGCATAACAGTGTTATTATTGTCATTATTATTAGTGTTAGTATTATTGTTGCTATTTTATTATTGTGGGTTTAATAGTGAATATATAGGTGTATTGTTTTTTTTAAACTGAGGTATTAGAAATTATTGTGTATAGGGTATCCCTGTGTATGGGAAACAAAGGCAAATATAAACGTAAATCTTCAGATAAATTTAGTAAATTTATTTTAGAAGCTAGAACGCGCTTACAACAGCGAAAATTAGATAATTTTGACTTTGATAGCGACTCTTCTATTTGTGAAAATATGGCCAGTGTTGATAATATTCTAAGTGTATTACCAAGTTTTGATGGTAAAAAGGAAAACAACATTAAATTATTCATACAATTATTTCAGGAAGCGGCGGACCATACAAAATTGTCAGAGCCGGTAAAGTTAATTATCCTAAAATCAAAAATAACGGGTACAGCACGCGAGCGTATGCAAGCGGATACTGAGATAATTTCTGAAACTAACTATGAAAACTTAAAAAAAAAAAAAATAGAAATTTTTGGTACAAAGATAACATTTAATGATGCGCACGAATTATTTGCGAAACTTAAACAGAATCCGAATTATTTGCGAAACTTAAACAGAATCCCGATGAAAAGATGAACGATTTTATACTGCGATTCAATTTAAATGCATCGAAATTTTTGGAAACTTCAGGATTCGCAAATAAACCTGATGCGAAAAATATGTTTGAACTCATGAAATTTACATTAGAATATCTTGATACTGCATTCCTTGTTACCAAGAGTTATCCAAATTATAAATTTTTGCATAATATAGATCAGACATTGTTAAATTTACTTTATAAACATGATCTAAACATAACAGACCAAACCATCCCTTATATTATTATAAAAAATGTTTACTGTAATAATAGCATTTTTTCCATTAAAAAGGTATTAAATTAGAAGATAAAGTTAAACTAATGTATCAAATTTAGTCCTTTAGTGAGTAGCAATATTTTTACAATGTGAAAATGCAGGTGCTTTTTAACTGCAAAATTCATTGTTTACATCCGAGAAGTTGTGCGTTATATGGAGAATTGCATTATATAGAGCTGCATTATAAAGATCTTCCACTGTAAATCATAGAAAATGTTACCCCCACATATAATATTAAAACACTTAGCTGTGAGATATCAAAATAGAAAATATAACATAGCAATTGTTTGTTTAGAGTAGGTTTCTAACAGGACTGCAAAAAAGCCGTCTAAAATTTAAAAAAAGCCACGCCAGTGGCTTTTACTGGTTTTAACCGGCTTTTTTTGTCCATAATTGGCTTTTATACAATGAAACATTGTAATTATACACTACACATTTTAAAGTGTTTTTAATTAGTTTTAATGGCATTTAATTGGTTTAGAATTTAATAAGTAACCCAATTTCTCAATAATGAAGACATTAATACTGTAATAAAACTTAGATGGTTTTGCGAGTGATTTGTAGTTAGAATTGCAAATATGTCAGGTAAATTTGAAAAGCGCCATACCAACTGCTTTATCTGGTTTACACTGACTGACCCTTAACCCCCCCACCCCCCGAATTTTTTCATTTTTACAGCTTTATAAAATTAAAGAGGACAATGGCTACTTAGTTACATGCTTTATTACTTAATTAATTTTAAGAACTATTAATATACAAGTCTTATTTTATTTCTAGTAAACATTTAAAATTATGCATAGTCGTAATAAAAACGTCATTTTCTCACTATTAAAAATATTATGAATAGCATATGCATGAATACGCTTAGCAACAAGCTTTTCAAAATTTTATTTAGAGAAATTTTATTTTTTTGGAGTCTAACTTATATTCTTTTCAATGTTTATGTATATATTTTTTCAGACATAATGCCTTCACAGTTGCTTTCTAGCAGTTATAAAGACTTATTTATTTGAGAAAATTTAATATAAATTTATAATTTACTCAGTAGAAAATATTTATAAACGTATTATAAATTAATTGATCCAAATTTAAAACGAATTAGCTCTAAACCAACTTTAAAAAACTTATATTCTTTTCAATATTTATGTATATATTTTTTCAGACATAATGCCTTCACAGTTGCTTTCTAGCAGTTATAAAGACTTATTTATTTGAGAAAATTTAATAGAAATTTATAATTTACTCAGTAGAAAATATTTATAAACGTATTATAAATTAATTGATCCAAATTTAAAACGAATTAGCTCTAAACCAACTTTAAAAAATAAAAACCGGCTTTTTTTCAATAAAAGCCATCTATTTAAAAGTGGTTAACCCCCCCCCCCCCAAAAAAAAAAAAAAAAAAAAAAAAAGAAAGCCGGCAAACCTGGTTTCTCACCAAAATGACACCACAATTGAACGCATATAATATATAATTTTCAATTCCTACATATTTAGTTTTGATATAGCTGCCAAGTCTAAACCCAAACCAAAACTACATTTTACTTTAAGTTTTAGATTCTCAATATACATGTTAATAAATAATAATTAATTTTCTCAATATATTTATTAATGAAAATTATAAAACATGGATTTTAACTTACTTATAAAAGTTGTTTTCGACTAAATTTGTTGCAAAAATTGTTTATATTTTCTTTGTAAAGTTTAATTTAATTAATATATAGATACATTTGAACTAAAAATAGTTAAATGTTTTTTTATGATTATTATTTGATTACATTAAAATTGCAGTTATAAAAAAAAAAAAAAAATCAATTGTAATTTAATTATAATCAATTAAAAAAAATCAATAAAAAATATCAATTATAATTTTGCTGCAGAAAAGTATAATTAAAGAATATATAACAGGGAGATACAAATATGCATAGACTTGATATGAATTTTTATTGTTATGGACCCTTATTCAGAAATACTTAAAAAAACTTACCAATTTTGAAATTTAATTTCTTTAACATTTTATGTAGAACTGAGCTTTGACTGCTGGATGTTTGCAGTATCTTTTTAACCTTCATTTATCCATGCTAGGACTTTTTGGATCCTAAGTTTGTGCCTACAAAAAAGAAATAAAATAACTGAAGATACAAAAGTCAAATCAATTCAAAATAAAATTTAATATAAATGATCACACGTGGCATTAAGCAGCTTCTATTATCTTTACATTCGATCTAAACAAATTCAAAGAAATTAAAGTACTTCTCCATTATTCCATCGCAGGGTTCATTTATTTTAAATCAATTTAGTTTTAATCGTGATTTAAATCAATTGATTTTTTTTAATTATGTTTAAATAAATTCAAGATGTAAACAAACATATTAATGTTTTTAAATATATTTAGTTTTATATAATACAGATAATGAATCAGTTTTTAGAAAGATAAGGCTTAAGCTTTATAAGATTAAAATTTTTGTCAAGTAAAGTACAATATAATAGAAAAAATGGTTTCAAATTTAATTTGATTCAAATTGTAAAATAAATTAGCAACAGTAAGGAAATCTAAGCAGGAATATATTAAATATAGGAATATTTATTTTGATTACTTAATATAGTATTTAGAAAAACTTCTGCAAGTTTAAGTAAAATAAAATTATATGACTTTGCTCATTACAAACAAGCATTGTGACTAACAGATTAATTATCCCATCTTTTGCATTATGCAGGAGAGAAACTAACAAGCTGTGAGAAAATAACCAACATTATTGTTTGCTTAAAAGAAATTCTTGACTTTAGTGATACCTATTACATTAAAATTTGAACCATTAATTTTCATGTCTGTGTATATAATTTTATAAATAAAGTCGTAAAATAATAATATTGTGCGAGGTTTAAAAAAATAAATAAAAAGCTCTACCCATTGACAACTTTTCATTAAAAAAAAAAAAATAATAATAAAAACTATTGTATCTTAACAAACTGTATGTAATGCCTAATAAATAAATGGAGGTACTTTTCTGTTATACAGACACCACTGTCGCCAAGCAAAATAGTTGGCACAAAATGAAAATCACGTGAATTGAAACATTTGAAAAATTAAAGAAAAAATTGATAGTACAGTGAGCATTTTAAAAATATAACATTTGAAAATTACAGACTTTTTCAAACTATTTTATTAAATCACAAATAGGGTAGATGTGGCAGTAATGGACACCCTTCCAGTAATGGACACCCCTTGATGTTTTTGGTTCATAAAAAAATAACTAATAAATATTTAGCTTTAATTATTTTTTTTATAATTCCCCCTTGTATGTTTTATAAAACTATGTTATTGTTGACACTTTTAATCAAACCAATCAGGAAGCAGAAAATAATGTTTCAAAGTTTTGCTGTTTTTCTGTGAAAATCTTAATGAAGAGGTTAAGAGCTGGCTTCGTTTAATTAATTTATATATTATTTATTTTCTTGCAAAATTTGAATGTTTTTGTTTGAGTAGCAATAGAAAACTTTGAATTTTATATACTAATGGCTATTTACAAAATTTCATTTCTTTTTAAGGTTTTAAGAGGGGGTGTCCATTACTGGATGGTTAATTAGTCATTTTCCAGTAATGAACACCCCATGTAGACATTGCTAAAAATGCAATTTTAGTAATGTTTATAGTGCATAAAATACTTTGGCTTAACTGCAAACCTAAATAATCAAATTTAATTTTTAAATTATACTTACCAAAATGTAATAACACCAAAACTTTTATAAATAGCTGCTTTTAAGTTATTTTATGTGATTAATAAAATTTCGATATTTTATTTTATTTATTATTATTTTTTTTATGTAGTACATATATATACCTCACATATTTTATAATCTGGCAATCAAACCAGTCGGGAAGCAGAAAATACTGTTTAAGAGCACAGTCAAAGAGGGGCTCATAGGGCTTAATCTCTCTCCGTTTAAATAAAAACAATGTTACAGAAGATATTAAAAATCCATTTTCTGTCTTAAATGTTTCCTTATTAAAAAAAAAAAAAGTAATACTACTATTAATGAAAGTTATAGGTAATATTCATGAAACTAGTAAATCTGCAGATCAGGGACCTCAAACATCAGTTCTACAGTTTTATTTTGAAATTATTTTATTTAGTATTTAAAATATTCAACTCACAATATCATTTCTTTCATATTTGTAATATTAATTATTATAAATGATATATCAAGTAATCTCTGGAAGATTGTTAAAAATAGTGACACAAAACTAAACATCAATATTCCAAAACTTTTTTTATTATTATTACCTTTTAAATCCACCACTGTTTCAATAATTTGATAGCTGTAATTGTCTAACATTTAGTATTTTAAACTATCCATCTAAAATATTTAAAACATTGATCTTCTGATAATTAGAATAATTGATGCAAACAGTAAATGATTATCACAAATATTTTATTAATTACTGGTATCCTAACTGTCAAATTTATTTAAAAATAACTATTTTGTTTCATTAGTATGTATTCATTAAATTCTGGTTCTAAATACAGTCATAAAAACAATTATATTTATTACTTTTTATGGGGTGTCCATTACTGGAACAGAGGGTGTCCACTACTGGGCCAGAGGGTGTCCATTACTGGGCTTTTGGGTGTTTTGATATATTTCTGTTATTTAAAATTAAATTTCTATTCATATGGGGAAATGAGGCTATAAGAATGGTTAAATATTGTTGATAGATTAATATAATATTGAAAAATCTGGAATATAATAATTATAACTATTAATAAAAAAATAATTTTTAAAGAAATTCCTTAAGGGTGTCCATTACTGGCACATCTACCCTATATACTTAAAATAAGTGAACAAATAACTGTTATTCAATAAAGTAATAAAATAAAACTCATATTAAACTTCTGGCATAAAATTACAAATATCTTAGAAATATCGCATAGTTATTTTCAATAAAAATCCCTTTCACGATCAGGGTTGAAATAATTAGCGCATTGGAAAAGCCCCACTTTTTAAATTGTCAGCTATCAATAATTTTAAACAATAAAATTAATGAAAATAGAAAAAGGAATCTTGGATATTTGACCCTTTTCATTAAAAAAAAAAAAAAAAAAAAAAAAAAAAAAAAACTATTCTATCGTAACAAGCTCCAATTTTAAAATTTGTAATAGACAGTAAACAAATGGAAGAATGAAGCCATTGGACACCTCCCCCCCCCTCTCCCCTGCACAAAAAAACAAACAAAAAACAAAAAATTTGGAAAAGACTCACTCACTAAAGTTTCAGCTATCAATAATGTTAAACAATAAATTAACAATATCTTAAAACAGAAAAAGAAATCTTGGATATTTATTTGTTTACATTATTTTCTTAATTATTTCTATCGGCTGGTGAATGTTTGTAATGGTCAGTTGAAATGGATCTATTGTAGGTAACTATGAATCACAAATTTTTCAAGCTCTTTCTCATTTAATATCATAGTGCCACCATTTAAAAGCTTTACTCTTATGTTAATTAATGAAATAATTAGTAAACCAATAAAACACCATTAAAAATACAGAAAAAGGTCAAATTAAAAATTCCCTGATGACAAACACATATAAGATATCACATATAAGATGACATAAACACATCATATATAATATTATGGATTAAAATAACATCTGACATCAAGTGAATGTAACGCTACAATCATATATCTTTTGGCATTTAATCCTATTTTGGCCAAAGTTATTTTTATTGAAAGCAGTCGACAAGATAATGGAGGAGTACCGAAAAAGCTACCATCAAACTGTAAAATTGAATGCCAAAATTACATGATCGTAGCGGCACATTTACTTGATGTCAAATGTGTTTATATCTGTTTTTAATGATGTTTTACTGATTTATTAGATATTTTGTAGATTAAAATAACAATTATGTTCTTAAACAGCAACAAAATGGTATTAAAAGAGGAAAAACTATTGAACAAATTTTATGATGCATAGTTTCATATAATAGATTTGTTTCAATTGATATCAAAACATTCACCAGACGAGAGGGACAGTTAAGAAAAATAATGTATTAAATATCCAATATTTTTATTTCGGTTTTCAATAATAGTATATTATAAAATATATCGTTTAAACGATATATTTATTTATATTGATAGTTAGCAAATTAGAAACCAGAGCTTTTCTGATTTTTTTTTTTTTTTTTCAATTTTAATGGTAACATTCTTATTTTTTATTTATTAGTTGTTGAAATTTTTTGGCAATAATTTTTTTTTAAGAAAAGTGATTGATGGGATAACGGAGAAGTACTGAAATTATAATGAGTTTAGACATCCAGTTAAAATTATTACAAAAGTACCAATAAAAATTACAAAATAAAAATGTTATGTCTGAAAAATGGTATTATTTACTTTTAATTTTAAGACCATGTACACTTGCAGATCCAGAAGCAGAATTTTCTGCATCAGTCTGCAGCAAACTAAAATTTATCTGCGACTCAATAAGCCTACTATCATAAGAAATGACAAAAACACTTAAAGTAAGCAAAATTTCCATTTAGAAAGAAAATATAATATAAGGATACAATAAATACTATAAATCTAGCGACTTAAAGCAAATTTCAGCTATTTTTTAACCCCAGCATTTCTTTTTAACTTGGTGGATTAATCTGCAAGGTTTAATATAATCTACAGTGCCCGCTGCCGTGCTGCACTGTTTCTGCGCTTGCAGAACTAACAAAATATATGGGATGGAGCAAGAATTTGAAAAAATTTTGCTACCAGGCCTAGTGTTTACTGTAGACGGAAAATAAATACAGGGAAGAATACTTTAAATAAAATAAATAAAACAATGTGATTACACGATTCAAAAACATTTATTATTAAACAGGTGCAAATATTTGCACCTACATGATGTTTCAACTTGAGATATAGAGTGTTTCTTATATTTTGAACTATTTTTTTCAAGAGAAATTGCATTAACATGTTTAGCAGTGATTGCTTTAAAAAAAAAAAAAAAAGTGATTTTTATGTAATGGTAAACAAAGAAACACTAACTTTAAATGATTTTATGGATTAAAAATTTAAAAAACACAATTGGATTACAATGATTGAATAACCTGTTTTCCTAAAGAAATAAGGAAGTTCTATAATTTTTGCAAGCTCTAGGGCACACGGATTTTGAAATACTGCAATTTGTTGAAGAGTTTTATGAGATATTTTTGCAAAAATAGGGGTACATTTCACTATATTAAAAAAAGAAGGCAGGGTGTATTTTGCCGATTTTAAAAAGACAGGTGCTGCGTCTTTAAATAATGACTCAGAGGGAACAGAGACAAGGCTAAAATGTTATTTATAATGAAAAACAGACAGATGAAATAAGCTATTCTAAAAATCTTTTCTTTGAAAAGGCAAGACAGATTTTAAACACATCAAAACAACAAACAATACAGAAATGTAACATAAAAACACATTTTTTAAAATGAGGAATTAAAACAGCGTACTTTATCTTTTTTTCAGGGGTTCTGTGTGTCTCACTGAACCCCCCCCCCCCCCCATAAAAAAAAAGCAAGCTAAAAACCAGCTAGTATATACATACTTTTTTAATACAGTATATATGTATAAATGAAGGCAAATTGAAGCTGCTAAAGTGTCACAGAGGGGCCCCAACTGGATCTTTGCTATTGGGCCACATGTAGGCTTAGTTAGAGAATTTAAAAATCCTTATCTTATACAAAATTAATTTTATAAGCAGGTTATTCTTGAAATAAAAATATACTTTACGAGTATTTTTATTAGATTTTTTAAAGATAAATAAATTTAATAGTTAAATAGATTTAAAAGTTGAATTTAAAGCTTTATGAATATTTTTACTTGTTCGTCATCAACAAAATGAATGTTTAATGTATTTTTATATCTAATCCAACACCCAAACAATGGGTCATAAACAATGTTTTGGTGATTCAGGAAATATCTATCTTTAAAAATAATACTATTTCAGTATAAATATAATGAACAAAGGTTTGTTTTACGATCATACAACATTATTATTTCGAGTATTTATATGAAAAATGCTTATAACTGTTTATATGTTTTCTATGAAAATTTGCCTGTCTCATGGTATAGATTACGACAAAAGCCTTATATTTTAGTGCAAAATTCAAAAGTTCACTCTAAAAAGTTAAGATTCGAAAGTTTACTTACCTTTAGGATAAATTCAATCATTATTAAAAGAAATAAGTAATAGAACACAGTTTTTTAAAAGATATTTCGTTTCAACAACAAACGCACAGAGTAGTTGAAGTCAGAATTTCTTGCGCATGCGTACAGGTGACACGGATGTTCTCCGGACAACACCGGACGATCGTGGCTGGTTCGTCCGGAATCTGGCGTCCTGCGAACGTCCAAATTATGCTCTGTACAGGATCTGACGGGTATCGGACCGCCCGGCTCTATATAGGACCATATAGGACGTCCGGAGGCAGTCTTTGGTTGTATGGGAAGACATCTATTGAGAATGCATGGTACGATATCGATCCACAAACTATGCAAGATTTAGTTTCTTCCATGCAATCTCGTGTATATGACGTAATACATAAGCATGGATGCGCAACCAGGTTTTAAAAATTGTTTATTTCGATTTTATTTAATTTGTGTCTAAACTTTTGAGACAGCAGTTTATTTTTGTTACCATTTAATTTATTGCAATATGCACAATTCCACTTTTCTTTGTTATAAATATTGTTTATATGTACAGCACATTAATTTCAAGCAGTGATTTGAAAATTGAATAAATATTTTTCAAAGTATGTAAGAATTTCTTCATTGTCTAAACTTTTGCGTCATAGTGTAATACGAGCAATTTATCCTCACATGGCACTCAAAGTTCATGCTCAAACACCATAAATGAGCTTACTTTCAGCAAATCAAATTCTTCCCAAGAAAATGATACAGTTATTAAAGAATGTAATTCTAGAGACACTTCTCTGTTCATGGTGCTCCTAGTTCAATAGTCCAGGCAATAGGGAATTTTACCTAGCAAAATTAATGGTAGTTCCGGAAATCGACTTACTGTAAATCTTTTGGGTCGCTGAATCAGAATTTGAATTTGTAACTTCCCACCAAAATTTCCCCCGGCAACCCCCTCAAAGTTTGGTAAAAAGCCCCCCAAAAACGGTTTTTACTAAAAAAATCAATTTTTTTATTGTTTTAGGGGAAAAGTATCTAGAAGTGGTCGAAGTTGAATCGACTCCTTCCGTGCGTTCTAGCGTTAAGCACAAGAGACTAATAAATGCAAATAGTCAGCAATGAAAAATACCTATTCCAGATTAATAAGAAAAATTTACCAACGAAAGTCCCCACCATTCACCATTCAAAAATTGTAAATATTTATTCTAATTGCTAGTAAAAACAGACAACCCTTGCTCGTAAATAAGCGATTACGTGAAAAAAGGACAATTCAGCATTTATGCATATTTTTTTTATCCTATAAACCATTTTAACCGAATTATTTTGACCTATTTCAACGTTAAATAGAACTTAAAATAATTTTTCGATTTAAAATATATCTTCTTCAGTGTATTTGTCAAACATTTCGCTAGAAAACTACCTGTTTTAATATTTTTACGTGTGATATAATTTTCTTAAAACAAGCCAATTAAGAACCCCGGTCACAGTGAATTTAATTACAACAGCGACAACCTTAGTTATTTTTTTATAATGAAAAGAATACGCTTGAACAATTAATACCTTCCTATTAATTGTATTATAAGATGAGAAATTTTGAAATCCTGAGTAGACGATTTAAAAATTGCCGTTAAAATGTATGATAAGTTGAGAAATAAATTTTAAATTCCTGAATAGATGGTTTAAATAAATTGATCCTATTTCAATTCCCTTAAGAACTCCATATGATGAATATTTACACATTTGACAACTGCAGATTGTGGGAGAAAAAATTCGAATTCACCACCAGGGTTTCCGGGTTTGTGTTTACAGACATCCTATGGGAAAAGTTGGGTTCTGACTCATAAATTTGTGAGCCACTGGTACATACAAAGTCACAAAGCAATTTTGTAAATATGATAAAATCTTAAAAAATCAAAGAGATCAATATATATAAACACTCCATTGTATTCAACGATCATATAAATGCCCATCAGCAACTGCAAGTTAAGAAAACCCACATACAACAACATTCAACATTTAAAAAACAAAATCGCTTCTTATAAGAAAGCGATTACTCGAATTCATGGTCTTTCTGCACTCAGATAGTGTTCAAATCTAAACTTTTTTATTTGAAAAAAGTAATTTTGTATTTTTTCCGGTGCGAGTTTTAACATATATTTTCAATTTCTCTAGTTTTGATTTATCGTAATTTCCGGCGTATAATCCGCTGATAAAGCAATTATGTTTGAATACAGAAATTTTATTTGACAAAATGTTACTTCTTAAATCGTGGTAAATATTTGATATCTATATTAAATAAAAATTCTGGGTTCAAACATAATTGTTTGATGCGCCGGAAATTACGGTATATAACATGTACATCGAAAGCAGTGTTCCTAGGTAGACTATTTTTTTATTAAAAATATCTCTGCCAATTTTTCTAATAGTTATGTGTAACTAACTTAATCACAGAAATCTGCGGTAAATCAAAAGCGAAGATTTAGAGCTAGAACCATATAATGAATAAAAAATTGGCTTAGTAAAATCAGATTGCCTTAAAAAATTCTTTAGGACTTTAAAAAATGTTGAACATCATTTTATTTTATCAGAGTTTGAGTTTCAATTATAAGGTTTTTCAAAGTGCTATTTTTTTTGCTACAGAAATCCCGACCATTAGTCAAGCTTTAATGCGTAAACCGCACTCGTATGCAACAACTGTATAAGTTTTAATACATTTTTTAAAGGGGAACTGATTTGTGTTAAATTTATTTCCATTATTTGCCACGAAAACGTACACTTTTCGATAAGTCTTATTTTGCAAACCACACTGCAATACTCTACTTTGATAAATTTCTAAAATCTGAACCTTATTTGGATCTCCTTGAACTATTTTATTAGATTAAAAAATCCTTTTGTTTGACTCAATTCTTATGACGAAAAAAGAGCTTCGACACGGGAATTTTTAAACATACAAACATTTGATGTAATCGGTATTTAAAATAAAGTCACACAACTTCGTGAAACGTAAAATAATATAGGATGACCCTGCCAGTAAATATAATAAAATAAAGTCATCTACGGGGTTTTTATTACATTTCCTTCCTTTTAAGTTTTCGAAGTAAACTAACATGATTGCTACAACCCTTAATGAATGCCCTATAATTGACAAACATGAAATCTGCTAAAATTAAATAGTAACAAAATTATAAATAGTTTGATTTAATTGCCATTTTCCTAGCGGTTGATTAGGCGAAAGAAGTCAATCGAAAAAAAAAAAAATCTTTAAAATATACTTACAGTGCCCAAATAAATACTGTGGAAATCTGCTATCCAAACAGCGCTAAAGAATTGTATCCCTTAAGGGGACAAGGTAAGCGGAATTTATGAAAAAATCCATTTTTACTTTTTTATATCATTAAATAGTTTAAACTTTTATCCAACGATTTGTCACACATATTTATATATATATAAATAAATATTGGAATTATTCATTCTTTCTAAGAGTACTTGACAGCTTAATGGGCATTTAAATCTTTAATTGACTTTTTCTCAGAACTTTGATTTTTCACGTTTGTGTTCCTTTTCTTCAATATCTATTAAACTTAGGGACTCAGATTCTTTTTAATGAATCTAGGAAAAAAGGTGACCGGAAAAAACGGGACCTGAAAAAACGGGACAGAAAAAACAAGAGCGGAAAAAACGGGACAAGGAAGTGTTAAATATTGAACTTGTCGATAAATAAATGCTAAAAACTAAAGTAAAGTTTTTCCACAGTCAGTTTCTTAGAGCGTAGGAGGGGGGTGGGGGGGGGGTGGGCAGAGTTAGTGGATGAGTTAGACAATTCTAAGATTTGGTCCAAGAAAATACAATTTTAACATTTTATTAAGAGAAGTTTAGTATGACTTCTACAACGGACAAGTTAGTGTTTTCTACGGAGGGGTGTGGGGGGGGGGGGGATATAAAGAAATACAATTTGTTGATACTTTCAATTCACTATTGATAGTTTATATATGAGCAAAGATGTTTTATAAGGCGGAGGGGGAGGGAAAAAATTACGTACACAGCTTGTAAAGGGAATAAAATAAAGACGAAGAGAGGAGGCATTTTCTTTAGAGGAATTTTTTCATTATCCTGCTTTTTGCTCGCAGGCTATCAAAGCCCAAGGGCTAATGTGCATGCAGGTTCTGTATGTATGTATGTATGCACTTACGTCTGTGTGTACGTAACGCGTTAACTCTTGACAGAAACATCCGATTTGCTTTAATTTTTTTTTCCAGGTTCATTCTGATAAGGCGCTTCCCTGATTAGTTTTGGGGGTTGTTGGTTAAGAGTAAAGGGGGGCTACTATGGGTTTTTCATGCAGAATTATTCGATTTGCTCCAAAATTAGCATACCGATTTATTATGTTAAGTAGCTTATATGATTAGTTTTGGAGGTTCATTAATTAAGTATACACGGGGGAAAGGGGGCTAGACCCCCCTTAATTTAGATAAATGGGTTTTTCATGCAGAGTTATTCGATTTGCACCACATTTAGTATACCGGTTTATTATGCTAAGGAGCTGCCTTGATTAAATTTGGAGGTTTATTGGTTAATTATGAAGAGGGGGACGGGGGCTAGTCCCCTCTTAATTTAAATAAATGGGTTTTTCATGCAGAATTTTTCGATTTGCTTCAAGTTTGATATATCGGTTTATTCCGATATGGCACTTCCTTCACTAGATTTGGAGATTCGATGGTTGAATATAAAATGGGGAAGGGGGGGGGGGCAAGTCCCCTCTTCTTAATTTAGATAAATGGATCGAATTTATTTTATTTTTTCCTATGTCCATTCTGATAAATGGGCGGGGCTGGTATGGACGTGAGGCGTTGACTATAATGCGTTGATCAAGAAGAGGACTCTTTGGGTCTTAAATTACCTTGACCAAGAAGAGGGCTCTCTCGATTATTGAATATTAATTAATTTAATTTAATTAATTAATATTTGAAAAAACTGGATCAACACAAGTGTCATCCACTACAAGTTTAAAAAAAATTATTTGAGCTTGATTAAATGAATAATAAGTATTTTATTAACGATTGAAAATTTGAACAAGATATATATAGCGAAAGTGTGAGATAATAGTAGGAATTGAAAAAATAGTTTCGCATTGATGAGAAATAATTAATTAGTTTGCTTTATACGCAGTTAGGTTTTTTGATTATTTAAATTTAATTGTTTATTTAAATATGGCCTTCATGTCGTTTAAAAAATATAAGATTTACTATGTTTTTAAAATAGATATTAAATTCCTTAAAAAACAAACTTCATATTATATTTTCTGTTATGTGTACAACTTAATAAATAGAATACTTTCCCGTGGTCTTTTATCCGATTTGTTTTTTCCTATGTGCGCTTTTTTTCCGTGATTCCGGTATCTTAGAGAAATGTGTATTTTAATTTATTTTGCTTAGTTTAAATGTTTAGAATAGTATATCTGGAAATTCCATGATGAAACCAAAAATTGCACAAAATTCGACTTCAATCAATTGCTTAATATAACAAAAAAAAAAGTAACAAACTATGCTACTTTCTAATTTTAGGCATATCTTAACAAAGATATTTACTTATTATTATTTTTTCTTTATTTGTTCTGTTAATATCTAAAAAAACTAATGCCACTGATCAGGACATAAAAAGTTATAAATTGATAATTGATTCAGAAAGTCTAATAAAATGTTATTATTATTATTATTAATATAATTTTATGTTAATAAACAAAAAATTCAAATAGCGTTAAATAAAATAAAAATAATAAAAATAAAACTTTCCGATCGAATCTATTATAACTGACTTCTTTAAAATTTACAAAAAAAAAAAAAAGTTTATATGATATTATATATGCGTATGTCGAAAAACAAGTCGTTATGTTAACGAGCATTCTCATATGCGAACATTCACAATATTTTTCAATATTTGCATTCTAATTATCAACGGAAAGCATTCTTATTCACATAATGTCCAAATTAAGTAGTAGTGTAAATGTGAATTTTCATATGCGAATATTCAGGAATTTTTTTTTATAAGAGCATTCTTAAACATCAACGGAAAATATTGGTATTACCGTTCGCGAATATCAAATATCAAGTAGTGATGTTAATTAGAATTATCGTAAGCGAATTTTCAATTTTTTTCAATATTAGCATTCGTAGACATCGACGAAAAATATTTGTATTCGCGTTCGCGCATGTGAAGTTGAAAGAATCTATAAATTGTATTTCCTTAATCCCCCTCCCCCCCGTAGAAAGCACCAGCTTGTCCCTTGTAGAAGTAATGTTAAACTTCTCTCAATGACATGTTTAAATTGTGTTTTCTTGGACCAAATCTTAGAATTGTCTAACTCACCCATTAACTCTGCCCCCCCCCCCCTCATACGTTGTAAGAAACTGACAGTGAAAAAACTTTACTTTAGTTTTTAGCATTTATTTATCGACAAGTTCAATATTTAACACTTCCTTGTCACGTTTTTTCCGGTCACCTTTTTTCCTTGTCCCATTTTTTCCGCTCTTGTTTTTTCTGTCACGTTTTTTCCGGTCCCTTTTTTTCCGGTCACCTTTTTTCCATTTACCCTTTTACGTATTTTATGTTATATTGTATACTTTAACACAGGAATTTAATGATTTGTTGAGAATTATTTATTATTTTTTTAAATACTTGTACTCGTTCTAACATTACGAAATTTCTGTAATAGATATAAAATCCAGTCTGCCGAAATTCTCTATAAAGATTGTGGAAAAAAGATAGTCTCGTCACGGTGAGGAGCGAAGTGACCTGCGGTCACGAATTTGTTTAAAGAATTAAAATTAGTCTTTTACACATAAAAATTTGCAGCATTCTGTGCAGTCATTTGATCGTTTTTATCAAAAACACTTACACAACCGTAATTTAACGCTATCATGACCATATTATTGGCCATTTTATGGTCAGAATATATTTAAAATACACTTATGAAACCGTTGTTTCAAAAAATGGTCGAATGACTCGACAGTTTGCTGCAAATTTTTAACAGTGTAGAAAACCGATTGCACCGGCGAGGAGAAGAAGATCTTAGCTTTAAATACGTATTTTTGTGAATCGGTACCTCTAAAATTGAGCCCTGAGTAAGCGTTGGCGAAAGGGAGAAAAAGTCGACTGAGAAATCCCTTTTTGAAAATTTTTTTCAAAGAGTTTAAGAACCATATTTTTTTAACTGATTGCGGCGTTTGAGACGTAAATGTACGAACTATAAGAAAATGTCATCCGTTTTTCCGTATTTTAAACGGCACGGCTGATGGGCATTAAAACAAAACGGCAAAAAAGAAAAAAAATGTATTGGCGATTCAAGCGCTCGAATACGCCATCTGGTGGAGAAACCATACAACTTCTCGCTTCAGGATACTGCCGTGCAAGCACATTGCATTACACGTATTTTTAATTTGTTCAGAATGATTATTCTTTTGCACAATTTCAGATTTCATGTGATATTTGTGTTCTGTCTTATAAGACGAAGTAAAAATTATCGCCATTTAAATATCTAAAACTTTCAAATGGACTTACAATAAAGAATTATTTCAATGGCACTTTAGCATTAGTTAAAGGGAAATTAAAAAGACGATTTTCCTGTACCGAAGGCTGCGAGCAGTGCCTCTATAGGTCGTTTTAATTATCAATTTAGTTCTTCCTTCCTTTCCGCACGAAAAGCAGGTTCTGGTCATGCACGAGCGCGTCTCCGCCAATTTTTTTTAAAAAAAGATCTCTTTTTTGATGAATTTTTAATTAATATCTTGGCCAGTTATCATACAAATTTTAAATGTGAGACCCGGGGGCATCCATACCAGCACTGAACTATTCTCATATAAATTTTCAGACCTCTGCGTGTAGTAGATTTTCCTAGCCATCGGCAATAAACACAGACAAACAGCGATTTTGTCTTTTATTATTAGATATATAGATATATTTATGATATATGTAGAACAAAACCTGTCAAAACGGAACCTGTCTATGGCATAATCCTGTCTTAAATGGAAACTGTTCATGCTCCAGAAAAGATTGCCGTACAATTTTACTTAATTAGCTAGAAACCTGTCTTAAATTGAATATTGTTTCCGACGCTTACGATTGTTCTTTAGCAAGGTTAGCCTGTGTAAACGGAACCTGTCTATAACGAAATCTTCTCTAATGGCAAACATTTCATGATCCCATCGAAAGGAAGACTTTGAATTTTTACCTGCTAAGGTAGACGAAAACCTAGATAAAACGGAAATATCAGCGGTTATTTGTAATTTTGTCTTAGCAGGTTTTACTATTTTTGTATTCATTATTTAGTAAATTAATTCCCTGTTCCAGGGGGGTGTAGACCCCCTTGTCTGCGCCACTGGCTGAGCCCCTACAATAATTTTGAAAATTCTACGCCTATGAAGACAACCTGAAAAGTCACTCGCCCTGTTAGAAAATTCACTCGCCAGTGGCGAGTAAAATGATGCATTTTCCCACACCTGAGAAAAAGCGATTATGCCAAGCCAAGCTATACTGCCAAGATGCCAGAGGTAACCATCAGGCGCAGCAACAAACTGCGCATGAGGTTAAATAGAATGATCATTAAGGCAGCCGTATCTTACGGCAAAATAGACACTCCATATCTTGTATGCTTTTCTCTTTATACATTTGTGTTTTCCACTTGTTAGCAACATGCACAAGACAATACATAATGAATAAATGAAATATGGGTGGGGAATACTAACACTTACTTATGCTTGCATGTACAACCTGTCAGTTTTTAAGCCTGTAGCCTTGGAAACCATCTACCAGCATATACAGTTCAGAAAAAGAACATAACATATATTGTATGAAAATTTAATGCTATAGTTTCAAACATATGAGGAATTCTTTTCCGTTTTTTAAAACTCGCAAGATTCCAACAAACATTAAATACAGTAAAAAGATTAAAAAGTGCAACAGCACTATCAAAGACATCTAGTGAAAAATAAAGTATTTATGAGGGCTTTTAGAAATGACAAAATAAAAATAAGGATTTACAAGCACTTTACGAAAGAGTGGGAATTTTGCTCATACAAATATAAATTTTTAAACTTGCATTATAGTTTCTGACAATAGGCCTGCTCCCTATTTCATGTAAAAAATCTCTCCTTGCAAAAAGAATCTTTCCAACGACTAAGGCTGCGGATGAGAATTACCGAGGCATTGCTGTAATTAGCAACATTTAGTAGATTATATGGACGGATTTTAAAATATTTCATTGAAGAAGAAATAAGAATGAAGGAAAGTGAAGAGCAAAGTGGATTTAGAGCAGGAAGATCATGTATGGATAATATATTTTGTCTTAAACAAATTGTTGAAAAGGAAATGGCAGTAGGAAATCAAATTCATCTTCTATTTATAGATCTTACGAAAGCATATGATAATGTTCCAATCGCAAAATTATGGAATGTATTAAATGAAATGGCTATAAATTCAAGTATTATTAGAGCAATTCAAGAACTTTACAGACAATCAAAAACAAAGATCAAAATAGGCCAAAGATTATCAAAAGGTTTTATAACAGATAAAGGGCTCAGACAGGGATGTTGTATCTCCCCAACACTTTTTAAAATTTATGTTGAAGAAGCATTGAAAATGTGGAAAAAGAAATGCAGAGGAATGGGACTTAATATGAATGGAACGTCAATTTTTACTCTACAATTCGCAGATGACCAAGTTGTAATTGCAAAAAGTAAAAAGGATTTAGAGGAAATGACGGTGAAAATTAAGGAAGAATATGAGAAATGGGGACTTCACATGAACGTCAGCAAGACCAAATACCTATGTATAGGAGGAAATGAGACAGACCTAAATCTAACTAATAACATAAAAATAGAAAACTGTAAGCATTATAGATATTTAGGTGTAGACATTAATAGAGAAGGAAGAGACTCACAGGAAATTAAACACAGAATTTGTCAGGGGAAAAAGGCTGTAAAAATATTAAATTCTATTTGGTGGAGTAAGGAGATCTCTAGGAAAATAAAATATAATATATACAACTCTATTGTAAAGAGCATATTGTTATATGGAGCAGAAGGATGGAGAATTATGGAGACAGAAAGAAAGAAATTAGCGGCAGTAGAAATGGACGCTCTAAGAAGATCATGCAGGATATCAAGAATAGAAAGAGTAAGAAATGACAGAATCAAGGAAATGATGAAAATAAAGGGAACCATACTAGATGATATTCAAAAAAAGCAATTAATCTGGTATGGTCATGTCAAAAGAATGAATAATGAAAGACTACCCAAAATAACATTCAACTATGAAACAAACAAAAAAAGGAAATGGGGAAGACCACAAAAGACCTGGATGAATGATATCTCAAAGGCAATGAAGGATAGAGGTCTGGAAGAGGAATGGACCCTTGACCGGAAGAAATGGAGAAAAACTCTTGAGGATTCTTCGGATGGCGGTATCTGACGCCATAAACCGAGTTTATATATATATATAAACTCGGTTTAGTTACACATTACTGTTACAGTTTCACAGTTTCGGTTACAGTTTCGGTTACAGTTTCACATTACTGTTTTATATTTAACAAATGATGTTATACCACAAAGAAAATTTAAGAGCACAAAGCTTTACACACCATTATACTCCTCACCCCTTATGTCTGATGTGACCCCTTATGTGTCCTAATTTTCGCATCAATCTTAAAAAGAACAAGAATGACATTAAAAGTAGCTGATTTCATTGACAATACAAGTTTTAAGATTTTTAGTAACATGTAACAAAATATCTGGATAAAATTGTCACTCATCCACGAAAAATAATATAATTTACAATAAAATCTAAAAGATATATAAAGATTAGTCACATTATTAGTAAAAATTAGCAATTAATTATACGTAGACTGGAAAAAATTCTAGTACCTAACAGATTAAAAACATTAGCAACAGACGAAAGAAAGAAAATCTAAATTAAAATTTCCTTAGTAACCCATGTAAGAAATTAATAATAGTAATAAAATAAGCTAAACATTAAATTTAAAAAATATATTGAAGAAAATTGGCAAACAGCACCACGTGCAGGGTGATTAAAGAAATTAACAAAACATACATTATAAATGCAAGGAAAACAATGATATAATTATGTTAATAAGCATTCTTACCTGAAATTAAAGAAAACGTGGAAATATTGATTAAGTTTTATAAGAAACTCAGACAATCAGTCATCAACGAGTCCGCTGCCCTCGTGTTTACTTGGTAGGTTAGTTACCTTGTTTGCGCCACTCGCTAGCCAAGCTGAAAATATCGCCAAGTTACCGAGTTAGTGACCTACGTCATTGATGACGTAGGTCACTAACTTCCAGGTAAACCTGTATTCCTGTTTTCTGCAAAACTCCAGGTTTTTATTCTTGGGGCCCTTTTTGTGAAAAGTAAAAGTTATTTTTGTGAATTTTATTATATTTTTGTGAATTTTATTATATTTTTGTGAATTTTATAATATTTTGTAACGAAAGTTGAAATACAGTTACTCAAATTCAAACCAAGCATTCATTAACAAAAACTTCTTCAAATCCTCTTTCCAAAGTTTTTGTTCTTGGTGAACTGGTTTTATTTGCAAAATTACACATTTTAAAACAGTTTTTGTGAAAAAGAATTTTATGCAGGAGCCTGCTTTATTAAAAGGAATTTTGTGAAGGGGCCCATTTTATTAAATTCATTTTTGTGAAGGGGCCCATTTTATTAAATTCATTTTTGTGAAGGGGCCCATTTTATTAATTGGATTTTTGTGAAAGGGCCCTAAACAGGCCCCAAATTTTGTCTGGATCGACCCCTGGTATGTATTTTATTAATAATTAGTTATTTAAGCAGTTCATAGCATAAATTCTTTTGATTTAATTGAGAAGCTAAGTTATTAAATTTAATTTTTAAATATCACTTACCTGAATGTAACAAGTGTTTTTATAAATAACTGTTTATAATTAATTTACGTGCGATTGATAAGTTTAATATTAAACCAGATATCTATATATTTATAACTGCCTTGCATATTTTAGAATCTGGCAATCAAACCTACCAGGAAACAATTATTAAAATATTTGGAAAAGGAGGGTACTCCAGCTCTTCCTATTAAAAACAAAAACAACTTTTTAAATCACATGAGTTGTTCAAAATTATTATTTTCTGTCTTCTATGTTATGCACTGCTGACAAAAAAAAAAAAAAAAAAAAAAAAAAAAAAACATGAAAAATACATTGCATTTATATTTATAATTTAACTAAATTTGCAAATCTGTGTCCTGAAGTGTCACTTCTGCAGTTTTATTTTGAAATTGGTTTAGTCAGTATTTAAAACAATCAATCTAATGTTTCATTTCTTTCATATTTGCATTAGTAATTACTTCAAGTAATATAAATCTCTTTGAGGAAATTTTAACTCTTAAGAATTGTACAGGAAATAAAGTTCCCTGCTCTGAAACTCCAAGAGTTTTACCCCCCCCCCCCCTGATAAAGTTCTCAAGACTAAAAAGTGAATTATTCTTAAAATTTAAAAACAAATTATTATGTATAACAGTTAATTTAGCTAAACAATTGCTACTGATCTATGTAATTCTATGTACAGTAGACTCTCTCAAATCTACAGATTGTATAATTTTGTAGATTTCTGGCCACTGTTTGTTTACAATTTTTTTAAAAGTAATTTGAGTGTGATAATGCACTCAAAATTATAATGAATGCTTACAATAAAGAAAAATAATAAAGAAATTAAATAAAGGTCAAATAAATAATAATGCATATTAATGATGAGGTGAATTTTTCTTGAATTCTCCAGTGAAACTCATCTCATAAAGGTATACTAATAATTCATAAAAATCTAAATGTTTTATTTCATGTTTAGCCAGACTTAACCTAAAAAGCTAAATTACTGCATAAATGTTATTTGGTGAAAAGATCGCAGTCACTTTTGACATAAGCATTATCTTAATTTTTTTCGGGAATAAATTTTACTTCCTTCATGAGAAAGCATAAGTTCAGTCATATTAATCAGATTTACATATTATAATGTATATACTGAAAGATATAAACAGAGCTTGAATTTTTCACTTTCATCTTAACTGTAAGTTTCACTGTTTACATATACAATGATGTGTGGATTTTTGTGTTATGTATTTGTGGGAGTCTACTGCATTTAACTTTGAAAATTACAATAATTAGCTGTATTGGTGGAGGTGCAGCCTCTGAGCTGCACATCCTCTAAAATTATTCCAAAACTATCCATGTGTAAATCTGAACCAAAAGTTTATTTTATTTTTTCTTCTTTTTTAGGGTCATTTTTAGCAAAACGTGGATATGCCACAATAGTAGCAAAAACAAATCAAAATCATCAAAGACAAAGCGAAATGCAAAATGTGAAGCTAAACTCAAAATTGTCATCAAGAAAGTAATCAAAAGCACCATTCGTACTGATAAGTTTTTGTCTCATGATCCGCCTTTAACAGGTGAAGTGAAGTTAAGTCTAAAACATCTGCACAGCACTGCTTCAGCAGAAAGTCTAAAAATGCTTCGAGTAAATGAAGAGGTAAGTTATTTCCCCTATTTCAAATTCCCTAATTTTATAATCATGTTTTTGTTTTAAAAAAACTTATGGAAGCATGTTTTACGTTTACTTTTACTTTAGGTGAAATGTGATTTTTTTGAGTACTTCAGTAATGGTTTAGGGGCTGGAGAAGCCATTCGCTGTCACGAAAATAAATTTTTGTATGAAGAAGATTATATAAGTTTGGCAAATGCTTCCATAAATCCAACAAGAAGGCAGGTTAACCATCTGATAGAAATTTGGAGAGAATCCAACTTGGGCTCATTCATCAATCCTGTAGAGAAGCTGAAATCGAAACTTGATTTGTATGAAACAAATGGTTAGTGAAAAAATATATTTAATATAATGTTTTATTTAACTATGCTTAAGCTTTTATACAAAGCTTAATTTAATATAATTTAAGTGAAGTGCTATTTTTTTTCAAAGAGTAGTGTGTAAGTAAATTATGTCTAATGGAGACTCTGTATTAGACTAAAACCTAGCTAACTGGGAAAGATTTTTCCAGTTCCTGTGAACCAATAGACATGAAGTAGAGTTTGTTTAAGGCAGAAAATTATGTACAGTGCAAAACTTTTTCAGACCCAGGGTATTCTATATTTGACAGATTACTATATTTCATCTCACTTTTAGGGAAAAAAATTTAACATTATTTAACTTTCATTTTGGTTGAATAACATTCAGCCAAATAACAATTTGTTGCATGTCTGTACTATACTATATGCTATCTTTGTCTTTTTCCCAATGGACTTAACCCATGAATGGCAACAGCCATGCCTATGCGGGTAGATACCCTCTGAAAAAAACTTTATTGGACGAAGGGGGAAGCAGTGTTAAAATGTTCTTCACACCTATTGGTGTTTTTCTTCGGCTGACGTCACATGGGTAAAGTCCATTAATTCAAAAGATAACTTTATTAATAAAATGTTTAATTTTTGCATTTCAGGAACTATAGTCAGAATAAAAGATGCAGACCCATGGTCTGTAGTTATAGTTACACCAGTTATGCAACGTCTACACTCTTTAGAATCGTCTAAAGAAATGACATTTGTTGATTCTACTTGCAGCTGTGAATCAACTTCAACTAGCATAACTATATTATTGGCATCAACAAAAGTTGGAGCATTACCTTTAGCTGTCCTGATACACCCAGCTCAAACTGCCGAGAGCTATGTCAATGCTTTCAAACTCCTTGAAGATACTTTCCCATCATGTTTTGGAGAGCAAACTGTAAGTTTGTTTTTTAAATCATTAATAGTTTTCACTTCTTTAAAATTAATTATAGTAATCAAGATTTTCTTATTTTAAAATTAAGTTTAGTTAAATAATTTATTTTAAATTGAAAAAATAATATTCAATATTTACTATTAAATCTTGTTTTTATAAAATAAGTTTTGTGTACATACAAATTGCAGTTTATATATGATTTATTTTATATGCATAATGAATTAGATAAAGTTACTGAATTTATAATAATAAAAGCAAGTGTAATGTTGATGTTAATTTGAGCTAGACCAACATTGTAACTTTCACCCGAAACTTTCATTTGAGGTCAAGCTGAATTTGACAAGAAAATTTCATAAATGTGACATTTCAACCTGTAAATTGAAAAAAAAAAAATTAATTGCATTAACAAATGTTGATTTCCTCAGCCAGTAAATTTAGTTTTTGGTAGAACACTTGGAAGGAATTGTAATAGAATTTTATTTTGTTTAGAATTTTAATAATTTTTGCCTTTTCAAAGCATGCCAAAATGGTCATACATTTTCTTAGTCGTCTATTTTTTTATTATTATTTTGTCTACTCAGTGGCGCAGCCACGGGAGGGGTTTGGGGGTTAAAACACCCCCCAGAGCTAAGAAAAATTACTATAATTGTCTCTTATATGAATCAAAACCAAAATTAATATTTAAACGTTTTGGCGTTTTTCGAAATCCGCCGCTTTGAGAAATCAAACTCTATTCAACAAAGTGATTCAATTTAACGTTGAAAATTCTACTTAAAACTGTGAAAGTGCATATTACATGCATTGGTTTTGTGAAAATTGGTTATTTGGACTAAGTCACTTTTTCGGGACGTCTTATGCTAAAAGAATGGTCATTTCCTGCCACACAGACACTTTGAGTTTAAGTATTATACAATGGGCCATTTCTTAATTGCACTTCTGTTTTTGTTCCATGTTCGAAACAATAATAGACCATCGAATTTCAGAAAAAACATGAAACATACACTTTGCAGATCTCTCTCGGTTTCAAGCGCCCTGTTTTACGCTTTTTGCTCCCAATTATATCTAAGACGAAGCTTTTTACGTACCCAAGTAAAAATCTTTGTAAAATAAGAATTAAAAAAGTAGTAACTATAAAGTTGTAAAAAGCTGTTTTTGATTGTGATGGAACAAATTATCGCAATCAGTGTGTCTTTCGAACCATTTGTTCCTTAGGAGATCTGTACACAAATTAAAAGAATGTATTCCATTAGTTAGTAATGTAGCAACGAGTAATGATGCTTGCTCTCGGAGAAGCATTGCCACCCGTGTCACGTAGGAAAGAAGCATTTATTGTAATTTCATTGAGTTATAGATAATATGTCTGTGAGTATGGATTTTGAAAAGAGAGGGGTTAAATGTAAAACATTTCCTTAGACTGTATAAAATATAATTATACACAATTTTATGCTAATCATGCATTAATTTAAATTAATAAGCACATTGTTTAAAATCTGCAGTTTTAGCTTTATAGTCATTCGCTATTATAGAAAACGGTTAATTGAATATATTATGGAATATTCTCATTATTTTTTATTATTCTCATTCTCATTATACCTTAAAAATAACCACCATGTCAAAAACCAAGCTTTTATACCAACTACACTATATGGCCGAAGGTGACCGGTCACTTGCAATTTTAGACGTTTTGTTAAATATCTAGAAAAATACTTGAGGAATTAACCTGAAACTGCAGGTGTGTAAATAGTATAGTATAGTTCATATATTTCCGCAAAGGTTTTTTTTTCTCGAAACCCAATAGGGGACCATCAACAAATTGAAAGAGAACAAATATCTTTTGGATAACCCTGTAAAAACTATTTTAGCAAAAGCGTTTAAACTCGAGATTATTAATAAGTGGCTTATTGTAATATACTGTGTTCATTTTTATGAGGATAGAGTGTATACTCGTAGAAAAATTAAGGTTTTTATAAAAACAGTCCCAAATTTCACGAAGTTTTTTGCTTATAATGTGCAGAGTTATTATAAAAAAAAGTTCCTTCCAGAAAATATGACAAACAACATTGTACATAATACCCTGCAATCAGAATTAAAAAATAATAAAAATTGAATGAAAAATGAGTAGGTTTACTAAAAAATGTTTCACTGCGTATGCGCGAATGCAGTCAAAATATAATGTGCATAATGTATTAGCTAATTATATAGAGCAAGTTTTGTGAAAGTCTCAAAATCATAGCTTGAAAATTCTGAAAATTATCGTCAATAGAATAAGCTCGAAATCCGTTGTTCCCAAAAGGAAGCAAAAAGATGAGGGGTTGTATCCAAATATAGTAGTACGTGCAATATTGTGTATGCTATCTTGGCACTAATCAACAGCTATTTGATACAGCCCCTCATCTTTTTGCTTCTTTTTGGGAACAACGGATTTCGAGCTTATTCTATCGACGATAATTTTCAGAATTTTCATTCTATGATTTTGAGACTATCACAAAACTTGCTCTATATAATTAGCTAATACATTATGCACATTATATTTTGATTGCATTCGCGCATGCGCAGTGAAACATTTTTTAATAAACCTCCTCATTTTTCATCCAATTTTTATTATTTTTCAATTCTGATTGCAGAGTATTATGTACAATGTTGTTTGTCATATTTTCTGAAAAGAAATTTTTTTTATATTAAGAACTCTGCAAATTATAAGCAAAAAACTTGGCGAAATATGGGACTGTTTTTATAAAAACTTAATTTCTCTACGAGTATACACGCTATCCTCATAAAAATGAACACAGTATATTACAATAAGCCACTTATTAATAATCTCGAGTTTGAAGGTTTTTGCTATATTAGTTTTTACAGGGTTATCCAAAAGATATTAGTTCCTTTTCAATTTGTTGACGGCCCCCTATGGGGTTTCGGGAAAAAAAAATCTTCGCGGAAATATATGACCTATACTATACTGTTTACACACCTGCTGTTTCATGTTAACTCCTCATGCATTTTTCGAACTATTTAACAAAAAGTCTAAAATCGCAAGTGACCGGTCACCTTTGGCTATATAGTGTATATAGCACAAACCGCAGTTTTAGAACGTTTTTTGCTCTTGCATCCTTTTAATTTCGAATTTTTGGAAAACTGTTCTTGGTGATCATTTACGTTTCTAGAGTAACAGCTATGCCAAACTTAATGTATCTAGCTCTAACAATTCCTAATAAATCATAATTAAAGCTATATAATGCTGCTAGCATTGTGTAGGGATAATACGTAAGTAAAAAAGCGTGCAAAAAGACGTCCGTCTGACATTAGCCTTAGATCGTTTTCAGCTCATTTCATCCTTTTTAAATTGAATTTTTTTTTAGGAACCACCGTTCTTGAGCATTTATACATCCCAAAAGTTATCACCATGCCAGATTCTAACCTTTTATACAAAATGTATCACACAAATCGCAATTTTAGAAAGTTTTTTCTTGCTCTTGAACCCTTTAAAATTTCGAATTTTTAAAAAACTGTTCAGGGCATGCATTTAAGTCTCTAAATTAACAACCATGCCAAATTCCCTGTTTCTAGCCGTTGTTTATGTAAAATATAGCTTATGTTGAAACGGAGATAGTCACCATCATTTTGTCATTATTATTAAGGTTCCACTCTGCGTTTAAAAAATAAAATCGGAATTATTATAAGATCATTCGTGCGTCTTATTTTTCTGGCAGTCAGCGGGGGAGTTGAGGGCACGCGGTGTACCTAAGCGTGTAAAATCTTCCAAGGATTGTCGGTAATGATTTTCGAAAAAATATGCCTGTAATTTGCCGAGATATTAATTAAAAACCCATGTAGAAAACAACGGTACGGATCAAAACAGTGTTGCTACTTTGTGACCTCCTTTCGAAGCGTGCTTGGCATAGTGCCAAGTTTAAACTTTATATAAGCTCTTTGTTTTAGGTAAGGTGAAACATAGTGATAAGCACTTTTTATTCCAACTGAATTCAATTATTGAAGGCAAATATTAAAAAGATAATTCATATAATAATTCCAAGGCATTAAATGTCAGTAATTTTGAGACAAAAATTGCTTATAATTCAATAAATAATTCATTTATAAGGAAAAAAACTTTTCGATTAGAAATCATTTCAATAATTATGTCTGAATATGCTTTTATTTTTAAAAATGAATAGAAAAGTTTCACGTTATTAAGCGTACTTTTTTTTTATTCCTTTAAAATTGTCCACTATTACATGAAATAGGATTTACAAGTGACTTTTCGTGAAAATATCTGCGACCTCTTTCCGAAGCGTGGTTGGTTCGCTACCAAGTTTAAACTTTGTACAAAGTCTGTGTTTTAGAGGGAGAAATATTCATCGGTTTTCATTCCAGTAGAATTAAATTATGGCATGTGGTATTGTTATATCTATGCAAGTAAATATTATCTTTGTCCAGTTCTGATATTTTGTATGGAACTCTTTGTATGCGAGTTCGCACACGACCGATTATCTTTTTTAATCCGTTCGGTAGTTCCAAAAGTAACCCCTACAAAAAAAAAAAAAAAAAAAAAAAAAAAAAAAAGGTTACTTCTTTATAATATTAGTACAGGTACGACTGCAGTTTGAACCCGGATATTTTTAGAGAGCTTTAGCAATAATAAAGATGTTTTAACGAAAATTTAAACAGATTTACGTTACTTAATGGCAAATTCGATGTCATGTAAAGGAACTGCGCAAAAAAAAAAAAAAATAAATAAAAAAATAAAAAAATAAAATGAAATAAAATAAAATAAAATACCATGTTTAATATCAACTACATTCCAAAATATGGATTACTTAGCTGAGCACTAACTGGACGTAAATGATGATAAATTCCACCAATTTTCGTGATATTGTTACATTTGACAAAAGCACGGTAAGTATATTGAAAATTTTGTTAAAATGGCTTCATTATTATTAAAGTTAAAAACAAGAATTCGAGATTGTCTTGGAATGAAATCCTGTGTATTTTTGGTTGAACAAGTGGATTGGAATTCTGTTATTTTCTATGCAAAAATTATTTGCTGGACTGTACACTTACAAATCTTAAAGTTTGCCTCATCATCTTTAAACACTTTTTATAAATCTAACCTATATTGGGGTTATTTCATTGGGCAGTTTTCTAACTCTAATACTGCAAACGATGTTTAAATGAAACACAACCAATGTAACTGCGAGTAAAAAGCATTATGATTTGATTCATTAAAAAGACAGATTATATTAACCGGTGATTCAAATAACCGGCGAACACTTTTATCAAAAAACTCAAAACCCCCCCTAGAACCGAATTCTGGCTACGCCACTGTGTCTACTACTATTTAAAAATGATAATCTTGCGTGATATAATTTTAGTAGAAATCCACTTTGGAGGCTATTGTTTGAAAATAATTGTTCATGATTTTCATGTGACCTGTTATGATAATTCACAGAAATTGTAGGAGCCTGTACACCGAGGGTTAAAATAACATTATGCGGGTAAAACAAAAAAAACTTGCATGATATGAACTAGTGGGGTATAACATAGGAATACCAAAAAAAAGATTATCTAAATGATTTTAAAATATTAAAAAAATGTACAATTTATCGCCTACAGTTAAATAAATTAGTGTAGTATGACATGAGTTATTTATCGTACATTGTTAAATTTAACGACTTAGAGATTTTTATTTATGTAACAAATAGTTGACTATTGTGTTTTATATTTTACAGAATTGTTATCCATTTATTTGTATTGCAACATTTTATTTAAAAGTTCAATACTTTTTTTTAGCATCCACAGATATTTATGACCGATGATTCTTCAGCAGAAAAAAATGCTTTAAAATCAGTTTGGCCTGAAAGTGTGCAATTGCTATGTCATTTTCACATAGCACGAGCCGAATGGCGATGGTTGTTTTCCCATACTGAGGAAGTAAAAAAAGATGAAAGACCTCGTCTTATGAAACTTTCAAGGTGTAAGCTAATTTTGTTTTTAGTTCATTTTAATTAAACCTTTTCTTTCCATAGTAAATTTCATTCCATTTGAAGAAAAATACCATGCTTTTTGCAACTTCATAACTGCAAAATCTTATGGATATTTGAAATTTTTATATTTAATAATATTTATCGGAGGGCTCTAGGTACAGAATAGCATGGATGGGCTAAAATAAGAGAAACGTTGAAATTTCGTGGCAAATTGACACTAAATTCAACAGTAAACATTGAAACTAGGACTATAGAGAACTGAATAACATAAACCACTATGCCTTTGAACCCATATCAGTGAATAACAAAAAGAGATTGGATAAGTAGATGCACTCTAAACCAGAAATGCGATAAGTTTCGACTCTGAAAGCTTCGTTTCTCTCTCTCTCGCATTTCGGCAAATATCATCGCGATATCTCGATTATTCCTCTCTTTTCAACATTTCATATGTTGGCCGAGAATGATAAATCAATTTTCTTCGCTTCTTGATATGTTATTCTCGCTTATTGTCTTTTTACACATCTCATTCAATGTTGGCCTAGAAGAGATATATATACTAAGAGACGAGGTAAAAAGAGAGAGAGGCATGACAATGAGCTGTGAAATGAAGCCCTAATTTTCAATGGTTCTCTTATTTTAGCCTTACAAGCATCACATACCTGGAGCCCTCCAATAAATATGTATTAAATATAGAATTTCAAAGAGGGAGGTGGGTGAATTCTGGTGGGGGGGGGGAAGCGAGAGTAGACACACGGGGGGAGCAATTTTCAAACTTACCGAATCCTTTCTGTAACATATAATTGGAAAGCCCTTTGACCACTGTATCATATTATAAACCTTTCTCTTCCTCCCTCCTCCCCAAAGTTGAATTTCAGGGAGGGAGGGTGGCGAACAAATTTTTATAACCATAGCGACTTATACAGCAAATATTTTAGATGTGTTTTTTTGACGGAGCACTCTGGTAACTATTATTTATAATATATGAAATTTCAGAAAGAGGTGTATTCCGGGATGTGCAATAGTGCCCCCTAACTTTTGCCTACAACCCTTCATGATATATCATTGGAAAGCACTGTGACAACTTATTCATATTAAGCACATACCATGCCCCTCCCTTCATTTTTCTAAATTTTGCCAATACCTCTCGTCTGACATATTGTTGGAAAGGCCTGTGACCACTTATTTATGTTATGCACCTCCTCCACCCCTCTCCCTTGCTTTATCCTCCCAGGAAGGCACTTTTCTAAATTTAGCCAAGAATCCTCATGTGACACTTGTGACATACACCTCTGGTGTCCCCCCCGCTCTTTGCCACCCCCACAGGAACTTTTCTAAATTTTGCTGACACCCCCCATGTGATGTATCATTGGATAGACCTGTGAGTACTTGTTGATGGTTTGCACCTGCCATGCCCCTCCCTCCACCCCCCCCCCTGAAAGGCACTTTTCTAAATTTTGCTGGCATCCCTCATGTTATATGTCATTGAAAAGCCCTGTTACCACTTATTGATATTATGCACATCCTGTGCTCCTCTCGCTACTTCCACCCCCACCCCCGGGGATCTGGACCCAGGTTTGTTCGGTTCAAGATTTTTTTTTCAACAAGGTTTTGCAGTGTGTGCACAGTATGCCTGCTATATTGTGTCATAGGCAGCAAGGACTCGTGGTAAATGGAGAAGGGGCAAAAAACAAAAGTATAACTATTGAGTGGTAGGAATTTAAATGACTGATCTTTTATTTATTATTAATTCTCATCTCAGGAACAAGATGCTATTGATTTAATCCTAGGATACTGAGTTAAACAGTTTTTTTTCCACTCTTTTTAAATATATAATAAATGCAATTTATTGAAATACCATGTGTCCCAAAAATGACAGGTTTTATTTTTATATTAAATTCTCGTTACTGAAATATTCTCTTTCTCAAATTTTTTGTTTTTCTAAATATTTTTCAGTAAATGATGCATTTATATTAGCTTGCTAATTTAAAAAAATTCATTTTCTAAATAGATTTTTGGGGCACAGTATATGTTAAATATTTTTCAGTAAATGATGCATTTATATTAGCTTGCTAATTTAAAAAAATTCATTTTCTAAATAGATTTTTGGGGCACAGTATATGTTAAATATTTTACACATTACACAAACCCATTACACCTTACACAAACAAAGCAAAGTTTT
This sequence comes from Maratus speciosus, assembly GCA_963932465.1. NCBI lineage: Eukaryota > Metazoa > Arthropoda > Arachnida > Araneae > Salticidae > Maratus > Maratus speciosus. The sequence goes on along the minus strand of CAWVRF010000179.1, from coordinate 23,382 downwards.
TTAATTTATATGATTGTTGTTTTTTATTTTTTATATTATATCTTTCAGGTAATGTATGCTAATAGCCCAGAAGCACTGAAAAAAGCAGTTACAGAATTGTGCAAAGAAGAGGAGCATCACCCAAAATTCGTCCAGCGATTTTTGAAGTTTTACAACAGAAAACATGAATGGGTTTTGCTTTATCGGCAAGAATTAATGACAAGGCAAAACAATACAAATAATTATGCCGATGCAACCATCAGAGTGCTGAAGGACATAGTTTTTTGCCGAACAAAAGCCTTCAATGTTGTTGCTTTGGCAGAATTCTGTATTACAATGTGGGAGCCATATTTAGTAAAAAAGTTATTGGAATATGCCTATTCTAGGAAAAATGAAGTGAGCATTATGTATGACAGATTTCTTAAAAAAACAGAAACATTTGTTCCTGAACAGATCAAAGAAATTGATAACAATATATTCTTGTTTTCATCTAAAGACAAAAAGGTGTGTTACACTGTAAATTTGGAAATTGGATCATGCACTTGTCCTTCTGGTATATCTGGTGCTTTTTGCAAGCACCAGTTTTTTCTAATGAAAGAAAAAAATATATCATTTTCCAAATCACCGCCTATTTCACAATCGGATAAATACGAGTTATCTGTATTAGCCGTCGGCACAAAGTCCCCTCCACTTAATTTCTTTGAAAGTTTTGACAAACGTTCAAGCGTCAATTCTTTTGATAACTCTGATGTGACTATGAATTATAGTGTCACTTCTAAAAATGACAATTCTGATATTGCATCTGATGTTGCTCCCATAATTGCATCAAAAGAACAAAAAGATTCAATTTAAAAAGAATTATATCGTTTTAGCAATTTGCTCGATGGTGATGGTGATCTTAGTCAAAATGCAGCAAATAAAGTACTGAGAACTTTGAAGGATGTTAAGGACATAAGCGATTTAAGTAAACTTAATTTTTTTAAATCTAAAAGTACAGGAAAAATAAAGGTGCAGCCAACATCAATTTCCAGACGTCGTCCTGGCGTAGTGAAATCAGGAGCAAGGATACCGTCAGGTCGGCCTCCTACTCTGATGCCAAATAAAGGAACAAAACGGAAAAGAAATTTAAAAGAAAGTGTTGCAGAGAACAGGCCAAATGCCAAATCTCATGGCAGTAACCATTAAAGTTTCTTGTTAAAGATTAAAATTTACATAGCACAGATTTTTCCATTACATTTTGGTGTTTTGTTTTTCTTTTTTAGAAAATGGTGGGCAGAATAATGGAAAAGTATCGCATTAAGTTTAATAATGAATAATTAGGAGATCCTTATGAAATTAATTTAACTGTACAGTAGACTCCCTCAAATTCGCACATTATCACAGATGTAAACAATGAAACTTTCAGTTCAGATGTAGGGGCAAAATTACAGAATTTTTTAGTTTTATTTGATTCCATATGTGCTTTAATATGTAATTAACGATAATATGACTGAACTTGTGGATTTTCATGAAGGAAGTATAAATTTATTTGTGAAAAAATAAAGATATTGCTGATATCACTGGTAATGACAATCTTTTTACCAAATGTATTTATGTATTAATCAACTTTTTTTGTTTTATTAAGACTGGCTAAACCTAATTTTTTTTTCTTTATGATTTTCATGTGAATTAATAGGTTACCTTTATGATGAAAGTGTCATTGAATAATTCAAGGAAAATGTATCACCTTTATTATGCATATTTAATTATACATTATTGATCATTTGCTTCATCTTAACTTTTAATAATTGAATCATTTTCAAAATTATATTACTTTTAATGATTGTAGTTTATTACTTTACGTAATTGTTTTAATATTTTACTATATTTCAAGCATTCATTATAATTTTCATTGCATTATTACATTCAAATTACTGTTTAAAAAATATAAAGAAAGCAATGACCTGAAATCTGTAAAATTCTAAGATCCACACATCCTCTGGTCTCAAGCTGTGCTGATTTGTGGGAGTCTACTGTATTATCTTTAATATATAAAAAAAAATTCATTTTTTTCACACTTTTTTTAAATTCATGTAAACACTATTTTACATTAAATTACTGTGTATTTATACATGTAATTCTTTTTCCTGTTCCTTTGGTATATTTATATGTATGCAATTCTTTTAGTTGTTCCTTTAGTATTTATTCTAAATACATTATTTTCCAAAACCTCAAATTTTATTCACTGTGCAAAAGAATTAAAATAAGTAAAAATATTGGGGCGGGGGGGGGGGGACCCTCTCATACAATGTTTATTTTGGAAAAAATATGTAATTTCATGATTGCAATTCATTTTTTCCCCAAAAGTTTTTGTTAGAATGCATTATTTGGCTTGGGCACTGAACTCCATTATGAAAAACTGACATTTTTTAAAGCTTGGAAGATAACGGGAGCCAGTGAACTTAAAAAAAATATATATATAACTTTTCATCACTTTCTTTTTTAAGATTTAACGACAAAGAAAAAAAAATGAATCTATTTGGGATTTTTAAGTTATTTTCTCAACGTATTGTCGCGTAGGTGTTAACTGAGAATGAGTGAATACAACAAACATGAACCAACTCAAAGCTTTATTCCTCCAACTCAAGGCTACACCAACTTAAATACACTCGATGGTGTGCTTTCTCGAATGGAACATTCCAAGCTTGGAATATTCTAGAAATTAAATAACGATTAACATAATAATTAACATAATCATAATTAGCATATTTCCGAAGGAACTAGAAATAAACACAAAGCAATCTTTAAACCAAAACGAATTTTAGGACACTTGCCTTCAACGAGGATCGACCTCACGACCTGCTGGTCTGTAGTCCAGCGCCTTACCTCGACGCCATAATTTCACACAACAGATAATTCCAGTATCGCTATATTTAGTGAGGTGGGCCTCGATCAACTTGAAGGCTCTCCCGAGCACAGAATGCTAGTTTCGTTACATTTCCCCTTCCTTAGGAGGAAGCAGCGTCCCGCTGCAACCGCTGCAATCTAGTCTGACTTCTCGTGACAGGACCCCTGGAATTCCTGTGCGTTTCCTCATCAGCTGTTTGTTCTTTTGGATCAAAATAAGGTTTCAGCCTCAGAATATGGACTACGTCCTTTAAACGTCGCCGCCTTTTATCCTCTTCCACGTTCTCTACTTCGTATGATACATCAGATAGTCGTCGTGTGATTCGGTACGGTCCGAAATAACGCCTTAGAAGTTTTTCCGAAAGCTCAACTTTTCGTGTGGGAGTAAAAACCCAGACTAAGTCTCCCATATTATAGCTGATAGGTCGATGTTTTTCGTCATATCTTCGTTTGTCACTTGCTTGAGACTCGAGGATGTGAAGTCTCGCCAGCTGTCTCACTTCCTCTGCCCTGGTGACTAGATGTTGTGCATAATTTTCGTTATAGGGTTCTGCGAAGTGAGGGAAGATAACATCCAGAGGAGTCTGTATATCTCTACCGTGTACGAGAAAGAAGGGACTGAACCCGGTGGTATCTTGTTTTGCTGAATTGTAAGCGAATGTCACAAAAGGCAAGACTGTATCTCAATTTCTTTGCTCAACGTCAACATACATAGACAGCATGTCGGCCAATGTTTTGTTAAACCTTTCAGTCAGTCCATTGGTTTGTGGGTGATAGGCCGTCGTTAGAAGATGAGATGTTTGGCATAGTTGATTAATGTCTTTCACAATATTGGATAGGAAGGAACGTCCTCGATCACTTATCATCTCTTTGGGAGCACCGTGCTTGAGTATGATTTCTTCAACTATAAATTGGGCAATTTTAGTAGCCTCAGCAGTTGGTAACGCCTTTGTAACTGTGAATCTCGTCAGGTAATCCGTGCAGACAATAATCCATCGGTTCCCGTTCCGAGTAATTGGGAAGCGTCCAAGTAAATCTATTCCAATTTTAGCGAATGGTGCATCAGGGGGCTTTATTGGATGAAGTTTTCCAGATGGAAGTCCAGGTGGAGATTTCCGTCTTTGGCACTCTCGACAGTGTGCCACATAACGGCGTATGCTGCCATATAGTCCTGGCCAATAATACTTCCTCCTTACCCGATCATACGTTTTGGCGAATCCGAGATGACCGGCAGTTGGAGCATCATGAAGACTCGTTAGTATATCGCGACGAAGTTGTTTCGGGACTACCAATAGCCATTGCTGTCCCATAGGGTCATAATTTCTTTTATAGAGTACCCCGCTTCTCATTTGGTAACCTCGGCATCCGTCGCCTTTTTCGGTAGTTTTAATTATGGATTTCAACTGCTTATCTTTTAGCTGTTCTTTTCCGTAGTCTGCGATGACAGCAAAGAAAGGGATTTCTCCATTGTCGTCGACTGCTGTCTCGGAAAGGGGCTTTATTGACAGTGAGTCAGCGTCGGAATGTTTTCGACCACTCTTATAGATGACGTTGATGTCGTACTCCTGTAACCTCAGAGCCCAACGTGCAAGTCTTCCAGATGGATCTTTAACATTAGCCAGCCAGCATAAAGAATGGTGGTCCGTCACTACAGTAAAGGGTTTTCCAAAAATATACGGTCTGAATTTACTGATCGCCCAAATGACGGCAAGGCATTCTTTTTCGGTTGTAGAATAGTTCTTTTCGGCTGCGGTCAGGGATCTGGAGGCATAGGCTATTGGTCTTTCCTTACCATCTTGATCCTGGACTAATACTGCACCAATGCCATAGCCACTAGCGTCTGTATGTATCTTCGTTTCAGCGTTTTGCAGAAAATGTCCCAAAACAGGTCCACTGGTTAGTAACTTCTTAAGCGTTGCGAAAGATTCCCTCTGCGATGTGCCCCAAGAAAACTTTGCATCTTTCTTTAATAACTCATGCAAGGGCTTGGCGATATCGGCAAAATTCCTGATGAATCGTCTGTAATACGAGCACAGGCCTAGAAAACTTCGAACATCTGCAACATTTTCTGGAACAGGGAACTTTGTCACAGCAGCTGTCTTTTGTGGATCGGGATAGATCCCATCTTGATCTACTAAGTGTCCCAATATGGCCAGCTTCTTTTTGCCGAACGAGCATTTGTTGGAGTTAAGCGTCAACCCTGCGTCTTGAATACATTGCAAAACTTTTCTCAGGCGTAATTGGTGCGCTTGAAAATTTAGTGCGTACACAATGATGTCGTCTAAATAGCAAAGACAGATGTTCCATTTGAGTCCTCGCAGTTCTGCATCCATCATTCGTTCGAATGTAGCGGGAGCATTGCATAGCCCAAACGGCATGACTTTAAACTCATAGAGGCCGTCTGACGTCACAAAAGCTGTCTTTTCTCGATCTTTTTCATCAACTTCTATTTGCCAGTAGCCTGACTTCAAATCCATCATAGAGAAAATTGTCGCACCGGCAAGACAATCTAAAGCATCGTCGATGCATGGCAGCGGATAGACGTCTTTTTTAGTGACTTTGTTCAATCTTCTATAATCGACACAGAAGCGCCATTCACCGTTTTTCTTCTTCACAAGCACGACGGGAGATGACCAAGGACTGTTTGATGGCTGTATCACGTCTTCTTTTAGCTTTCGCTGTACTTCATTTTCAATTATTTGTTTCTCAGTTGCTGAGGTACGATAAGGTCTCTGCTTAATTGGAGCGCTGTTACCTGTGTCAATCTTGTGTTTCACACCATTGCATCTAGATTTCCTCGATTTTCTGTTAATGTCGAAAATATCACTATACTCTTCCAGAAGATTTAAGAGTGCATCTACTTCTTGACTAGTTAGCTCATTATCTAACATTTCTTTAAATTTTCCTCGAATCAGCGTCTTTCTGGACTTATGTCTTTTGATATGTTCTCTGTCAGTATCATTCAGCGAACAGATGGAGTTATTTTCGATTACTGTTAAACAAGCTATATTCATCCTCTTTGGTATTATATGAGTTCGTCCAGAGAAATTCGTTACCCATATTTTACAGCAATTATTTTCTACCGTAATGATTGATGCTGGTATGGATAGCTCTCTTTCCCACATGAGAGTTTTGTTGCCAACAACCATAGCGTTATCTGTTTCTTGAATCTCTGGACTAACGGCACATATTTGCTTCGCTGAATTTGCCTCAATTACGTAATCTGTTGCAGCAAGCAAGGGGGAATGAGTTTTACATACCACTGTGTCTGGGAGAATTTCCGATAGTTGAAGCTCTTCATTCCCACAATCTATAACACCATCAGTGGCACGGAAAAAGTCCCATCCAAGAATCATTTTATGGCTACATCGTGGAAACACAAGAAAGTCAAATGGTTTCACATTTCCATTCAAGTTGACTTTTAATACACAATGTCCTGAGGCGGCTACCGGCTTTCCAGCTGCAGTCTTCAATATAGGTTCATTTTCACTAAACATAGCTGCATTCAACTGCCTGCGAAATGCTTCAGAGATAACCGAATAATCGGCACCAGAGTCGACGAGGGCTTTTACACACTGTCCATTTACGGTAACATAGGTGGTGTTTTTTTGTAACTTGGTTATAATGTACGCCGGAGGATTTTCTTTTATTGCGGCCTCACCTCCTGCATAGGTCGCTAGAGCTAGTTTTCCTCTTTAGCTCGGCGTAGAGAACGGCTAGAGCGACGTATAGGTGACTGCGACTGTCGACGGCTAGAAGAGCGACGGGGATAAGGCGAACCACTTCTGAAACTTGAAGATATGGGCCGCACATAATTCTCGCCGGAGCTGCGTAGGGAGTCAGTGTCCATATCTCGTCCAGGATTGGATGTCCAAGAGGTATTTGCATCCGCGAATACCCTGCGTCTTTCTCTGCAGTACCTCAGCACGTGCCCTGGACGTCCACAATGGTAACAAAGGGGTACATTATTGGTAGTTCTCCATATATCTGTCTTTCGTTGTGGAACGGTGCTGTTTCTGGCTTCATGCCTTGGTTGAGGCCTGACCGGAACTGTGCGTCGGGGAGTGAAGGTGCGTCTTTTTGGACTCGTGAGTGGTGCCAATGCCTCCATAACTTCTTCCCTTACTAACGAAGCGGCGTCCGTTGGAGATTCGCATTCATCGTTTGTACAGCAACTCGCTTCCGGCAAGAACTTTTTAAGCTCTTCCTTCAGAATTATTCTTATCAATGACGTTATATCACCTATGTCCGTTTCGGCTGACATTGTAGCAACATTAGGAAGTCTCTGGAATGTTGGCCGGGTGACATGTTTACGTCGAAGAGTTTCTATTTGACGGCAGCGTTTCACGAATTCATTGACAGTCTGATAATCCTGAACCAACAGGACCTGGTACAAATCTTCTGCAATCCCCTTCATGAGATGGGCCACTTTCTCTCCTTCTGGCATAGAGGAGTTGACTTTACGACATAGGGAAAGAACGTCTTGGATGTAAGATTCGGCCATTTCACCAGTTTTCTGCGCCCGTGTAAGCAACAGTCTCTCAGCTTGTCTCTTTACGTCGTCCGTTCGGCAGAACGTGTTTTCTAAGGCATTTTTAAATGCAGTCCAATTAGTAAAACTTTCCTCATTGTTGTCGAACCATTCCAGCAAGATAGAAAATAACATTCGCAAGACACATCGGTTCATCCCAGCGGTTATAGATGGCAATTCGTTTGAAATCTTTCAGCCACCTGCTGACATCTTGTTCGTCCTCTCCCGAAAAGATGCACGGATTCCGAGGTAGCTGGTATGTCAGAATGGGTACAGGAGAAACGTTAGTTTGAATGGTACTAGCATTCTCTGGGACGCTGTCCTTACTATCAGGCATCTTTCTTCTAACTCTCCTTGGATCGGGTAAGAGGCCAAATTCAGGAGACAGTCCTTGGAGGCGTAAACATCTGCGTGGCTCTTCCGTAGTGCTTATCGTACCCGGCGCTTCCACCAAACTGTCGCGTAGGTGTTAACTGAGAATGAGTGAATACAACAAGCATGAACCAACTCAAAGCTTTATTCCTCCAACTCAAGGCTACACCAACTTAAATACACTCGAGGGGTGCTTTCTCGAATGGAACATTCCAAGCTTGGAATATTCTAGAAATTAAATAACGATTAACATAATCATAATTAGTATATTTCCGAAGGAACTAGAAATAAACACAAAGCAATCTTTAAACCAAAACGAATTTTAGGACACTTGCCTTCAACGAGGATCGACCTCACGACCTGCTGGTCTGTAGTCCAGCGCCTTACCACGACGCCATAATTTCACACAACAGATAATTCCAGTATCGCTATATTTAGTGACGTGGCCCTTGATAAACTTGAAGGCTCTCCCGAGCACAGAATGCTAGTTTCATACATTACATTATTTTCCAAAACCTCAAATTTTATTCACTGTGCAAAAGAATTAAAATAAGTAAAAATATTGGGGGGGGGGGGGGACCCTCTCATACAATGTTTATTTTGGAAAAAATATGTAATTTCATGATTGCAATTCATTTTTTTCCCCAAAAGTTTTTGTTAGAATGCATTATTTGGCTTGGGCACTGAACTTTATTATGAAAAACTGACATTTTTTAAAGCTCAGAAGATAACGGGAGCCAGTGAACTTAAAAAAAAATATATATATATAACTTTTCATCACTTTCTTTTTTAAGATTTAACGACAAAGAAAAAAATGAATCTATTTGGGAGTTTTAAGTTATTTTCTCAACGTATAACCATAATTTAATTAACATTCAATTAATAAATGATTAAATAGTATATATATATTTAATTGCACTTTTTATTTATGAGTCTCTATTTTTTATTTAGATTTTCTGTTTTCGAATATTTTGTCATTGCAGGTTCACAGATTTTTTTTTTTCACTAAAGATGAGCAATGACAATCCAAGCTGACAAATGCACTGTTTTGTGCATTATTAAATCCATTGTTGTTTACCTTGCATACAAATGTAACCATATAGAATATTTGATGAGTTATCACCTGTGATTGTTTAGTGGAGTTAATCCTTAATATTAAGTCTGGTTAATCCTTAACATTGATTTAAAATTAAGTTCTAAAATTATTAAAATATTAAGTTGCCATAAGAAATACCCATATGATCTTTTTTTTTTCCTTTTTACATAATTCTAGCATATCAAAAAGCGAGTGAAAAATACCAAATTCCATCTTTACATGCAAAAACCAAGTTAAATTAGATAAAAGAGCATTAAAAAAAGACTTTCAGATGATGTTTTTAAATGCTTGGGAGTTTCCCCTTTAGCTTATTATTGGTACTTTGATTCTTTTTTATTTTATTCATATATATTTAAAATTATTTTTTAAATTTAATCCAGTACCATGCTATCTTCAATCCCAGGTTAACTCGTTTTTGTTTGATAAGATTATTTACAAATAAAACTTGCTAGAATTTTTTTCCTGAACTTTGCAAAACTTCTATCAAAAATAATTTTTGCAACTGATAGTTACATCAATATCTACTTTGAAAACAGCTTTTAAAAAATCTGTACACATAAGAATAAATAAAGAGGGCATATTAAAGAATTTTAGAATTGGTGTTTAACAATGAATCAATTGCTAGCATTATTTGGATTTGGTTATAGCTTTTCTTTGATAATTAGCCAAATTATGAAGTTTAATCAAAAGCCAGTTAGTACCCTGTACACATATGAATCAGCATTCACTCATTTTCTTTTTATTTATATAAAATTTTACTCATAACTGACTTCTGTTAAATGATTGAATTTTTAGTAAAAAAATGTACATTTTGATATTAATAAAATATTCATATTTTGTAACTTCATTTTTGCTTGTAATAAATAATTCTTTATCATTGTGTTTTTGTAATGTATCCAAGTGTTACTTATTAGCCTTACACTTCCATTTTATAACTTATACTATTTACTGAGAAAGTGAAAAAGTAAAACAATCTGGATGCGCAGTTTCAAAGATTGTACTTATTATTGACTCCAATAAAGACACGAAACAATCTAAAAAAGAAAATATTTAAAATAAGAACAATTCACCTCAAACACAAAGAGGACCTGTACCGAACTAGAAAACATCGAGAATGGTGGGAAAACCCACAGTATAAACCTTTGAGGGTTAAACGAGCCACTATAAAATGCATAATAATGCATGTTCTTGAGTGACATATACTAAATATGATATGTATAATAATATGTTTTATTGATAGTACCAATTTTTTTAGCAAGATCTCCAGCAGTGACGTCCATTTCAGAACTTTCTTGGTAAGGGCAAAGTTTTCTTTGAGGTCAGTGGTATAGCCAAGAGTAGTTAGTGTATGAGTTCATTTTAGAGACTCATGTATACAAATTAAAAAAAAAAAGTGTCCAGTTAAACTGATGGCATTAATCTTGCAGGCTATTCAAACTAATTGTATATTATACTCTTATTTCTAAGACAATGCCCTCGAAAAATAAAAAGTTTCCCATCTTTATACTTAACCAATGAGCCTCCAAATCTCATCAGGGAAGTGCCTTATCAAAATAAACCGGTATACTAAATTTGAAGCAAATCGGACAGGAAAATCCATTTATCTAAATTAAGGGGGGTTAGCCCCCGTTCCTCCTTTATACTTTACCAATGAACCCCCAAAAGTAATCGGAGAAGCACCTTATCAGAATGAACCTATTTACAAAATTTGACGCAAATCAGAAAATTCTGCCTGAAAAATCCACTTATTAAGGGGGGTTAGCCCCCGTTCCCCCTTTATACTTAACCCCTTGAGGGGCGGTGGGATAAAACATATCCCACCTAATTAAAACAAGATTCTCACCAGAAAATTTTAACTAAATTTTATATTTTTAACTTTGGAGGAAAATCTTTGAAAAATTGCTTTTCCTTATTTAAAAATAAATATTTTTTCGGTTATTCCGATGAGAATTCAATATTTAGAGAAATTTTTGCTTGCCCCTCAAGGGGTTAACCAATGAACCCCCAAAAGTAATTGGGGAAGCACCTTATCAGAATGAATCTATTTACAAAATTTGACGCAAATCGGAAAATTCTGCCTGAAAAACCCAATTATCTAAATTAAGGGGGGGGGGGGGGTGTAACCCAAATGAACCCTCAAAACTAATCAGGGAAATGCCGTATCAAAATGAACCTAGAAAATTTTTTTGAAGCAAATCAGATAGTTACCAATATACACCAATCAAGAGTTATCGCGTTACGTACATATAGAACCTGCGGACACATTAGCTCTCAGGCTTTGATAGCCTTTGAGCTAAAAAGTAAAAAACTCCAATATATAATATAAAAAGGCTGATAAAAATTTCTATTTTAGACAGGTTTTTATCTTAGCATGTTGTAGAAAATCTTAGTAAAGAATCTTAGTTGTAGAAAAGGATAGTGAATTTTGACAATTTGTTTTCAAAAAAATATTGTGAATTTCACTAAGTTACTAATAACAGACTTATTTTGAAATAAAAAATATGTAATCATAAAATACATAATACTGAACTATGTAATCAGCTTTGTCAAATATTGATTCATTAAAACCTTGAAAATGGAATCTAAATATATTTCACTCTATACAGGTTTCCATTTTAGCAGGTGTAATTGTTGATTTTCTTTCTGTTGAAAATGTATAATTTTTTATTTAACCCCTTCGGGATGAGTGTCTTTTACAGATTTTTTAATCTTTAATCACTGGTTTTTTAAAACAGAAATTTTTTGCCTAATTTAATCGGGAAAATGCTCAGATTAAACAAGGCAAAATTTACCGGTAAGAATAGTCCCCGATTCTGAACACTTTACGCGCCACAAATACCGGTCGCTCGTCCCCAAGGGGTTAAGACCGGATTCTGTTACAGACAGATTTCATTTTCACAGATTTTACAGTAGTAGTTGTAGTAATTACAATTGAGACATTTAAAGTCACAGTGATATGAATTAGCGGACTGCATTAGTCACATGAAGACATTCACAAGCTAATATTAAAACTATGGGAGCATTCTTTACAAATATCTTGCTTACATTTTATTACTTTTAACTAATTTTTTTCATGAAATACCCGAGGTCAATATCTAATACAGTAAAACCTCTGAATAGCAGACACCTCGGGAGCAAGTATTTTGTCCGTTATTTGGAGGTGTCCGCTTTTCAGAGGTTAAAAACATACAAATACATATCGTTTGGTATTGAAAAAGTGTCTGCTAAATAGAGATGTCCGTTATGGAGGTTTTACTGTATTGTGCTTTTGTAATTTTTCGTGTTTGGTTACATTTTTTTTTTTTTCCCGGACACATTCATTTTTGGAAAACTGTTTCGAAACAATTCTGAAGTTTAAAGTATCATCTGATTAAAATAAAGCAACCAAAATTGAAAAAGTAGAAACACACAACATTAGACATTGACCTCAGGTATATCAATTTTTTTTTTTAAATATACTTTTAACATTAGCGTGCGAGTGTTTTCGCATAAGACTACACTAGTCATGCGGAAACTGGAAAGGTAATGTTAAATTTATGGCGGTGTTCTTTTAAAAATTTTTCACATTGATTTTAATAGTTTTAAATGCTTTTTTGCTTAGAATAGCTAATGTTGAAGCAGGTTGGTATTTACTTTTTCTATTTTAGCTGTAGATCATTTAAAAAGTTACTGTTACTTTTGGTTAGTTTTACATTTGAATTTTTTGGCTGTGAAACAATTTTATTCAAATTTCATATATTTACACATTTTCGTATAAAATGACAAATAAAATTTCATTCATTTGCCACCCACTCTGCCCTCCTGTAGTTTCGGCTCTGGCTATCACAGTGCCGGAATTAAATGACAATCTCCAACCATCATAAGGATTCTTAGGATATAGGTTCACTACATTGTGAGCATTTAAAAAGAAGATATAAGCATAGCGTTTTAACTTCAGCATCAACCCTATTAGATGTCTGCAACCACCAAAATCATGGAAAATGCAGCATAGCAGCACCTGTTGCATGAGTTAATGGTTAGTGCCACCACTAACCAACCTGGTACCACCAGGTTGGTTAACACCAAAACCTAATTAGAAACAAGTTATGGCAATGTGTAACTGAAACTGTAATTTGATTAAAATCATTGCGCTAGTTCTTCAGATACAGTAATACCTCGACTTACGTCAGCAATTCGTTTCAAGACTATCGACGTAAATAGAGATATTTTTAGATGGACAAAAAAAGATAAGTAATAAAAATTCACCAAAATCTAACGAACATATTCTGTTGTATTTAGGAATTATGTTACAGGCATTTAACATTAATGCGCTTCCAATACAAGAATTTGGAATAAATCACTAAGTTGTTAAATTACAATTTATTGTTCTTCTAGTTGCTCCGTTCAAGTCTTTGAGCATGTGAAAAAAATCTTGCAAGGACGTTTGAACAGACAATTTATTTTTTCCTCTTAGAAGCTCTTTGTAACAGCAGAATGCGTTTTCTAAGCTTTTTCTAGTTGTTTTTGCACTTTGCTCATCTGAATCAATATTTTCAAGAACCGTCATTCCAGCTACAATAATGTTTAATCCTTCGGTTAATTTTGCAACCGTCATAATCTTCCCCTTCGGCTCAAAATCTTCATCTATTTCTTCAACAGTATTTTTTTTCTTTAATTCGATAAGTTCGTTGATGGTTAATTCCTGACCAGGAGAATTTATGAGTTCAACAACACCTTCAGCATACATCTCTAAGTTGAGTTCTCTTCGCTTTTCAACGATTTTGGCAATTACGAGAGATACAGAATCACAATTTCCATATGTTTTCTTGGCCTCTGCGATGGGAAAGGGCACAGTCTTCCAAGCATCTCTCATTGTTTTTTTGCTGAACTTCACTCCATGAATCCCCTATGACTGTGACTGCATTTGAGATGTTAATTTTTTTTCAAAAAGTTCAAAGTGCGTCTAAATTAAGGAACTTTTTTCCCCCAGGTCAAGTGACGTAAATGCGGGGTGATATAATTCGAGGAGACGTAAGCTGGGGTATTACTGTATTGCAGAAATCGTAGAAAATGCAGCATAGCAACGCCACCTATTAGGCGATTAACACCAAAACCTAATGAGCAACAAGTTATGTTAACGTCTAACTGAATCTGCAGTTTGATGAAAATACGTTAATTCGCTCTTCATATAAAGTTATTGCGGAAATCGTAAAAAATGCAGCATAGCAGCACTACCTATTAGGCGATTAACACCAAACCCTAAATAGAAACAAGTTATGTCAATGTGTAACTAAATCTGTAATTTGATGAAAATTGTTATGCTAGTTCTTCAGATAGATATTGCGGAGATCGTAGAAAATGCAGCATAGCAGTGCCACCTATTGGGGGATTAACACCAAAACCTATTAACCAACAAGTTATGTCAACGTCTAACTGAATCTGTAATTTGATGAAAATCCATGCAATAGTTCTTCAGATAAAGATATGCGAAAACAGCATGTATATTTACATCGCCTGTCATATAAATATGGAAACAATTGCACTTTCCCTTTTTCAAAAATCTTTCAAGAGGGGAGAAATTACACCGTTAAGTATTATGAATACTGAACCTGAGGAAAATTATATGCATGATATACTGTGTAGGATTCTTTGATATTGTTACCATGATTTGCATTTTATATTGATATATCGCCCAGCCCTACCGGTCACTGATCAAGTTATGTTGACCACTAAATTAAAAAACTACTTGCTTTAGTTTATTTGCGTGACAAATGACTGTGGACCATCTTAATAGTAGAATTAGGAAATGGATTATTCATTAATTGTTACTTTATATGATAGAGTATAGTGACATTTATGAATAGTTGAATTTTCGAAAATCATTTATCGCTATTGATGAATAGCTTTCGTGGAAATCTTGAAAAACATAACATTCCGACAGGTTAAATGGTATACACAAGGGCTCGAAATGAAAAAAATCATGCACGAGAACAATATTTCAATAATATTGTTGACTATTTCTTTTTTTTTATAATTTAGACAAATTTATTTCTAGCCATACAAAATGTTTACTATTTAATGTAAACTAAAGTGAGTTTTCATTAAACAGAAAAAAGCCGTTCCTTGGTATAGTAACAACAACTAACTATTTTAGTCTTAACTCTGGCCAGAAAATAACAGGAGAATGAAAGTTCTATCATCTAACTCGTGAGTCATTCACTTGGATTTGGAAATATCTGAATCACTTCACAGCTGTCGGTATGGGCAGTTGCTTATCACAGTGATGTTAAGCAGTGTTGTAGTCGAAAAAAAATTGGAGGGTATGCGTAAAGTCATGAATATCATGCCTAAGTACACGCTATAGCTTTATTTGAGAAACAGAGGGTATACGGAACTTCTTCAAAAAATCCAAAAGGTATACGGCGTATACCCTCCACTACACCTCTAATGTTTAACTGCATCACTGCGTGTTCTATCCATTTTTTCAGATAAGCCTAAATTGAAGCGGAAAAATTCTTGTTTTTCAGGAGCTGTAACAATGTTTTAATAATTGCAAGAACCAGAATATCACTCTGATTTGCTCTGGTAGATTTCAAGCCCTGTTTTAAACCCAAACCTTATCAGTATTTATTTACATAAAGCTATAATGGATTATGAAGTTTGTTAAAATCCCATATGTTAATTTTTGAGATACAGCTATCACTGAAATCATGAAGAATGCAACATAGAAATGTCACTTGATGAACACAATACACCTTAATCGACTCAGCACAAAGCATAATTTATGTCAAGGCATAATAAACTGAATCTAAGTTTGATTAAATTCAGTGCATTAGTTCTTAGCTAGAGCAGCTACTAATTTATGTCGCAGAAAGACATTTAAAAAAAATAGTAAAATTGTGTTAAGGGCATTCCATAATATGTTAATACCTTCAAAAGACAGAAGTAAAAAATTTTCATGATTCAACTATTTTCGTTATTATATAGAAGGCGTTTGTCAAGGTAAATTATAGAATTTCTAAAACTAAATTTATATCTCAAATAATTTGATTTTTACTAAAAAATAAGGGGGGAAGGGAGAGAGGTTACTAAAAATATAAAAAAAGCAGTAAAACTTGACCCTTTTTTTTCCCCACGAGATACATAAAAAGTGTTTATACTATTGACAAGACTGTTGCATACCTATTTATATACATTTATTTACTATCCTTACAGTAATTATTGCATTGCGAGATTGGGATAGTCTTTATTCATGTATAATTTCCCAATAGTTTTGTTTACCTATTTTATTTTCATTTACCTATAATGAAAATAGAATAGATAACTATAAATAGAATAGATAACTATAAATATAATAAACTATTACATTAATAGTTTTATTAAATAACTAACTTTCCTATGTGAATGAACAACCACTAACATAACACTCATACATTCTTATCAACTCTCATTCAACCACTATGTGAAATGTTTTCAGTGTTTTATTATTACATTGTATTATATTAGGAACTCTTGCAACATTTTTTCAAGATAAGACACATAAATATCATGTTAAAAATTCTTCATATGTAGCTACTATATAAACTATTATTAGATGATTAGTAGCAGAAACTTTGAACTGACACTAGATAACTGAAAAATAAATTTGAATAATATTAAATTATTATAATCTGCAGATATATCATAATTCGATAAGAGTCAAAGTTATTTATTTAACATTCGATTGCTCTCCTCAAAAACCTTATGTTATTGTTGTCATTGTGTCTGTGTATTCACATGACGTTTATACAGCGATATTTTAGAGTAAGGTAGTAATCGACTAGAAATGTATATTCTTTTGCATTTAAACATAAAAACTAAAATAAATACACACACCTCCCCCAAAAATTAGCAAGTTCAAATACTACGCTTTTGCAACCAAAAATAAAAATCACTATCTTACACATTACAACGATAGTAATCGAGTGTTAATTTATGCGGTATTATTTCACTTTTACCATGGTTAAAGTATCAATTGTCAACTTCGATGTTCTAATAACCAATCTTATCTTGAAAATGTGTTAATGCAAATATTCATAATAATACAACATTATATTATATTAGTTAATATACAAAACACTGAAAACATAACACATACCTATATTTTAACTAAGTATCCTCTTCATTTGTGTGTAGATGATGTTCCAGTATGCTTTATAAGCCGTAAATATGGCATTGGTTGCATATTTAGCGTAAAATAATTTATTTTAGGCTCGACTAGCCGAATAAAACAAAAATCGGAGACTGTTTTGCTTAAAACTGAAACAACTCGTCGACACTGAGTCGAAAATACATCAGAGTAGTTGCGCATGTGCGGAATAGCACTCTTTTCGCCAAACCATTTGACGCTCTTTGACTTGCGCCAAGGTGCGTCTAAGCTATAGGGTTCGGATATTAGCTTCCCGCTAGCTTTAAATGAGAATAAAATGCATGTTTTAATAATTTTATTATTTGTTCTTCCCTCTACCCTTAAATTATGTGTATTTAATCTTTAAAAAAGTTTGTAGACACATTAAATGTAATTAATTAATTTCAATTCAATTAATATTAGTTCCTTAGCATATTAATTTTAATTATTTTTATTTAATGATAAATTAATTTAAGTGATGATGCAATGTTGTCACAGGGATTTAAATTGTGATATGATATAGCCAGGTACAAATAGTTATGTGAAACATTAATAATCATCAATTTCACCATTTTACATATCATTTTGATTTAATATTTTAATTACTAATTATTTCTAATACAATTGCATATATAATTAACATATTTTTAATTATTATTTAATTATCATATAACTATCTCTAAACAGTATTTCCTTAAAAATTTAATCCATTAATAGTTATAGATAGTTTTTAATATATAATAGATTTTATGTTAATTGTCAATAGATGGCAGCACCAAAACCAAACTGATTCATTTGAATACATGGCGCAGTTCATTCTCAAGTATCTATAGAGGGCGCTGGTTATATATAATGGGAGTGTGCTTTGCTATACTGTATATTGTTATCCTTGGTCCACCATCATATAAAACCTTTTTTTTTGGCAACATGTGCTGGTGATCTCCAATGATTGTATCTCCAATGATATATATATATATATGTAACCATTAAATAAACATTACCGACCACCTTCAAAAATTGTGATATTATGAATGAAATGACAATAATACAGTTTCGCCCAACACACATAACATGGATACCAAAAACATAGAATATACAAGCTGCTATATATAAAATATAGTCCTTGTACTATATTACGAGAATTAATGTGGAAGAAAAAAAGAAAAATATGGATACCGATAAAAATAATTGAAATATTGAAATTGAAATGAATATATTGAATTACGTTATCAAGAGTACAGAATTCAATTATATAAGCAAAATAATCGTTTTCTGTGAGAAAAAAGCTAAAAGCTGATTTTTTTTTTCTCCTGTATAGTCCAGGCAATAGAGACCGTCTAGGGGCTCTACCTAGCAAAATTCATGGTAGTTCTGGAAAATGGCTTACTATATGTTTTTTGGGTCGCTGAATCCGAATTTTTAACTTCCCACCAAAATTTTCCCCGGCAACCCCCCCCCCCCCCCGAAATTTTTGAAAAATGCCCCCTAAAAAAGATTTTTATTAAAAAAATCAATTTTTTATTGTTTTAACCCCTTAACGGTCGCATTAAATTATGCTTTAAAAATTCAAATTTCTTATTGGCACCACTTTTATGACAAAGAATTATTCAATTTACTTAATGACCGGTAAAATGATATCATAATAAAGCTAATTACACTATTTTATAAAACTGGTGAGGATCAAACAAATCTGAATATATCTAAAATAAGATACAGCCTGTGAATATGACGGGAGCGAGAATTAAGGGGTTAAGGAAAAAGTATCTAAAAATTCAGAAAGTAGACAAAATTTGCAAGAAATGAGATATATGACATTATGACTTAGGATGAAGGGGAAGGGGGGATCTGCCTCGGAACATGCGCGCGGTGCTGCGTGAACTAAGTTTTGCAATTCCACTTAACCACTCACACGTTTACATTCGCCCTCCCATCTCCCCTCCGACTTTCTCTGTAAAGTTTGCTTTAAGTTTTTTGGGTCGCTGAATCCGAATTTTTAACTTCCCTCCAAAATTCTCCCCCCCCCCTCCCGAAAACCCACAAATAGTTGTTTTTAACTTAAATTTCTTATTTTTTAGGGGAAAAGCATTACGAAATTCAGAAACTAGACAAAATTTGCAACAAACAGGATATATGACATTATGACGTAGGATGAACGGGGAGGGAAAGGGCTGCCTCTGAACATGCACTCCGTCGCTACGTGCACTAAGTTATAAAGTCCAGGCAATAGGGGATTTTACCTGGCAAAATTAATACTAGTTCTGGATTTCGACTCACTTTATGTTTTTGGGGTCTCTGAATTTGTAACTTACCACCAAAACTTCACCCGGCAACCCACCAAAAAATTGATTTTTTGAAAAAATTTGGTTTTTGAGAAAAGCGGGCGGGGAATGTTCCGAGGCAGCCCCCTCTCTCCCCGTTTATCCTACGTCATAATGTCATATATCCTATTTGTTGCAAGTTTTGCCTAGTTTCTGAATTTCGTAATGCTTTTCCCCTAAAACAATAAGAAATTTGAGTTAATAACAACTATTTTGGGGGGTTTCGGGGGGGGGGATTTAGGGTGTAAGTTAAAAATTCGGATTCGGCGACCCAAAAAACTTAAAGTAAACTTTATAAGGAAAGTTCGGAAATGAGATGGGAGGGAGAATGTTATCGTGTGAGTGGTTAAGTGGAATTGCGCAACTTAGTCCACGCAGCACCGCGCATGTTCCGAGGCAGATCCTCCCTTCCTCTTCATCCTAAGTCACAATGCCATATATCTAATTTGTTGCAAATTTTGTCTACTTTCTGAATTTCTAGATACTTTTCGCCTAAAAAATAAAAAAAATTGATTTTTTTAACAAAAACCTTTTTGGGGGGCTTTTTGCCAAAATTTCGGGGGGGGGGGGGGTTACAAATTCGGATTCAGCAATCCAAAAAACATAAAGTAAGCCGATTTCCAGAATTACCATTAATTTTGCTAGGTAAATCCCTATTGCCTGGACTATGTACTCAAACGACTAATATTACCAAAAGATTAGTTTCAAGATGAAAACAGAATAATATTAATGCCATGAAATGGAAAAAGTAATACAACCTTTTAAATATTTAATTTATAGCAATGCAAAATAGTAATATTACACAACATACCTAATATAATCCCAGTTTTATTTAATCCAAATATACTCCTGCACATGGTATCCAGAAGCACGATAAGTTTAAGGTTATTATTGCAGCTAAGTTAACACAGATATTAAAACCTAATGGTTGCAGTTAATCCATTTTGAAATAGCTTGATAAATGCAATAAATATAATATAAATAGAAAATAATTACAATATTAGTATTTAAAATACCTATTAACACTTTTAAATTTCTTAACTAAAGTAAAAAATCCCAAAACTATTATTTTGCAATATCGTCAATAACCAGCATTTAGTACCACCTAGTGTTGAAAATTTAAAATATTACTCTAATAGAAGCTACAGACAAAATGCAAATTAAATTTTGGTGCTGCCATCTAGTATGATAAATTAAAACTATTATGATCAAATGTCATAAGAGTAACCTAATTGAAGCTAATGCTTTCAAATTTTACCAACTGCTTTTACCCCACAAATCCTAATAAATAAATAATACCATATTATATATCATTATTTACAAAATATTAAATACATATGTTAATATAATGCATACAATATATTCTACTACCACACCCAATTAATCTATACGGAGAATTTCAATAATTTCATAACATTGATAATATTATATAGCTATATGCTATAACATAAAATAAATTATATATAATAAAAATATAAAAAACTTTAAGAATTACTATAAAATATAAAAAACAATTAATAAATAAAATGAACAGGAAAAGAAATATGGATGTTTATAGAACTTTGTCAGAATCTTCAGTTCTCAAATGCCTAAAGTTCACAGATAAAGTGTGTGGTTTTTTTTCATATTAGCCAGACAAAAAGCTGAAGAATATGAATTCGGAACTAACAGACACAAAAAAAACGACAATTAATCATTGAACACTACGTTCAAAATTAAACAGGATTAAAAAGGATAGAGGAATATTAATAAAAAAAACTAATAACCTAATTTTAATACAAACTGTAATAGCAGTAGTTATATCAAATAAACTTATTATGCATATTATTTTCTATAAAAATGGTATACTATTAGAAATTAATATGATATTGTCCTGAGTAGACTAAAAATTAAAAACAAGTTAATTGTTAACATGATTAAATATTAATGAAGCTAAATAAATTTAATGTGAATTGAAATATAAATATAACTTCACCATATACATATAAAATATCGAATCAACATCCATTATAAAATGTGTATTAGCAATGTAGTTATAATTCAAATGCCCATCATTTTTTTAAATAAATTAACCATTGCGTATTATCCAGACAACGCCACCCTCCTCCGTACTCTAACATCTTCCACCCAACCGTTCTATAATAAATTTTTTACAATTTTTAATTTTTTATAATTATTTTCTTATTTTATAAAAAATTTTGTAATTTTGTTTACGCATGTGTTAATTCGTTTTTTAAAGATCATTTAAGTACTAATTGTATATTAAAGAATATATGAATTTTTTTGGAAAACCATAATTTAATGCATCATAAATTAGTTTTTTAGCTCACAGGCTATCAAAGCCTGAGAGCTAATGTGCCCGCCGGTTCTGTATGTATGTATGTATGTACAGTCGTGGAAAAAAAAGTAAACACCCCCTACTAACTCTTCAACAAATTATCGTAGACAAAAGTTACTGGTACCGGACGATTGGAAATAAAGTCTACTTTTAAATGATGTATATAAAGTTTGCTTAGGGGCCATCTACATATTAAAACAAGCCAAAATCTCATTATTTTCAATGGCAATACCCAATTTTAACGCGATATTTCAAATCTTTGGTTCAAACTATGCCTAGACACCAAATTTCAAGTCATTTGAATGATAAGTTTTTGAATTATAAACATTCAAAATTTAGTGCTTCTAATGTTAAATTACATTTTCATATTTTTATTTATATCTCCTGAAATTATGCTCCTAATGTGCTAATTTTTTGTGTAGCAATAATGCTAATGTGCTCAAACATAAATACGCTGAATTTGCAATTTTTATAATTTTATAATATGAATTATGAAATTAATATTCGAAAAAATTATGAATTGCAACCAACAATTTTTTTGATGAATTTAGATTTATTAGGTCCTGCTTTATGAAAATCCGAAATTTCACATTTTTATTCCAAATAGTTTTCAAATTATGTTTAAAAAACGGCAAAATGATGGTTTAAGGGGTCGTCTATAATAGAAGTAAAGATATTTTGAAATTTCTTCTGCTGTCCTGTTACCTAACAGGCTTCATAAGGTGCCTTGATCAAGAAGGGTGCTCTCTCTGTGAACATTCGAGTAACGAACTTCAATTTGGATACAGCCCTTAAAATAAGCTCGTTTTAAAATAATTAATTTCTCGGCAACTTATGGCACGAATTGCATAAAAATTTGTTTTTAGGCTAATTGAAGGGTGTAGAGTTCATTTATGCTGTCAGAATTGGGTATTGCTATTGAAAAAAATGAAGTTATGGTTCGTTTTAATATGTAGATGGCCCCCTAAGTAAATTTTATATACATCATTTAAAAGTAGACTTTATTTCCAATCGTTCGGTACCAGTAACTTTCTTCTACAATAATTTGTTGAGGAGTTAGTAGGGGGTGTTTACTTTTTTTTCCCACGACTGTACATACATACATACAGAACCGGCGGGCACATTAGCTCTCAGGCTTTGATAACCTGTGAGCTAAAAAACTAATTTATGATGCATTAAATAATGGTTTTCCAAAAAAAATCATATATTCTTTAATATACAATTACATACGTATGTATGTATGTACGTAACGCGATAACTCTTGATAGAAACATCCGATTTGCTTCAAATTTTTTTCTAGGTTCATTCTGATAAGGCGCGTAGTTTATTTCTCGTAGTTTAATGGCAGAGCATTGAGCGCTATTCCAGGGGTGCAGTTTCGGTTCCCGGCTTGGACATTTTGTCACTCTGTTGGGTACACGACATTTCGGGCCCTGGCCATTTCAGTCCTTAGACTTTTCGGTGCCTGGCTATTTCGGTCTCCAGCCATTTCTTTCCTTAGACATTTCTGCCCCTTGCCATTTCGGTGCCCAGTACCTTATAACTCGGATTCTAACTGTCGTAGGCCCGCCAAACTCTGTAGGTTCAACATTATTTAGACCTTTTTTTATCACACCCCCCTCCCCAAATTTTATAAAAAGCTGAATATAAGAGTCCGATATATTTAAACTTTTATAACTCGTGATAATGAAATCACAACGAGCTGAAATTTTGTTT
>CAWVRF010000178.1:0-137025 GCA_963932465.1 Maratus speciosus | reverse complement strand
GCTATGCTAGAAATTCAAAGTGCTATAATTCAACCATTTTTTAAGATATAAACGAAAGAACAAATTTTCAGAAACAAAAACTGCTCCGGAAACTTTTTATCAAAGCCAAACACATATAAAAAAAATCTTTTTCATTTTCCAATATTTTAATACCTCATTTTGAATTTTAAATTTAATTTTTTTTAAATGGCAGCCCTTTTGAAAAAAGATGGCGAATGAAGCTGGCCAACGATCTCGGTCGAGACATTGGTATGTACAATGTACAGACAAAGTTACATCAAAATCGGTTCATAAATACGTCTGTTATCGCGTGACAAAAATCAGGTCGTTTTAAAATGTCAGCCACAATAGAAATTCAAAATGCTATTACTCAGCCATTTTTTTTAGATATAGACGAAACAAAAACTGTTCCGGAATCTTTGTATTAAGGTCAAACACATACAAAAATAATCTCTTTCATTTTTAAATTTTTTGGTATCTCATTTTAATTTTTTTTTATTTTTAAAATTTTTTTTAATGGCCGCCATTTTTAAACAAGTTGGCGGATGAAGCTGGCCAACGAACTCGGTCGAGATATTTGTATGTACTATGTACACACCAAGGTACATCGAAATCGGTTCATAAATACGCCTGTTATTACGTGACAAAAATCAGGACGTTTCAAAATGGCAGCCACGCTAGAAATTCAAAATGCTATAACTCAGCCATTTCTTCAGATATAGACGAAACAAAAACTGCTCTCGAATCTTTTTATCAAGGTCAAACACATAAGAAGAAAATATTTTTTCAAATTTCAATTTTTTGGTACCACATTTCAAATTTAAATTTTTCTTAAAAATTTAAATGGCCGCCATTTTTAAACAAGATGGCGGATGAAGCTGGCCAACGAACCCGGTCGAGACATTGGTATGTACTATGTATAAACGAAGTTACATCGAAATCGGTTCATAAATACGCCTTTTATTGCGTGACAAATTTCAGGACGTGTCAAAATATCAGCCACACTAGAAATTCAAAATGCTGCAACTTAGCCATTTTTTAAGATATAGACGAAACTAAAACTGCTCCGAAATCTTTGTATAAAGGTCAAATACATAAGAAAAAAATATTTTTCCATTTTCAATTTTTTGGTACCACATTTCAAATTTAAAAGTTTTTAAAATTTTTTAAATGGCCGCCATTTTGAAACTAAATGGCAGATAAAGCTGGCCAACGAACTCGGTCGAGACACTGGTATGTACTATGTACAAACCGAATTACATCCAAATCGGTTCATAAATACGCCTTTTATCGCGTGCCAAATTTCAGGACTTTTCAAAATGTCAGCCACGCTAGAAATTCAAAATGCTATAACTCAGCCATTTTTTAAGATATAGACGAAACAAAAACTGTTCCGGAATCTTTGTATAAAGGTCAAATACATAAGATAAAAATATTTTTCCATTTTTAAATTTTTGGTACCACATTTCAAATTTTAAATTTTTAAGAAAATTGTAAATGGCCGCCATTTTGAAACAAAATGGCGGATGAAGCTGGCCAACGAACTGGGTCGAGACATTGGTATGTACTATGTACACACCGAATTACATCGAAATCGGTTCATAATTACCAGAGTTACAGTGTGACATAGGTCAGATATATACATATATATATATATATATATATAGACATAGATATAGATATCAATTTTGAACGGAGGGTGGTTTCGGGGTCTGGGGGTCATGATCGATGAAAATATAGCAAAATTTTTTGAAATCGCTTTCCTCCGAACGGCTGCAATAGGTAGCTTTTTGTAATGAAAGCTACCTAATAAAACGCTGCCACATAGTGAAGCGTAATATGCTATAATATAAAAACTTAAATATTGTAAAATTTAACAGTTAACACAGGGTTCCTACAGGTCATGGAATTTTTCTGACTTTAGGTTAGATAAGCAACAGTATTTTCTTAGAAAAAAATTCGCCTTTGGCAATTGCGCGATTGCATATGTCGAGGTTTTCTGCATAAAATTACTGGTATTTCAGCTGAAAGCAATTATGTAATTACTTAATTTTAATATAATTCAAAAATCACAAATATGCCTCACGAGAGAATTCTTAAGGTATAAAATTATTTTAGCATTACTGACTTTTTTCTCGCAATTTAGGGCAAAGACAAAATAAATGGATTACACACAGAAACCAACTCGGATTTAAAAAGTCCTTCCGGCCAGTGCCGGGAGGAAGAGGTAGCTTTCAAATACCTTATTTTTAAAAAGCCAACTTATATTATTCAAACACACGAAGCTCAATTTAGTGGAAACCGAATATAGGAGATTCAATACTAATTTTTATTAATACTAAATCTTTATGAATGAGAATTTCACGAAATTAGTCAACTTTATCCAAGCAGCTTTTATTTAAAGTAACTTATATTTGGCTGAGATGTTGTATACTATCCACATGCTTTGTCACATGGAAATAGGCGAATACGTGTGTTATCGCGTGACAAATACAATATCGTTTCAAAATGTTAGCCATACTAGAAATTCAAAGTGCTATAATTCAACCATTTTTTAAGATATAAAAAAAAGAACAAATTTTCAGAAACAAAATCTGCTCCGGAATCTTTGTATCAAGGCCAAACACATAAAAAATCTTTTTCATTTTCCAATTTTTTAATAACTCATTTTAAATTTTAAATTTAATTTTTTTTAAATGGCAACCCTTTTGAAACAAGATGGCGAATAAAGCTGGCCAACGAACTCGGTCGAGACATTGGTATGTACTATGTACAGACCAAGTAACATCCAAATCGGTTCATAAATACGCTTGTTATCGCGTGACAAAAATCAGGTCGTTTTAAAATGTCAGCCACAATAAAAATTCAAAACGCTATAACTCAGCCATTTTTTTAGATACAGACGAATAAAAACTGTTCCGGGATCTTTGTATTAAGGTCAAACACATACAAAAAAAATCTTTTTCATTTTCTAATATTCTGGTATCTCATTTTAAATTTTTAAAATTTTTTTAAATGGCCGCCATTTTGAAACAAGATGGCGGATGAAGCTGGCCAACGAACTCGGTCGAGATATTTGTATGAACTATGTACACACCAAAGTACATCCAAATCGGTTCATAAATACGCCTGTTATCACGTGACAAATATCAGGCCGTTTCAAAATGTCAGCCACGCTAGAAATTCAAAATGCTATAACTCAGCCATTTTTTGAGATATAGACGAAACAAAAACTGCTCCGGAATCTTTGTATAAAGGTTAAATACATAAGATAAAAATATTTTTTCAATTTTCAATTTTTTGGTACCACATTTCAAATTTAAATTTTTCTTAAAAATTTAAATGGCTGCCATTTTTAAACAAGATGGCGGATGAAGCTGGCCAACGAACTCGGTCGAGACATTGGTATGTACTATTTACAAGCGAAGTTACATCCAAATCGGTTCATAAATACGCCTTTTATCGCGTGACAATATTCAGGACGTTTCAAAATGTCAGCCACGCTAGAAATTCAAAATGCTATAACTCAGCCATTTTTTAAGATATAGACGAAACAAAAACTGCTCCGGAATCTTTGTATAAAGGTCAAATACATAAGAAAAAAATATTTTTCCATTTTCCATTCTTTGGTACCACATTTCAAATTTAAAATTTTTAAGAAAATTTTAAATGGCCACCATTTTGAAACAAAATGGCGGATGAAGCTGGCCAACGAACTCGGTCGAGACATTGGTATGTACGATGTACATACCGAATTACATCCAAATCGGTTCATAAATTCGAGAGTTACAGTATGACAAAGGTCAGATATATATATATATATATATATATGGATATATATATATATATCTATATCTATATATATATATATATATATATATATATATATATATCAACTTTTGAACGGAGGGTGGTTTCGGGGTCTGGGGGTCATGATCGATGAAAATATACCAATTTTTTTAAATCGCTTTCCTCCGAACGGCTGCAATAGGTAGCTTTTAGGTAGCTTTCTTTACAAAAAGCTACCTATTGCAGCCGTTCGGAGGAAAGCGATTTCAAAAAATTTTGGTATATTTTCATCGATCATGACCTCCAGACCCCGAAACCACCCTCCGTTCAAAATTGATATATATATATATCAATATATATATATATATATATATATATATATCTGACCTATGTCACACTGTAACTCTCGTATTTATGAACCGATTTGGATGTAATTCGGTGTGTACATAGTACATACCAATGTCTCGACCGAGTTCGTTGGCCAGCTTCATCCGCCATTTTGTTTCAAAATGGCGGCCATTTAAAATTTTTAAAAAATTTTTTAATTTGAAATGTGGTACCAAAAAATTGAAAATGGAAAAATATTTTTTTCTTATGTATTTGACCTTTATACAAAGACTCCGTAGCAGTTTTTGTTTTGTCTATATCTTAAAAAATGGCTGAGTTATAGCATTTTGAATTTCTAGCGAAGCAGACATTTTGAAACGTCCTGAATTTTGTCACGCGATAAAAAGCGTATTTATGAACCGATTTGGATGTAACTTCGTTTATACATAGTACAGACCAATGTCTCGACCGAGTTTGTTGGCCAGCTTCATCCGCCATTTTGTTTAAAAATGGCGGCCATTTAAAATTTTCAGAAAAATTTAAATTTGAAATGTGGTACCAAAAAATTGAAAATTGAAAAAATATTTTTTTCTTATGTGTTTGACCTCGATAAAAAGATTCGGGAGCAGTTTTTGTTTCGTCTATATCTTAAAAAATGGCTGAGTTATAGCATTTTGAATTTCTAATGTGGCTGACATTTTGAAACGCCCTGATTTTTGCCACGCGATAACAGACGTATTTATGAACCGATTTGGATGTACCTTGGTGTGTACCTAGTGCATACAAATAACTCAACCGAGTTCGTTAGCCAGCTTCATCCGCCAGCTTGTTTCAAAATGGCGGCCATTTAAAAAAATTTTTAAAAAATTAAATTTAAAATGAGATACCAAAAAATTGGAAAATGAAAAAGAGTTTTTTCGTATGTGTTTGACCTTAATACAAACATTCCGGAACAGGTTTTGTTTCGTCTATATCTAAAAAAATGTCTGAGTTATAACATTTTGAATTTCTATTGTGGCTGACATTTTAAAACGACCTGATTTTTGTCACGCGATAACAGGCGTATTTATGAACCGATTTGAATGTAACTTGGTCTGTACATAGTACATACCAATGTCTCGACCGAGTTCGTTGGCCAGCTTCATTCGCCATCTTGTTTCAAAAGGGTTGCCATTTAAAGAAAAAATGTAATTTAAAATTTAAAATGAGGTATTAAAAAATTGGAAAATGAAAAAGATTTTTTTTTATGTGTTTGGCCTTGATACAAAGATTCTGGAGCAGTTTTTGTTTCTGAAAATTTGTTCTTTTGTTTATATCTTAAAAAGTGGTTGAATTATAGCACTTTGAATTTCTATCATGGCTAACACTTTGAAACGATCTTGTATTTGTCTCGCGATACCACACGTATTCGCCTATTTCCATGGAAGAAGGCGTGTGGATAGTATACATCAATATCTCGACCAAGTTCGCTGGCCAGCTTCATCAGCCATCTTGTTTCAAAATGGCGGCCATTAAATTAAAAAATATATATATTTAAAGTGAGGTGCAAAAAAATTAGAAATTGAAAAAGGTTTCTTTCTTAAGTATTTGACCTTGATATAAGGATTCAGGAGCATTTTTTGTTTGTCATTATCTTAAAAAATGGCTCAAATATAGCAGTTTCAATTTCTAACGTGGGTGACATTTTGAAAAATCTGATTTTTTGCCTGCGACAGCACTCGTATATATCAACCGATTCCGATGTCAGTGAGCATGTGCACAGCAATTACTAAGGTCTCGACCAAGTTCACTGGTTAGCCTCATCCACCATGTTGTCTTAAAATGGCAGGCACTTTAAGAAATCGCCGAATTTGGCAGCCAAATATAAGTTACTTTAAATAAAAGCAGCTTGGATAAAGCTGACTAATTTCGCGAAATTCTCATTCATAATGATTTAGTATTGATAAAAATTAGTATTGAATCTCCTACATTCGATTTCCACTTAATGGAGCTTCGTGTGTTTGAATAAAATAAGTTGGCTTTTTTAGAATAAGGAATATGAAAGCTACCTCTTCCTCCCGGCACTGGCCGGAAGGACTTTTTGTAATGAAAGCTACCTAAAAACGGTCATGCGACAGCTGTGGTGCAAATGAGCAGGTAAGAGCTGTAACTTACCTATCACATTTAATTAGATATTTTGAGACCGGAATATATTATCTATACTTCTTTTAACTAAGTGTGAGCGTGCGAAACCTACTGTGCAATAGAAGCGAAATTTTTGCCAACAGTCATAAAGGCTGTTGATCCACATATTTATAGATTATTAAATATTCAGAAATATATTTAGGAAGAATGTAGGGGGCTAATTAAGTTACTTGAAAGTACAAATCATTTTTTTTATATAGTGTAGGGTATCGTGTGAAAGCTTTAGTCACACCGAACTCAAAAAGACATTTGTTTTAAATTTTAGGTATTATATTTTCAGAGATATCGTCGAAAGTGTAATGCAAAAACATGTTCCCCACCCTCTGTTTCCGAATCTACTGCAATTAAAATTATGAAAAAAAAGGGACAGTAAAAGTTTATTTAAACCTCACAGTAAAACTATAATGATTAACATAGGTTACACAGTTTTTGAGAACATAATCGCATTTTTCCGTTACACAGAAATTTCACATCGCCGCACTCAGCAATTGAGTTGAGAGGCGCTCGAGCTACCTATCGTCTCGGAAGTATAGAATGAATATTAATAATGATTTTCGATATTGTCGATAATTATCGGAGATATTAACCTTTAAAGACACGGGCGGTTTGGACATACATAAGCACACGGCCGGCGTACTCTATACACCATCGGCTTTTATTGCCTAGATTACTACTTGTACTTTTAGGAATGAAATTTTTGTAATATTACAGTTATTAATTAATTTATTTACTGTACAGAACCCTCTGTGTGCGAGCAATACTCACACTTTTTTTTTTAGGGGGGGGGGGGGGGTAATATAAATATAATCTCTCGTTTTTCATCTCAAAATTAATTGATTATTAGCAGTAAAAGTCTTTCTATTCTAAAAAAGTAACTAACACTGTCATCGCCGCTGCTTTTGAATTTTTTGTGACCGGGGGGGGGGGGGTCTTTCTTCGTTAATATTGAAAAAACTACTGCATACAAAAATATGAAAATCGGTGGTAATATAGAGAAATGTTTGATAAACACGCTGATGCAGACACTTTTCAAATCTAAGAATTATTTTAAGAGACATTTAGTGTTAAACTTGGTCAAAATCTTTCCATTAAAAAAAGTTTTATGGGAGCAAAAACTATACATAGGAATCATTTTTAGATAATTTTCTACATTAGAAGTTTGCGGTGTGCAGACTACATTTATTCCATTAATTTGATTCATTTTTTGAAGATTTATTTCCATTTTATATTCAAAATTTTAGCATTTCGAGAAATTTCTTTTACATCTTTCAGAACAGGGTATTATTTTAAATTGTGGCCAATTTTTAAAGCAGCACAAAGAATAACATTTCCTTCAAATTAAAAATTTATTTACGCGTGGCTTTTATATAGAGGAAAAAACTTCAAATTAGAATTAAATGATTTTGTATTAAAAGCAGGGAAATATAGAAAATGAAGTCATAAAAACTACATTTACACGTGAGTTTTGAAAGAGAAAGAAAATTGTAAAATAATAAATTCATTAATACGCATTAAAAGTCGTAAATGGAGGAAATAATGTCATATTTAAAATGACCAAACAATAATATTGCCAAACAGTTAAAATTTAAAAATATATTTGCGCGATACATTTATTTCATATTTTAAGATAATCTATTTGTTACTGTGAATCTGTTTGAGATAATCTATATATGACTATTGTTGTGAATTCTAAGACAGCGCAAATATTATTTCCTTTCTAACAACAAAAGTATTTTCACGTGAATATTAAAAAGAAAGTGAAGTATTTGATGAAAATTATGTCAGATTTAAAACGATTAGTTTAAAATGTCTTATTTAAAAGAACTTTCTTATAGCATTGTTAAAAAATACCGGTAAACAAAGACTCTGTTTACTTAATTAATTTTATATTAGCTTATTTTCAAATTTTTCACTGATCTGATTTAATCAAAGAAGAAAACAGCCCGTTTAACAGGGATTATTTAATCAATGGCGAAAACAGCCCGTTAACAGGGAGATCACCACTGTGTTTTTAATTATAATTTAACCTTCCGAATTTTTTTTAAAGCCGATCAAATTAACGTGCTTTAGAATTTGCGTCGTCTGAACGAGGGTTGGCGAGCGTAGCTCGTAGAGGGCAAAGGCCCCTAATATAAAAAAAAAAAAAATAGTTTTTCAATAAAATATAACAGAGACATCGTATATATTCACAAAGCAATGTGCACTACTTTCCAAATTCTAAATGAATGGATTTTGTTTTAAGTTATTTTAACGCAGTGTTGGTCAACCGTTTTTATGTACAGTAAAATCTGTCTAAGGTGGACTCTGTGTAAGCCGGAAATCTGTCTACCGCGGAAATATTTTGAAGTCCCGGCGAATCCATAGAAAATAACATTAATACGTGCTCCATAAGCCGGAATCTGCCTAACGCGAAAACGGAAAGGATTTTAAGGTCCCGCCGAAAACGAATTTTCCATAAGACGGAAAAAAAGGATTTTTTAAAAATAAAAAAGATTCAGTAAACGAGAATTTAAAACTGATTTATAGATCAAATACCTATAAATAAATACATATAAAATACAAATATTAATAAAAACAGATTTTTGCTCATTCATTTGTTTATAGCGAAAGAATTTTTACGAAATTTTGCATTTTTGCGGATTTAATAAAAAGCAAAAGAAAAAATAAAGTTTCCATTTGTTTAGCCGACAGCATTTTCCTTTTATTTACAATTTTTAACACAGATTTCTATTTTTTTTTTTTTTTTTTTTTTTACAGTATTACATTTAAAATATACGTTTTCTTTTTATTATTATTATTACTCTTATAATAAAAATTAAAAAAATTACAGACCTATATTCTAACTGAAATTACAAGACTACGAGATTTAAAAAAAGTCATACATTTAAAATTTAAAAAACAAATTTTTAAAAATCATAATTTTTTTCAAATTATTAGGATAGTTGAAAAAAAAAATAGAATAGTATAGTTTAATTTTATATACCGTATTTTATTCCATTTCGCTGAGAAAAATAGGAGTTTATTTGAGTAAAAAAACTGTGAACAATTGTAAATAAAAAGAAAATGCCGATTGAACAAATAAAAATCTGTACATTTTTTACTTTTATACTTTTCATTAAATTCATAAAATGCAAAATTTCATACATAAAAATCTCTGTCTATATATAAAAAATTAAATAAATAAATACATGTGCAAAATCATGTTTTTTTTATTTGTCTCAAATTAAAAAAAAATATGTATGCATTATTATGGTGTGAAAATAATAGTCCATTTGTTTGTTGGGAAGCAAAATTTTGCTGGGATTCAAACTCCAAAAATATTTATACTAAATAATATTTCACGTTAAGAACGGTTCTGAAGATTACAAACGTAAAAAATACGCAAGTCTTTTTTACTTTCTTCTATCTTTACAAGAAGAAAGTATTGGATTCGTGAAAATTTTCGACTTCCGGTTTTCGACGGATTTATACGTTTTAGAATGTCCTGAACACGATTTGATGGTTTTTAGAAAATGTCTGTCTGTGAGTCTGTCTGTCACTCTGTCACTCTGTCACTGTCTGTGAGTCTGTATGTGACAAAAATTTTGTGGGCGCTCTATCTCAAGAACTAATGCACGGAATTTCACAAAACTTTATATTTAGTTAGACCTTGATATAAACTGGACCTGATTAGTTTTTGGTGAAAATCGCCCAACAGGTGGCGCTGCTATGCGGCATTTTTAACGATTTTTTGCAATAGCTATATCTCAAGAACTACTTCACGGATTTTCATAAAACATCAGATTCAGTTAGTCCAGGATATAGTTTGGCGCTCATTACTTTTTTGCGAAATTCGCCCAACAAGTGGCGCTGCTATGCTGCATTATTCGTGATTATCGCAATAGCTCTAACTCAAGAAAAAATGCACAAATTTTCAACAAACTTCAGATTTAGTTAGTCCCTGATATAAATTAGTGCTGTTTGATTTTTGGTGTAAATCGCCCAACAGGTGGCGCTGCTGTGCTGCATTTTCACGATTTTCGCAAGAGCTGTATCTCAAGAACTAGTGCACGGATTTTCATCAAACTTCAGATTTAGTTAGTCCTTGACATGAATTGACGTATAAATTAGTGCTGTTTAATTTTTGGTGTAAATCGCTCAACAGGTGGCGCTGCTATGATGTATTTTTTGCGATTTCCGCAATAGCTTTATCTCAAGAACTAACGCTTAGATTTTCAACAAACTTCAGATTCAGGTATACCTTGATATCATTTAGTGCTGTTTATTTTTGGTGTAAATCGCTCAACAGGTGACACTGCTATGCTACATTTTTCTTGTTGAGCGAAATAGTGTCAAACTTTCTAACGTAAGTTCGATTCTTTTTGTTAAAAAAAATAAATAAATAAACTCAAGACTTGTGGCGCGACTCAAGACAAGCGCAACAGTAGCAAACATTTGGAAGATTCTTATTGTTAAGAAAAAAATGAATTCTAGACTTAGAGTTAAGCGAAATAGTGCCTAACCGTTAAACAGGGCTCGATTCTTATTGCTAAGAAAACAAAAAACTTAAGACATAGTGTTAAGCGAAATTGTGTTAAACTGCTCAATATAGCCTCGGTTCTTATTGTTAATAGAAACAATGGACTTGAGACTTCAGTGTTAAGCGGAATAGCGACAAACACAAGCTCGATTCTCATTGTTAAGAGAGAGCTAAATATCGTCGAACTGTTGAAATAAGTCTTAGAGTTAAGCGAATTGTTAGACATCGGCTCGATTCCTATTGTTAAAAAAACAAATAAACTCAAGATTTAACTTTAAGCGAAACAGTGGTAAGCTGCTTAATACAGACTCGATTCTTACTGTTAAGAGAAACAATGCACTTGAGACAGTGTTAAGCACTGTAAAAAAACGACATTTTTACAGTACAAAGTACAGTTCATCTCGCGCACAAACTCGATCACAGTTGAATGTACTGTATCTTTCTTTGGTTTCCTGACTCGTGGAAAATACAGTAGTTGCGTAAAATTAACAGCACAATGTACTGGCAATTTGGACGCCAGTAGTTTGTGCTGTGGTCCAAATGCGTCCAAAATTGTCAGTACATTGTACTGTTAATTTTACGCAACTACTGTATTTTTCATGTTTAAATAGTCAGGAAACCAAAGAAAGATACAGTACATTCAACTGTGATCGAGTTGTGCTGGCAAATTTACAGTGGTTTTTTTACAGTGAGTGAAATAGTTGTAATCTGTCTGAAAATGGTCTTGAAATTTTATTGCTAGGAGAAACAGCAGCACTTTGTCGTAATATGTTACAGAGAATTAAAATTGCTGCAAGCTGTCTCAAAAGGGAATAGTGTAGAGACTAAAAAAAACCCAGCAGGAAGCTGTCTCAGTAAAAAATCGAGACTTAAATTTAAAAGAAACAGTAGGAAGTTGTCTCGCGTTTTAGCATTAAATTTTCTGAAACATTAAAATTATGATACAGAAATAATGAATTTTGTTGATACAGATTTAATATTTGTCTTTAAATATAAAGGCAATATTGAAAGTAAATAAATAAATTTTTAGTCTCACAACATTTAGCAATATTAACGAAATTAGGAAAAACAAGTCAGAAATTGTACCTCAAACGAGGCAAATAATGTGCGTTCGTACTATAACAAGTTTTATAAATATACAGATCTTGGTGCAACAGCCATTCCACTCTTATGCAAAAATGCATGAATACAGAATTTATTACGATTATCTATATTAAAATCAGTCATACGGAAATACAAGAGCTCCATTTTAAATCGTCACCATCTTACGTCATCACCATGGCAACCTAGGATCATTACGTATCATGGGATATCGTTGAACTAATTACGTATGATAGGATTTAATAGTATGAAGAAAACTTTAATTAATATTTTTTTTGTTTTAATTCGATTTTCATAACTTTGAAATGACTCGACACAATTCTGAAAGGATTCTGTATATTAAATTTCAAACCATTTGGTTGGGTAGTTTTTGCGCTGCTACATGTGGACAGACGCACGGACCGGACGACGGCTATAGGTGCTACGTATTTATACAATTACGAAGACACCTAAAAATTGAAAAAAAAAATTGGCACTGAGATTACAAGCTGATATTTAATGCAAACAAGAATTAAAATAGTTTTGAGAAAACGTTTTGGTTAAACTTAAATAAATGAATAATACTTACAAAAAATTTCTTTTATATTTTTAAATTCTTTTAATAACGCAATTTCCGTCCATAAAAATATTTGATACCCTTTTCTATCAAGTATAATACGCCTGACACAATTCACGTTTATTTTATTTAATATTCCCCAATTTCCAGTTGATATCTGTGAAAATATTTGCATAATTAAATGCTTAAAAGGCTGAAGGAAAATAGATTTTTTTTCTACTTTCTTTGTTCTCACTTTAGCTTTTCTCTTTTTTATCACGTCAATTATGGGATTTGTGAGTAATTCCAGGATGTCTTGCTGTTGATTGGCTATTTTTTTTTAATCCATAGTTCCATTTTTCTGAGGACATATAAATATTTTTTTAGTGTTAACTTTATTGATTAAAATTTTATATATTTAATGATTTTTAAAGATCTTTAAGTTAAATATTCTTTAAAGGGATTTATAGATCTTTAAATAAAAAAGTTTAGGGTTTTGATAGATCCTTAAATAAAAAAGTTTAGGGTTCTGATAGATCCTTATGGGGTCCAGGTCTCGTAAAGCTTTAAAATTTTGAAATTTTAATTTTTTTAGATGCTGAACTCCTCTCTTTTCTGAACATTTTGATATAATTGTTTCCTTGAAATGCCCATTAGAACAAAAGTTATGGCTTTTAGAATCATATCCGCCCAATATCTGAAGCAGCGTTTCCGAAACTTTGAAGTCATTTTTCTCCAAATGACGTTTTTGGGCTTAGAACGCACGATATCTCAAATACTTCTCAATATTTTTTCATGAAATTTTCAAAACGTATGATTTATGTTAGTCTGTATATATATATATATATATTTAGGTGATTGTACTGTTGCAATTTTCTAAATTCTACATTAGCTAAATACAACTTTATATTAAAAATATAAAAATGCTTTAAATACAAATTTATTTAAGTTCAGGGTAATTACTATAATCTTAAGTATAAGCAGGCACCAAAATTGTCATTCTACTTGCAAAATTTCTTTTGAAATCCTGCGCGTAATCTGTTATGACAATTTTCTGCTCGTCAGATGTCTGACTCTTTGAAGTCCCCTGTAACTGCTATTTCTGCATCTTGCAATTTTTTAAATACATGAAATGAAACAACATACTTATATCTTTCAAAATACATTTTAAGACATTAAATTTTGAAAATCGCCTTTTTCATCCAATTTTAGGAGTCCTGAGACCTCTTAAATAAAAAAAGTTTAGGGTTTTGATAGATCCTTAAATAAAATTATTTGTTTTTAGTATTTTTTTAATCCTTAATGCTTAACCGAAACTATTTTCATATCTCAGGAAAAGCCATTCACGCGATTTCCAACAGAGACTCATCCGTAAAAACTTTAGCATACTTTCAACGACATTCGCTTTATACACATGCAGCCAGGTGTCTATGTTTTTATTTATAAGTTGCATATTTGTAGGTACGACTTACTTTTTTTTAAACTCTTTTATGTAACTTATATAAAGTATTCTTTAAAAGGGAACTTTTTTTTTAAACATTTAAATATGAAACAGGAACAACGCGATAAATAATGTATAACAGTAGCTTACTGTTTCTGGATTAATGGTACACGTAAAAATAATACAGTCATTTACATGATAAAGAGGCAAAAGGGGTTTTGCGGAAAATACATCGCAGCAATTGAGAATTCCGATCGGACCATCTGCCCGAACCTATTGTGGCTGCCTCTCCAGCGCAAGATCCTTCTGATCTTCTCCAAGCCGCAAAGAATTCTGAGGTTTTCTTATTAGTTTGTTCCCAGGCCACACTGTAAAGAAAAACGGACTAAAATAAGGAAATACTACTTTCAATCTAGACACCAGTACTATTTCCGTATTTTAACGGAACTTTTTCCCGGTAAATTACAGAAAAATTTCCGTTAAATTCCAAAAAAACGGAAATTTTTCTGCAATTTGCCGTGAAAAAGTTCCGTTAAAATACGGAAATAGTACTGGCGTCTAGATTGCCAGTAGTATTTCCGTATTTTAGTCCAGTTTTTTTTACAGTGCAGAGATGCGAAAATATGCATCAGAAATTTCATTCTGAGCTGTGGTCGCTCGTGGGAAAACGCTGTCTCTACTTGTTGCTATGCCAGTATTGTGGGAACGTTTAACCACAATCACAAAAATGCTTCTATATATCCAGAAAATATCTTTCTTTTTAAATATTTTTAAAAATAAAAAACACTTTTTGGAATCGTAGATAACTTGGAAGTGGTTATTGTATTTTTTCGTTCATAGTTATATTATATTCTCCTTGAACAAGAAACTTTCGTCTTTTTTCTGCAATGCATGAAAAATGCGTATATTAAAAGCATATCTAAATAAATTTTCTAAATGCCTCTTAATCCTAAACAAAATAGAGATTGCTAACCAACGTACACTTTATTCATAAATTTAAAGATGATGTAAAAATTAAAACGCATGAATAACATAAAACTCAACTTTTCGGTTTAATCTTCAAAATCATCTTCTGGAGTAAAATGTTCTAAAAACACAAATCGGCAGGAAAAAATCTACATGCAACATCGTATAAAATTACATACAAACTGGATCAACATTTTGAATGGACTATGATGCTTCTATTTTTTTCTAGTCTCCCCCCTTCTTTCATTTATTTTGAATTACAGATGGCTCACCTGGAGTTGTTTATAAAAGATTTTGAAGTTTTCGTTGCTTTTACCAGTTTGAATTAAATTTTAGAGAATGTAGCATGTAAATTTTTTCCTGCCGATTTTTTTTTCTGAAAATGTTATTCCTGAAGATGGTTTTGAAGATTAAACCGAAACGTTGAGTTTTATTTATCCATGTGTTTTTATTTTTACATCATCTTTAAATTTATGAATGAAGTATATGTTGGATAGCAACCTCTATTTTGTTTAGTATTCGATTTTACAACGTAAAGTCCTTAATTATTTTGCCTCTTAATATTTTTACAACTGTGAAGTACACGTTAATGTACTCATTAAATTATTTTGATGGCTATTATTCTTCATGTGAACTATGTATGAAGACTGAATTAGAATAACTTCAATTATTTCAAACAAATAAATTTATTTTCCACGTTTCAAAGATGAGAGATAGCGTTATTTAATTAAATGTAAATGCATTATCATTTCTGGAGATGATGAATATTTTAATTATTACGAAATAGTAATGGCTAAGAGGTTCACACACTTTTAGATTTGTGTACTAATTAACCGAAATTGATAACCTCGTCGTGCCACCATTAATATAATAATGGCATTATATCACTGTATTAATAGTCCGATTTCCTTGTTTTATTAATATTGTAAGTACTGATTACGTTTTAATAGAAATTTCCTTCAATATAAAATCAGAAAAATTGTATAAAATTTTGAAATACGAAAACAAAAACCGGAAAAATGTTACAACGCATTTTATTATTATTTAATATTTACAATTTTTGAAGAGAAACATATAGTACTCGTAACTTACTGGCATAAATTGGCATATCAGTAGGACGAGTCGGATGCCTCTAAAACTATAACTGTGCAGTTTTGAAGACTATATAATTTCCTATATCACTTTCACATACCAACATCTGAAGTTTTCCGTACCACAGCTGGTATGAGTATCATATTTTGAGAAACATTCTCTCATGGCATATCATCTTTTAAACTGGCAACAAAACATAAGGAATACTATAAAAAACGCCAGCTATTAAGGTACCGAGAACTTCGGAATCGATTTCTATATTTTTCTAAATAAATTTGGCAATACATACGGCGTAAATTGATATTTCAGTATTAAATTTAAAAAAAAAGATGTAGAGATTGGTCTTCAGTTTAAGGTAATTTTTTAATCAACATTATTAAAATATAATTTTTTTTTCAGAAAAACAAAAAGATTGAAATATATCTAATTATAAGACCAAAAATAAAAATTTAATTCTTATAATCATTTCCCCGCGTAAGATGTTTATCGCTGTCATTAATTTACAGCAAATACAGTTGCCTCGTTAACCATAATAGGTAGCCTTTGACATCGAAAGCCCCGTGATCGCAGAATTGAATTTTTTTATGTAAATCGATCGTAAAAAGTCATGCGAACAAAATGAGATAGGTATGACTAGTTTTGACAATCCGAAAATATGTTTAATTATTATTAAAATCTATAATGTTTCACCGTTATGGAGCATATTGATCACCCTTAGAGCATTTTATAGAAGCATTTGTACTCTTTCAGAAAAAGTTGATATGACAAGCTTTATTGCGTTGGAAAAGTATTCCAGACCTACACTGGTGTCCAAAATTAAGGACCAATCACAAAATGCTAATTTTCAAGTACACGAATACTCAAAAGGAAATAATATAATTCGAATAATTACTATCTCTACAGAACAGCTAGTCCATATAACATCTCATTCATGTCACACATGGTCACAAATGTCACACTCACTACGGTGGAGCAAAAAAATAGGAAATTCTATACATCTCATTATGAGTTTCAAATGATCACTACATGTGACTTCACTGAGACGTCACTGCGACTGCTGTTTTGTGACGAGTCACCATGTGACTTTATATTGTAGTTACATTGTGATTCTCATGTGACTGTTATCTGTAGACTAAATTCCAAAGCCATCGTGAACGCTGCATTGTGATAAGTTGCCAAATAATGTCGCATTAAAGTCACATAATGACTTTCAAGTGACAGAGAGACTACTGTGAAGTCACCATTGTACGCTTTTGTGAAAAGTCACCATGTGACAATAATGTGATATTATTTAGTGACTTATCATAATGCAACGTTCATGATGACTTTGAAATTGAGTCTAAAAATGACAGTCACACGAGAGTCACAATGTAACTACATTCTAAAGTCATCTGGTGACTCGCCCCAAAGCAGCAGTCACATTGACGTCTCAGTGGAGTCATATATAGTGATCATTCGAGACTCATAATGAGATGTATGGAATTTCCTATTTTTTTTTTTTTGCTTCACCGTAGTGACTGTGACACTTGTGACCTGTGGGACATAAATGAGATGCTATATGGACTAGCTGTGCTGTAGGGATAGTAATTATTTGAATTATATCAATTCCTTTTGAGTATTCGCTTACTTAAAAATTAGCATTTTGTGACTGGTCCTTAATTTTGGACACCAGTGTATTTTAACCCGTTCGGGATATATGCACCCTCAAAAAGAGCTTGCAAAATTTGTTTTAGTCACCAGCAAAAAAGAAAAGTAATATTTAGTTTCTTTAATCAGAGCATTTTCGTGATTGTTTAAGTAAAGGTAACTTTTGTTAAAAAAAAAGTGGTAACAATCGAATAAAATTTGCGTAAAAGCCACCGGTCTCGAAGGGGTTAAAGAGGCGGCAGGTGATAAAAATTGCCCCGTTATTTTACTTTAATTTTTTACCAGCGGCGTCTTTATTTCGCGTCTGAACGCTGGCTGGTCAAAAGTTGGCAAAGTCATATGGGGACGTTTGATTGACACGCGGCCGCCTGCTCCGCGATTTTCAGCGGTGTTCTAATAAAATTTATCATAACAAGTTTTTCCATATTTTCGGCTTGTCAAACCTAGTCATACCTGGCTCGTTGTGTTCGTATGACATTTTACTATGAATTACATTAAAAAAAAAACAATTGCGCGATCACGGTGATTTCCATGTCATCAGCTCTCGGACTATAATGACAAAATTTTTTAAGGAAAAACACTGAAGATTCCAAATTGATCAAAGAAATATCCCTACCATCGGACCATTTGTAAAAGTACTGTCTTTGAATGAATAATGTAATGGTGTATCAAGAAATCAGAAAACAAAGTATATTTACATAAACTCGCTTAATTTAAAAAAAAAAATCATTCGACTGTGCCAAGTAACTGTTATATAATCACTATCTTCTACAGGTG
Organism: Maratus speciosus; assembly: GCA_963932465.1. Lineage (NCBI taxonomy): Eukaryota > Metazoa > Arthropoda > Arachnida > Araneae > Salticidae > Maratus > Maratus speciosus. Next base: position 118,647 of record CAWVRF010000178.1, on the reverse strand, counting down.
AAACACCATATGAATTATTAATGCCGACTGCATTAGGATCCTTTCCATTATTTCAAGATTTAGAATCATCACGATTCAGATACGTGAAGTGAGTATGAAATTACGAGATACTTGTAAAACAATACGTTTTGCCTTTGAATGAAAAAAGACATATGAAGAAATCAGAAAAGAAAGTATATTTACATAAGCTTGCTTAAATTCTTTTTAAAATCTTTCGAATGTGCCAACTAACCGTTATAGAATCACTGTCTACTTCAGGTGAATATTCATATGAATTATTAATGACGACTGCATCAGAATCCTTTAATAATATTACAAGATTAAGATACATGAAGGGAATATGAACCTGAGAGATATTTGTAAAACGTGTTGTCTTTGAATGAAAAAAGATATATCAAGAAATCAGAAAAGAAAATATATTTACATAAACTCGCTTAAGTTCTTTTAAAAATCGTTTGAATGCGCCAAGTAACTGTTATAGAATCACTGTCTCCTTCAGGTGAAAATTCATGTAAATTATTAATGACGACTGTATTAGAATCCTTTCCACCTTTCCATTATTTCAAAATTCAGATACCTGAACTGAATATGAACCTGCGAGATATTTGTAAAACGTATTGTCATTGAATGAATAAAGATGCATCAAGAAGTCAGAAAAGAAAGTATATTTACATAATCTCTCTTAAATTCTCTTTAAAATATTTTAAATGTGCCAAGTAACCATAATAGAATCACTACATTCTACAGGTGAAACCCCATATGAATTATTAATGACGACTGCATTAGAATCCTTTCAATTATTTGAAGATTCAGAATCATCAAGATTCAGATACGTGAAGGGAAATTGAACCTGCGAGATATTTGTTAAACATATTGTCTTTGAATGAACAAAGACGTATGAAGAAATCAGAAAAGAAAGTACATTTACATAAACTCTCTTAAATTCTTTTACAAATCGTTCGAGTGTGCCAAGTAACAGTTATACAATCACTATTTTCTTCAGGTGAAACTTCATATGAATTATTAATGACGACTGCATTAGGATCCTTTCCATTATTTCAAGATTCAGATACAGGAAGAGAAATTGAACCTGCGAGATATTTGTAAAATGTATCGTCTTTGAATGAATGAAGATGTATCAAGAAATCAGAAAAGAATGTATATTGACATAAACCCTCTCAAATTCTTTTAAAAATCGTTCGAATGTGCCAAGTAACTATAAATAGAATCACTATACTCTTCATGTGAAACTTCACATGAATTAATAACGACCACTGCATTAGAATCCTTTACATTATTTCAAGATTCAGAATCATCAAGATCCACACACATGAAAGGAATATGAACCTGCGAAAGATTTGTAAGACTCATTTTCATTGAATAATAAAAGTAATATAAAAAAGGCATATGGAAAAGCATATTTGTTTGGAATTTCTGAAGTTTCGCTAAAATCCTACGGATGTGAAATAGAACCACTAAGATGAAGGCTTCATATGAATTATTAACGAGGGCTGAATTAGAATAACTTCCATTATTTCAAATAATCGAGTAATTCAATTCCGCCGCTTATAGATAATAGGCGGCTATTATAGATAATAGCCATCGTTATTTCATTCAAAGTTCGTCAACAAAATTTTAGACGTACGATCATAATAAAACATTCTGTCATATTATCTTATACTATAATGACGAAAGATTATGGAGAAGGATACGCGTACAGTGATAGCTTAGGTAACAAAAAAATTTCGTTTCGGAATTACATTCTTTAACCGATATGAATCTTCTTTTATAGAAATTCAGAAGCTATAAGCCGTATATCGCCGTATATCCTCACCTTCAACCCTGTTCAGTAGTCAAATTCATGTTCATTAGAAATATATACATATATTCGTTACTTTTTGTATATTCGACACATTCATACTCCTTTTTAAAAAAATCGTACGAGTTGTAACTTTTCCAAATGAGGGAAAAATACAAATAAAACTAGTTGGATATGCAAATCCCAAAACTTTCTTCTATCTCATAAATCTTAATACATCAAAAGGTAGTTACAATTGTTAATACTTCAATATTATTAGATCAATAGTACCAACTTTGATTTTCATCTTAAATTTCCGTTTCAGTCAATTACTCATAATAAAAACGAATTAATCTCGATCGTGATGTTTTTAAAAAATGATAGTTTTTCGTTATTCTGTTGTACATAAGCTGTTTGCGGATATCCGGCTAAGCAGAATGCGAAGTTCCAGTCGCTGCACGAGCCGCCGCTGTACATCAGAACTACGAAAAACCGAGAAAATTATGCAAAAATCGCTATTACAGCGCCCCCTTCTGGCGGTATATTTCGAAATTCAAAGAGAACCTGCTTGCCAAAGCCAAACGCATACACAAAAAATTTGATTCAATTCTAAGCTTCAATTCTAATTCAATTCAATTCTTCGTACACTTTTCAGTGGTGCAATGGCGACACATGGACACACGGACAGACAGACATTTTGTGTAAATATGTCTTGTGGAACTTCTGACCCCCTAAAACTTGTAAATCTGTCGAAAACCGGAAGTCAAAACAAATTTCGATTACAATAATTTCTTCTATTGTAGATAGAAGAAAATAAACTATGTTTTGTAGTATGAATGTTTAAAAAAAAATACAAGCATAACGCAACGAACGAACGAAAGCTTGACGTAAACAACTCAAACAGTTACAGTTAAATAATGCAGTGCCTTTTCGCCCTAGAGGAAATAAAATATTTTGCTATATCCTTGGGTTTGTTCACTACTAATCTAAATTCACGAGGATCGCTGAGTGGGTGCGGCAGCCCTTTAGATTCGGTTATCGCGCAGAAAATCTTTAACAACCATTTTTATCATTAAAGATGCACCTCTCGAATTTCACCAGTAAATTTTTAAAAGATGTAGTTATATTTTGAGCCAATAAAGAAAAATCGATATTTTGACGATTTTCAAGGATATTGATCTAATATCTTCCCCTTAAAAGTCTTTCGTATCTGAAGTACACAGTAACAGAATCACTATTATCCTACGACGAAGGCTTTATATGGATTATTATTGAAGACTGAATTAGAAAAAAATCCAACATTTCAAATAAGAGTTTTTGTATTTTATATTTTTCTTTATAATTTCTATATATAGACCTTATATTTTCTAAAGTCTTTTAAACACCATTGTATGTGAAGAGCAGCCTAATAGAATAATTAAATTCTTTGGATAGAAGCTTCATGAAAATCATTGATGGATACTGAATTAAAATAACTTCAATTATTTTAAACATTTGCATTCATTTTTCACATCTCTGAGATAATCCCTAGAGTGATTTGATTAAATTTGGAAATACTATTTTTCAAAATGATGGATATTATAATCATTACAAAACTTTATTAGCGATTTGAAGTATAGATCCTACACTAGAGGAAGATTGGACATTGAAGACATCGTTACAAAGTAGATGGAACGCCGTACAACGCAATGTATTTTCATCAGCATATAGCACTTTTTATTCTATTAAAATTATGAAAATTTCATTTTATATGCCTTCAAAGAGTCTTTCAGAACATAAATATGAGCACATTTGCATTTTAACCCCTTGGGGATGAGCGACACGTATACGTGCCGCATGAAGCGCTCAGAATCCTTGTTTTTTCTCACCAGTAAAATTTTACTGTAAAATTTTCCTTACTTAATCCGCGCATTTTCTCGATTCAAGGAGACACAAATTTCTGTTTTTAAAAAACGGTGACAAAAGGTTAAAAATTTCGTAAAAGGCTCCCTCCCGAAGGGGTTAATGAGTAAGAATTCCCAGAAAATGCATTTTTACTCATATTTTTTTACTAATTAAAATAGTGGGTAGAGGAAGATTGGGCATGTAGGAACTTTATTTTAATTTCACAATATTTGAGAAAATAATTTTTAACGATTATCAGATATAGAATTAACTATAGAATTAAATTTTTTTTAACTATCTATAATTTATTACGCATTTTAAAACAACAGTAATTATATTTAATTAAACCATCTTCGCATTGATAATTTCAGAAGCATTAAAATTTGAACATATCATATACCACTCCTATTTAACTATGTATGTGATTCAAAGTTAATTTAATATGTGCTCTGAAAATATTTTATGATAAGTTTCTTACGCACTGCTACTTCTCTTTGATATTCTTTTTAAATATGGAAGTGTTGTAAATATATAGTATTAGAATGAATATTGTTATCAAAACATTAAATGAAAGTTTAGAAAAAAAGTTAAATAGAGGCACTGCTGTTAAAAGAAACAAAGAAAAAATATGAAAGACAAATTCTACAAATAAATCAAAATCCGATAACTAAGTAAAATTGCACTGCGGCGTAGCGTAAAACAGCTGAGTAAAAGAAAATGCATTTTCTGAGAATTCTTACTCATTAAAAGGGAAATGTGCTTATATTTATGTTCCGAAAGACTCTTTGAAGGTATATAAAATGAAATTTTCATAATTTTAATAAAATAAAAAGTGTTACCCGCTGATAAAATGGCATTGCGTTGTACGGCGTTCCATCTACTTCGTAACGAAAATGGCGGACATTTCTTCAATGTCCAATCTCTCTCTAATGTAGGATCTCTAATTTGAAGAGTTCTGATACGCCATCTGGTGGAGAAAAGAAATTACTTCTCGCTTCAGGAAAATCCCATGCTAGCACACTGAATTACATATATTTTTAATTTGTTCAGAATGATTATTTTTTTGCACAGTTTCTGATTTTATGTGTACTGTGTATTCTGTGTTATATGACAATGTAAAAATTACCCGAAATTCAATATCTAAAACTTTCAAATGCATTTATAATAGAGAATTCCCTAATCTTATGGCAAAGATTTACAAACTTTATATTTGCGTATTAATTAATGTAAATTTATAACCTCGCAGTGCCACGTTAGTATTTGAAATGGCATTATACACTATATGGCCATTAATGACGGGACACTTTCAATTTTAGACATTTTGTCGAATATTAACACATATACTTGTCAGATTCTTCTGGAATTTCAGGATTAAAAAGAACAGGTTTGACCTCATATTTAGCAATGTCGATTTTATAAGGAGGACAATTAGGGGCAACTTAAAATTAATAATAAATGGGATAATCCTGTACATAAAAATGCCGAAATGATCTATCGCTGCAGAATACAAATAAGGTGTGTCCCAACGAAATAAAGCCACCGTAATTGTGTGCCGTAACTGGGCACAAAACAGACAAATAAGATTGAAACAAATATATTAAGAAAGTCTATATAGAAATACATATTTGCAAGGAGTAACTCACTTCCTGCCCCACCTGGGCAGGAGAGAAAGTTGAATGTGTAAAAAAAGAGGGGGGGAAGTGTCCGCCGAAATAAAGCCACTGCCAATATTAGTATTTATTCATAACTACCGACATTCGAGCTGCTGAGATCAACATGTTTATGACGTCAGGAAGTTGTAAAGTACATGTTCTGTGCCAGCCGAACTTTGTGCGGACTTTAGAAAGTTGTATTTTCTATTTCTCCTGCTGTATTGCAATGGGAAAGAAAACCCAGCTATCAAAGTTCGAGAAAGGACAAATAACAGGTGTTAAGGAACAAGGTCTTTCACATAGAGCAATATCTAAGCAAATCAAACTATCTAAAACCGTAATAGACAATTTTGTAAGTCAGGACATTGGGTACGGGTATAAAAAAAGGAGATGTAACAGTAGAAAAATGACTTCCAGGCAAGCAAGAGCAGTTTTAGATCTTTTTTCAGGAAGTGATATATCCCTAAATAGTTGGCCAAAGAGGATAACATCCCTGTGACAAAATAAAACCTGCCACGATTGAAAAACGTACAAACAACTTGCGATATAAGAAAAGGAAACAGCAGCCCATGTTGAAAGCTATACACATGCAAAGGAGAGTCCACTGGGCCAAATATAATCAAACCTGGAAGGAGCAGTGCATCGTGTTATAGTCCCAGATGAGAAAAAATTTAATCTGGATGTACCAGACGGCCTTGCTTTCTATTGGTATGACATGAGGAAATTTTCTCCAAAAGACAGCAAGTTGGAGGCTCATTAATGGTGTGGGAAGGCTTCGGCTATGGAGGTAAACAAAACCTGGCTGTTCTCTCAGGGCGCATGAAGGCTACCGAATACCAAGAAATGCTAGAAAACGATTTACTGCTATTTTTAAACAGAATTGGTAGACTAAGTTGGATTTTCCAGCAGCAAAAACCTCCATTCACGCTGCAAAATCGTCCTGGGAATGGTTTTTAGAGAATCGGGTGCATGTCATGGAATGACCTGCCCTCTCCCCTGATCTCAATCCCCAAGAAAGTTTGTGAGATATCCTCAGTAGGGCTGTATATGGCAATGGGAGACAGTTTCAGTCTGTGGCAAAATTGAAGGCCGTCATCATTGAAGCGTGGGAGAATATTCATGCTACTGTCATTCAAGGAGTGGTAAATGGTATGCCACATTGTATATTTCAAGTCATGTATAACCATGTTGGATATATTGTCTATTAACAGTAGTGGCTTTATTTCGGCGGGACACCTTTCCCCCCTCTTTTTTTACAAATTAATTTTTTTTCTTGTCCAGTTAATGCAGGGAGTGAATTACTCCTTGTAAATATGTATTTGTATATATATTTTCTTAATATATTTGTTTCGTTCTTATTGGTTTGCTTCGTGTGCAATTACAGCACAAAATTATGGTGGCTTTATTTCGGTGGGACACACCTTATGTTTATACGTTACAACATTTTTACTGATTTTTTGTAAGAATAGCATGTATATTCATGGAAATTTAGCGATTTTTTTTAATTAAAAAAAATCATGCTTGTTTTTAGCTTATATCATGCAGGGTTTTCAACAAAATTTAATGCGAATTTCGAAAAATTGGAAAAATGTAGTTGAAACAATATACTGTAATTGGAATATCAATACAAAAACCTTTAACGGGTTAAAAGTTTGACGCAGCACTTTACTTTATGGCTATATGAATCTGAAATATGGGTCTTAAAAATTCTGATATCAAATTTTAAGTGACGCTGTGCTATTAAAATGAATTTATATATATTTAATTTTTCTTTTTTGTTGTATTTATTTTTAATCAGTGATACTTTTTCATTCAAAATATGAGTTTTAAAAGATATGATATCAAAATTCAAGTGACGCTGTGATCTGACTTAGATTAGTTAAAACATTACTTTACACATACTTATGTTTTGCCTTCTGAAATATATTTAGAAATTGAAACATTTTTTTTTTCAATACACTATCAAATATGTCATACATTTTCTCAGCTGATGTTATGTATTAAATGTATTTAATTCAATAAATTTATTTATCTTTTGCGTCACGATATCCAGAACCATCCGTAAAACTTGTGTAAATGTTTATTTTGCGTCATAGTATCTAAACTGAGTAAATAGTATGCAAATAGATAGTGTGATGCAAAGAAAACATTTACACAAATTTTACCGATGGTTCTGGATATCGTGACGCAAAAGATAAATAAATTGATTGAATTAAATACATTTAATACATAACATCAGCTGAGAAAATGTATGACATATTTGATAGTGTATTGAAAAAAAAATGTTTCAATTTCTAAATATATTTCAGAAGGCAAAACATAAGTATGTGTAAAGTAATTTTTTAACTAATCTAAGTCAGATCACAGCGTCACTTGAATTTTGATATCATATCTTTTAAAACTCATATTTTGAATGAAAAAGTATCACTGATTAAAAATAAATACAACAAAAAAGAAAAATTAAATATATATAAATTCATTTTAATAGCACAGCGTCACTTAAAATTTGATATCAGAATTTTTAAGACCCATATTTCAGATTCATATAGCCATAAAGTAAAGTGCTGCGTCAAACTTTTAACCCGTTAAGGGTTTTTGTATTGATATCATTACTTTTTTGAGGTTTAGGATCAAAAGATTAAAATAGTACACCTTCATAAATAAAATTGGATTAAATTTTCCTAGAAACAAAATAAACTTAATGAAATACCAAAATTTTAGAAAAAGTGCATGAAAAATAGAATACTTTTAATTCATATCTTGGTACTACTTGCGGATTCGCCCGGAGTCCACCTTGTTTCTTTGTTGATCATCGCCGATGTTAAATTTATTTATTTTATGTTATGTTTGTTGTTGTTTATATTATGTTTGTTGTTGTTATGTTATTAAATTAAGCATAAAGTGATTATAAATGACCAACAAAGAAACAAGATAGCGGACTCCGGGTGAATTCGCAAGTAGTTCCCATATCTTTTTAAACTCATACTTTGAATTTATGAGAGATATGAATGATAAAGCATCAATGATTAAACTTTTATACATCTTTTTAAATTGAACATAATTTTTGCACATGCGATTATAAAAAAATAAAATGATGAAATATATATAGAGATTATAATTAATAGCATAGCGTCACTCAAAATTTGATATCATTATTTTTAAGTTCCATATTTAAAATTCTTAGAGAATAAGATAAAGTGCTGCATCACTAACTTTTAACCCATTAAGGGTTTCTGTATTGATACTACTACTTACAGGGATGGGGAATTTTCAGAAAATCTTACCAAACAAAGATTTATTTTATGAGCCAGCAAGATACAACGTACAGTTAAAAAACAATGAGAAAACACACAGCAAAAATAGTTTACACTGTTACTAAGAAATTGTTACTATAGTAGTCACTGTAACTAAGAAATTATTAATTGTTATTAAAAAATATATACAACAGAGGAAAGTTTAGTATAAGATAGAACTTAGCACTATCGAAGTAAATTTGAAAAATATAACCAACTATTAAAAAAATGTTTTTGCCAGACCTTATATAGCCTGCAGTATTTTCAAAGATTGCCTAAAAATCCACTCGCCCTGCGAGGAAAGGTACTCGCCAGTGGCAAGCAAAATTATATATTTCCCATTCCTGACTATTTAAAGTGTTTTCAACTGGTTTTAATTGCAAAAGAAGATCTTTAACATTATAAAGATTATAGTCTGATAATTTCAAAGAAATGTTAATAGTGTATTAATAATTTTACTATAATGGCTGTGGTTATTGATAAAAGTTTCAAAACAAGTTATCTGACTGTTCTAGTAAAAGTTGCAAGGTAAGAGTAGTGTAAAATGATCATTGCATTCTTTTAAAACCATATACAGCATGGTAATTGTGAAAGTACTTTTGTATTTCAATGACATGTTTTGTAATTGTTTGTGGAGTTATATTGTCACCTAGAAGATTTAACCAATGAGTAGAGCAACCATATGCTTTAAGTTTATCAGTATCTCTTCATTCTTGCCTCATGTAGTTAAAATAAAATCCTTAAAACCCTGTTTTAAAATACTAGTATAATTTTTGCCAGCAACAAAAATTGTGACAAAAGGTATTTTTGATGTGATGGTCTTTTCCACTTCGGCACAAATTGGCCATCAATGGTTGAAGTTCACAATAATTTTCAGAAACAGATAGGTGAAATTTGTGATATTTACTTTTGCTAAGCAACGTAGATTATAGAAAATTGCAGACAATGGATGCACATATTATTAGTGACATTTTAGATACCGTGTATTTGCACCATTTAAAAAAAAAAAAGCTAAACGTAACTAGAGATGAAAAAGCTGTATTTTATTTGGCGATAGATAATAGATTTTTTAATTGCCACTTTAAAAACTTTAATTGCCATGCGGCAGGGTTGGCCTTTTATGACTCATTCGAGACAAATTATTAATAATCTAAAATATTTCTATAGCAACAGTAAAAAAGTCTTAAAGATTCACTAGATGGAACTCGACAAAACTTGATGGCACCAAACAAAAAAGTCTAACTCTTTAAAATGTTATTTACTGACATAACAACATCAATAAATCTCTCATTATTTGGTACTAATTTCATATAAAATACATTCATATCTACTACGATCATAAAATCCTTATTAGAATCGGTAGATAATAAACTATGAAGTGCATACAAATGCATTTTGTGTGCACTAATGTTAGATAATGACGAAAATGTATTGTACAATATATATCGGTATCATGCTGATCGATGGCAAAGCACTTTTAAGTAGGGATGGGCAATGTCTAGAATTAAATATCATGATAAATCAGCATCTTTATATCATATTCCGATATATCGATTTAGGAAAGTGCCCCCCGGGGAGGGGGGGGAGCAAAGTGGTGGGCGGAGCACTGGAAGTGCATAAAATGATTAAGCAGTCACAGGCCTTTCCAACGATATGTCACATAACGGGTGTCGGCAAAATTTAGGAAAGTGCCCCCCATGGGGGAAAAGTGGTGAGCGGTGCACCGGAGGGCCATAAAATGATTAAGCGGTCACAGGCCTTTGCAACGATATGTCTTATGAGGGGTGATGGCAAAATATACAAAAAGACCCTCCCTCGGGGGGGGGGGGGAGGGACAAGTGGGGAGTGGGACCCTGATGGTGCATAACATGAATAAGCGTTCACAGGCCTTTCCAATGATGTCACATGATGGGTGCCAGCAAAATTTAGAAAAGTGCCCCCCAGGAGTGTCAAAGTAGTGGGCGGGGCACCGGAAGCCATAAAATGATTAAGCGGTCGCTGGCCTATGCAACGATATGTCACATGAGGGGTGACGGTAAAACTTAGAAAAAAGCCCTCCCGCAAGGGGGGGACAAGTGGGGAGAGGAATGCTGAAGGTGCATAACATGAATAAATGGTCACATGATGAGTGTCGGCAAAATTTAGGAAAGTGCCACCTTGGGGGGCAAAGTGGTGGGCGGAGCACCGGAAATGCATAAAATGATCAAGCGGTCACAGGTCTTTGCAAGATACGTCACATAACGGGGGGGGGCAAAATTTAGAAAAGGCCCTCCCACGGGGGGGGGATAGGGACACTGGAGGGGCATAACATGAATAAGCGGCAACAGGCCATTCCAACGATATGTCACATGAGGGGTCTCGGTAAAATTTAGAAAAGTGCCCCCCAGACGTGGAAGTGGGGGGTGGTCACCGGAGGTGCATAACATGAATAAGTGGTCACAGGCCTTTCCAATGATATGCCACATGAGAGGTCTCGGCCAAAGTTAGAAAAGTTGTTCTGAGGACCCAGCTATATAATTATTATTTCATTTGTCTAATTAAATCCACTGTTGCAAATAAAATGTTATATTTCATTTCTTTATCGTCCTGATTCACACATTGTTCAATAACAAAGAGCAAATATTCATCAACATCGCTGAAATCTAAATACCACAATGAAATGAAAGACATGGTGTCTGAAGCATAAAACGCATATGCTCAAAGATTCAGCTTACACCGTCAATACCATAAATTATATATATATATATATATGTATCATCTGATGTCAGTGATAACACAGAAAACTGCATGTACGATACTTATCACCCACCAAAACGAAATCACATACCATTAGTATCATGAACATGGAACCCGAGGAGTCGGTATTTAATATCACAATTTAGGCTGGCAGAAGTCGCACCGTTAATATCAAGAATACTGAAACCGAGGAATTTGTATTTTTAATACCACGGTTTAGACTTGAGAGGAGACACTCCGTTAGTATCATAATAATCAGAACAGACGATTCAGTATTTAATACCACGGTTTAGACTGGGTCGAAGCTGAAGAAGCGCTGCTTAATGTTGCGGTTTAATGAAGAACCACGATAATCACGGTTTACATCACAATTATGATATTCATGATATACCGTTTTGTAAGGTTTTTTAATATCATTATCACAATTACCATTTTATATCAATTTTATCAATATATCACCCAGCTCTACTTTTAAGTTATTTGCATTGAAGTACATACAGATTTTTACCACAGAAAACAGCGAATGCTTACATGCATAAATATATAAATACACTATTTTTTTTTAATTACACAACATAAATCAAACGTCTTTATATTTATTGATTGGCCCAGAAGCAGAATTTTCTGCGTCAGTCTGCAGCAAACAAAAATTTATCTGTGACCCAATAAGCCTACTATCATAAGAAATAACAGAAACACTTAAAGTAAGTAAAATTTCCATTTATAAAGAATATATATAATATAAGGATACAACAAATACCATAAATGTAGAGACTTAAAGCAAATTTCAGCTATTTTTTAAGCCCAGCATTTATTTTTAAGTTGGTGGATTAATCTGCAAGGTTTAAAATAATCTGCAGCGCCCGCTTCCGTGCTGCACTGTTTCTGCTACTGGGTTGATTGGAATATATATATATATATATATATATATATTAAACCCTCCGAGCATCTTGAAGGCGTTCCGGCATTTTCATAAAAATGCTTATAAAAATAATTTTAATTAAAATTTTCTTTTCCTGTTTGTTTCTAAAATACCCTTCATGCTCCTTTATTTGATAGACATCTTGAAATACAATTCTGCTGAAAATATTTTTGTCTACAACAGATTAAAGTTGTTTTTGGGAAACTGAAAAATATGCTCAAACCGCTCAGAGAGTTAAAATATTTCTTAATTTATTTCTGAGTAATATTGTACTGAGTACTGTTTCGGCCAGGTGTCATGAACTGTGCAAATACCGAATTAAAAAAAAAAAACTTGTGCACGTTATAAGTGCACTCGCATATTAAAGAGTAAATTTTTTAAATATAAATCAGTGTTGATTTCAGGGGGTGACCCGGGGGGGGGGGGGGGAAACATCCACCCCAGAAGATTTGAGATTTTGTGTTTTCAATGGTCAAAAAGTGCAATCCCTCCTGGAGAAAAGTGTCTGAATTCAACACTGATATAAACAATGATTAAAGAGATGACCTGTAATATGCAAAATGCTTAAAAACAAACAGTGCCGATTAATTTTCTTGTTTATACAGTACATATACAGTGTTTAGTTTTGCTACTTTTTCGGCCAGATGTCATGCACTCTGCAAATACACAATTAAAAAAAAAAAAAAAAAAAATCACTGGTGCACACATATGTGCACTCGCATATTAATGTATACATTTTAAAAATATAAACAATCAGTCAAGAAACAGTACAAAGTCTCTTAATTTTTAATCTGCATTACAACAATTCTTTAATTATGTTAGCTTACTTATCATAGAGTACTTTTTTAAATACACGACTTGATTAAAATATTTTGCATTACAGTTTAATTGCTTTAAACCTACAAACTGGTTAATTTATTTAATAGAAAACTTACCAATTGCTGAATAATGATCACCATCTTGATGGGAAAAAAATAGTGTAACCAGTTTTGTGCTTCACACACTAATTGAGGAAGCATGTAAAACAATTTACTACACTAACTGAAAGATATCTGCATTAGAGTCCTGCATCAGGTCGGGTTACTTGCTTTTACCCGAACCGACTCTTGGTTCGGATCGGATCAATAGTAGATTTTTTGTTGCAGGCCGGGTTCACTTTCATTGTTTCGGTTTGGGTTTTGACTCTAATTGGTCGACCTGAATTTCAAATGATATCCAAAGTATATTTTCAGGTTGAAGATCTATGTACAGGGGTGGGGAATTTCTAGAAAATCTTACCAGCCAAGGATTTATTTCACCAGCCAATAAAATGCAATCTACAGTTGAAAATTTTTATGACAAAATTACGCAACTCAAAAATAGTTGGTTACTATTACTATAATGCATTTTCATATTTTTCTTCCCTATAAATTTTAAAAAAATAAACAAGAGATGAAAGTTTAATATAAAATAGAACTTAGTACCATGTTTACATCGCAATAATTAGGAAAGTTGAAAAATATAGCTAACTAATAAAAAAAAAAAGTTTTCGGCTTATCTGTATAGTTTGCAGTTTTCAAAAACTACCTAAAAATTCACTCGCCCTGTTAGAAAATTCACTCGCCAATGGCGAGTAAAATAATGCATTTTCCTACCCCTGTCTATGTACAATAAGACCTCCATAATGGCTTTTCTTTCAAAAGGCAGACATTTCTATTTAGCAAACACTTTTTAATTCCTAAACTTTATATATTTGAACTTTTATATAAGTTTGAATAACAGGTACCTCTCAATTTAAACACATGTAACATGTGTACATAAACTATCAAAAATATGATACATGTGGTTTTTGCGTGTATCAAAAACAAAATATTGATAATATTTTTCATATTTTGAAAATTATTTTTGCAGGTTCGGGTCGTGTTGACTTAAAATCAGGCATGGTACAGGCTCAGCTAAAAAAAAAGCTGAACTTTCACAGCCTCACAGACTTTTTACGAAATTCGAAATTTTCCGTAACATTTTGAGGAAATTTTCATTTATTCTGCGATCCCTTGACAGAATTAGTCTTTTTCTGTGACCATTTGACGAATCTTACCACAGGAATCTTATTAATGCATGAATTTTGTCTATAATCACTGTAGATTATAAATGTATGTAGAGAAATTTCTAAATCGCTCTTGTGAAGGAAAAAATTCACAAGTTGGTTACAAGAAATTCTTCAGTTAGTCATGAAGAAAAAAAAAAAATCGATTAATTTGCCCATCTACTGCTTAAAAAAAAAAAAAAAAAATTCATCAATCAGTCGCAGATGAAAAAGAAAAATCGACAGTCGGTTGTTAGGGGAAAAATCATAAAATTTGTCAAGTGGTCACATAAAAAACACACAAAATTGCCAATCGGTAGGAGAAAACATAGGATTCATTCATAATTAATATTCATTATGGGGTTTTTAGGTTAAGAAGGAATGATTTTTTTTCTTTTTCAGAACTGAATGGCTGAAATTTCAGAACAGAATCACCCCTTGCTCTTGAAAATAAAAGTGATGTTCTCAGAAAATCATTGGCAAAAAAATAATCCCCCCCCCCCCCCTGAAATCATGCCATGTTGGACAGCGCTGATAAAATACATTAAATGTTTTCCCACCAACCAAAACACTGATAATTTTATTGTCAGTGTATGTGAATGAATTCTTACTTTGGAAAAAAGCTTTTTAAAATAGGATTACACATATTATGTATTTTGAAATTTATTCATTCTGACTTTTTGTGAATTAATCGTGAACTTTTCTTTTGATTTAATAATCTTAATGGTCTTCAGATTTTCAAGTGGAAGCTGTTTAGAAATCTATTGGTATGTATCATATGATAGGGCATAGAGAATGTAACTTTGGTGGTTTTTAACACAAATCGCAACCGTCTGTCAACAAACATTGAAAAAACAATGATAACTTAGTTTAAAATATTTTTTGAGTTATGGGGATCCCACAGTAAACAATTTAATTAATTTGTAATTCTGACTTTGAATTTTAAATTTACTTTAGTGAAAGCATTGAAAAATCCATTTATTTGTTCCCATCAGAAACATTGTAATCTTTTCTAGCTAAATAGTTTTAAGTTTTTTTAGTACCTTTTTTCGCGAAAAATCAATCGGCAAAATTAAGAACTTCATTTTGTTTAAATTTGTTAATATTTAAAGATATTTTAGTTAAAACATTGTGATTAAACATTCATTGTAAGATATCTGCTTTAAAAATTTATATTTGTCTCAGCCTTTCCAAGTATTAAAATTTTCAGGCTTAATTTAACATATAATTTTTTATTAATGATTCAATTGTTAAAATTATCATTTTAGTTACATTTTCTAAAGAGTCAAGAACATATTTTTTGTTACTCGATATGTAATCAAAACAAAAGTTTAAGTTACTGCTGGATATTAAAACATTCCTATCGTAGTCGATATGTAAACAAAAGTTTTCAGAAATTTCTGTTGCCCTTTTCAGAAGAAGCTATTCAACTATGAAGCCATAAGGTATTGTAAAATAATTATTGATGCTGGATATTAAAACATTAATAGATATTTCAAGAGAAAATAAAAGGTTCGTAATATCTACAAAACGATAGCGTGGTTAGGTTAAATCGGCAGAAAATAAAAAAGGACACATTAAATCTAAGTAAATCAAAAGAAAAGTTAAAAATGGAATCGTAAATCAGATTAAAAAAACAAACAATAAATTAACAAAATACCTAATAAAGTGTAATCCAATAATTATGCAAAGCAATGAGAAATAGCAATGGTTGAGTTGAGTCACAAGTCGAAAACCTCGAGACACGATCATAAACAAAAAATTAAAAATAATTTTTTTTGAAAATTGAAAAAGAATGATAAATAACAATTATATTGAATACATATAATTAAAAAAAATTACCCCCTTTTTTAAAAATGAATCTAAATATTTTTTCGACAAAAAGCAGTAATATGGAATAATAATTTCTTCATAACAAAAGAGAAAGATAATATCAATCGAAATTTCATTTAATATATTTAATATTTTAAAACACATAATAATTAACATTTAAAATTTTAATATCTAAAAAAAAAAAGATTTACTGCCTACATTCAGATTGTTAACTCAACTTAGAATACCTAAAATGACTTTGCAAATATCTTCTGATTTTATACCCACAGCAGACGGATTAAGACTCCTCCTACATACGAAGTGACGTCAAACCTATTCACCAATCACAGACGAGAAAAGTAAAAAAAGCGATTTTTTAAAATAACGATTTTTAAAATAAAACGAGTTTTCCCCAAAAAAAGAAAAGTGTTATTCACCCCGTATTAATCAGATTTATATTATATATCAATTTTGCAGAAAATCGTTAGAAGCGTTTTCGAGATTTTCATATTAGGAACTTCCTCGATAATCATACCAACGTTTTCACTTTAAAAATGGCTATTTAGATCTCAAAATATACTGCACGTAGAAATGTAAAAATTTCAGTATACGATTACACTGTAGATATAAGACTGTTCTAGAAAATTCAGAACAATGGGACCTATATCTGCTGAGTTATTAAAAGGCGGCTTTTCGCGTTTTCTTTGATCTCGAGTTAGCTGTATATATGAGTTCCGCCATCTACGAATTCTACGATACGATACGATACGATTTTAACGATACGATACGATACGATTTTAGGCTTAAGGCTGCGTCACTCGGAATACTACCGTCTTCCATGATAAATATATTAAATATTTTATGAAATATGAGCCGTTGTATGAAATAATTTTTATCTTCGCATGCGCGAGCGATAGCAATGATGTTTTTTACATAATTTAATAGTTAACTCTATGGAGCAACTCATAAAAAATCCAGTCAAATATCGTGAAAATTCAGAAAAATATCGTCGACAGAGTGAGCTGATTATCAGTTTCTCTCTAAAAGCAGCTGAATGATAAGGATTTTCCACAAATTGTCATTTTTTAGTAACTGACATTCAGAAAAAAATTTGTATTTAGTGAATATCAACGGGTAGATTTGTAACAAATGCTTCAATTTTGATACTTATTTTTATCATGGAATAGGCTCGTTCTGGTGGATATCCAAGAAGAACTAAAGCATGAATAAAAAATGAAAAAAAAAAAAAAAAATAAAGCAATTTAACAAATTACAACGACCATATGGAAAATGATTTTTTCAAAGACTAAAATTTAAGACATAAAAAATCGCACGGAATTGATCATACATTACGTACGCCATGGATTTAACATTAACATTCCTGGACCCATCATGAACAAATTTTAAAAGAAATTTCAGTTTTACTATCTTCGGTACTCTAAATTTTAAACTTCTACGGAGCTGGTCATGCATTACGTACGCCATGGATTAAACATTAATATTCCTGGATCAATTTTAAATGAAATTTCATTTTTAAAATTCTAAACATCCCACAATATTACTTTTTATATCGTCGTATAGAGAAAAAAATGCATTTTTAATTGCAGTTTGTTTGAAAGCTGTATCTCAATTTGTTTCTGAGTTATTAATTTTTTTTTGTAGTTTTTATTACTTTTTTGTCATAGTGGCAACAGAAGTATTCATCTCTGTTGAAAGTAAAGGGAAAATACAGATTACTGTATAGATCAATCAGAAAACGAATAAAATAGGGGATTCAACTAATAAAACGTTTCAGATATGTTTTTGATTTCCTACCCTGACCGAGGACAATAACCATTTTTCCAAATGGTTAATAAAATTAAAATTGACAATTTCTGGAAAATCCCTTATCATTCATCTGTTTTTAGAGATAAACTAAAAATTAGCCCACTTTATCGACGACATCTTTTGAATTTTCACGATATTTGACTGGATTTTTTAGTGAGTTGCTCCATAGAGTTCACTGTCAAATTATGCAAAAAATTCTTTGTTGTCGTTCGTGCACGCGCAGCTAAAACTTATTTCATACAACCGCTCAAATTTCATAAAATATTTATCATATTCATATCTCAATTGTACTACATTACAGTGCTCAGCAAATGTTTAGACAATGATCGATTAAGCTTCTGTGCTGAGAAGTATGTAACGAATTGTTGTAATTCAACTGTCATATATTACTGGGGACTTATCTTTCATACACAAACAATAAATTTTAATTTATACACTTTACATAATATATAATAACAAAAAAAACTAATTTAACATTGTTGCAAAAGTATAGACAATCTGTCTGTTAACAGAAAAATATCCATAAATTAAAATCGAACTGCACCTACATTGTCTGCTATTAATGCAAAAATGTGACTTTCCATCGAAGAAACTAAATCCTGCATCACTTGGGGGTCTATTTCGTGCCAAACACGTTCAACATCTGATCGAAGTTCATTTACAGAGGAGTATTGTTAAAAAATTGCATAAACCGTATGAGATATGATGCCACAAAAGTTTTCGATTGGGTTCAGATCAGGGCTACACGCGGGCCAGTCGAAAATAGTAATATTTTGAGAGTTAAACCAATTTTTTGATTTGTAGGCAACATGAATAGACGCATTATCTTGCTCAAATACATACTTTGGAAGAGATAAAAGTTCACCAAATGGCTGTAAATGGTTTTCCAATGTATGTATGTAGTCTTACGCAGCTTGGCGACCATTGAGAAACTCCAGAGATACTTGAGAATTAAAACAAAGTGAGGCCCAAGTCATTAACCCTTTCGAGGGAAAAGGACACATAATTTTAATTCCAAAAATGGCAAGAATATTTAATTAAAATTTTCCTTTTATAATATACGTGAAAATAAGCAATTTCATATTTACTAATAACTTCGTTTAAAAATTCTGGTATCAGTCCATTATTTCCACAGTTTATAAAAAGAATTACTCCGCGACAGGAAAGGGATCAATTTGTTGTGAGATTTCAAGGCTGGTTGTTTTATCATTTTAATGTAAACTAATGTACATTTTTCTTTAATGCATCTACGAAATTATCCGCTGACACAGAAAGCTCTGACTCACTTTTAATGCGATTAGCAGTCATCATTTGTCTAGATGCCAGTTTATGGATCCATCTATAATCTCGTTTTCTGGCCACACGAGTCCTTCCAGATCTATGTTTTGCTTTGAAAGAGTCACCCTTAGATAGTACTTAATAGACATCTTCTTTGACCGATTCAAAGTAGCTGAAGTTTCTGCAACAGTCTTCCCTTTCGATTTCAGCTTCCATGCTTTAATTACTTCATCTGACTGAAAATTTCTTGCTCGCGGCATCTTCACTAACAGATGCTATCCTGAGGTGCACTTACATACTTAATGCATGTGACGTCATAAGTTTGAAATATGCGTTTTTCCCTGAACAATTGCCAAAAAATCACATAAGTGTCTAAACTTTTGCAATATGCAAATTTCACTTTTTTCAGTTAAAATAAATAATATCCTACATAAAAACCGTTAATTCTGTCCTAAAACGTTTAAAATATATTTAAAAATAAGTACAGTCATTTGTATAACCCAAGCGTTCGTATTTTTTATTTAAAGGTTAAAAGTCACCAGTGTCTAAACTTTTGCTGAGCAGTGTATTTCAACTACATTTTGCCAATTTTTTTTAAACTGGCGTTAAATTTGGGTGAAAACCGCGCGTGATATAAACTAAAAACTTGCATGAATTTTTTGAACTCTAAAAAAAATCGCTATATCTCCAAGAATATACGTGCTATTTTTACAAAAATCAGTAAACATGTTGTACAGTATCCACAAATTTGTATTCTGCAGCGTTAGATTATTTTCGTGCATTTTAATTTACACGGTGATCCCGAGTATTGTTTTTTTTCTTTGATTTTTTTTTGTTGGCCCCCTAATTTTGCTCCTTATCAAACTGACGTTGATAAATATGAAGTCAAACCGGTTCTTTTTAATCCTGAAATTCCAGAAGAATCTGACAAGTATATTTCTAAATATTCGACAAAATGTCTAAAATTGAAAGTGTCTGGTCATTAATGGTCATATAGTGTATATTTGTATTATTATTCAGATTTTCTTCTTTTATAAATATTCGAATAAGTATTAAAGCCAAGATTACATTTTAATAGAAAATTAATTAAATATATAAAGAAAAATATTATGTAAAATTTTCAAATACAACTAGAATCATTCTGTTCTATTATGACATACTATTTTATACCCTAATGTAGAAACATGATATAGAAGTTTGCATGAATACAGATTCTAGATTCATTAAACAAATATTGTACCTACCAAAAATTTGTAATGCTCATTGTCTTCGAATAATCAATGAAGCACGAAGAAGTGATAAGGAAAGCCCTATTTACATATTTTTAAGTCTCTCTTAAAAAGCTTACGAATGTGAAACACACGCTAAATAAAATAACTGAATTTTTCCTGTAAAAGTTTCATATGAATTATTAATGAACACAGAACTTACATTATTTCAAACAATAGAATTTATTCATTATCTAAAGAAATGCGATTGGTTTCTCACACTTGAAAGACGATAGACAGTCTGGTTCTATTAAAGAAACATCTTAAAAGATTGCATATTCCAATTTATTGAGAAACATTATGTTATAGCATGCCATAATTCATTATGAAGAACTATTCGTGCATATTTAGGTACATTTTCTTAAATTCCATTTAACGTCCTATAGATATGGTGTACTCGTTAATAGAATCACTAAATTCGTCCAGTGAATGTTGCATAAGAATTAATGATACTACTTGATTATCTCGTCGACCAAAAACTATCGCCAAATTATAGGATTAACCCTCTCGCTGCGCATGCCCGAGCTCATTTTTCCGTCAAATTAATACTATTTGGTTATTCCCGCCAATTACTTTTAGCGGAAACTTCGATTTAATCACCCGATTTCACACTTCGATTTCCGCGATTATGATAGTCAAAACTTCTGCTTTACGGAACCGGTGGTAAACGATTAAAAATTCTGTAAAAAACGCTCATCGCGAAGAATTACTTACGCAGCGAGAGGGTTAAGGGGATCCGGGACACATTTTCAAATAATTTTTATTTATTGAGTTAAAAGTTCGAAATTTTTTGCGATGATTAACTATATCATTTGTAAACAAAATCACATGTTAAAACCTCTCAGAGTTTTTTAAAAACATTTAAGTTTAAATTTTAATTAAAAAAATGTGGTAGTTTAAAATCGTTATCACTCGAAATATTATTTGTAGAATTTCATTTTTTTTACATTTAAATAAACAAAAGTATATAAGTTTTAATTTCTATTCAGCATTTTTAAAAATATTAATTTAAATAAAAATTAAAAATATTAAAAGTAAAAATTCGGAAAAATATGTCGTAGTTTTTTTTTAAAAAATCATATTTTCAAAAGTAAATATTTTTTTTTCAAATTTGCTGAATCAAAATTAAATTAAAACATTTGAAAAAGACATGTTCCAAATTTGAACCATTTATCTTTAACGGTTCTTGACTTACAACAATTTAAATACGAGAAATTGTGAAAAAAAACCCATCATGAAGAAAAACGCATTTTCGCAAAGAGTCGTTTTCATGACAACCATTGCTTGAAAGCTAGATTTCGTAAACAAACCAAAACTTAAAAATGAGTATTTCCTATTCCAATTAAGATAGAAACATGATTTAAACTTCATTTTAAGCAGAAAAAGACAGAGAAATTTTTAATGTAATAAAAAAATTTAAGAAAATTTTAAGATTTTTTTTTCCCGGACTCCCTTTAATGCCAATAATGAATGATCGTAAATGACACATTCAATTGACATTAAACACGTTACACGCGTTTGTTACATCATCATGTGATTTTTAATTCGACGTTTTATTTGTATTTTTATTAGTGTTTGACTAATGTTGTACTGCTTTATTTATTCTTTCGTTATTTAAAATAAAAATTGTCAATAAACAATTACCTCATGATATTTAAAGAGAAAAATATTATAGATTAGTTTCAACCTGACGTCCCAAATATTTATCGATCAAGCGCATATCTAATGTTTACATACATTTTATAGATATAACCATCAGCATTTTTTTGACTAAATAAAGAGCATTAAGTTCATTGCAATCTTCCGTTACCATTAATATTTATTATGTCCCTTAATAAATTCGATTATCATATTTAAAAATACTTACATTTTATTCACAAATGCAATATCTTAAAAGTACTGTTTGTTTACGGTTTAATTTAATAATTCTGCATTTAAATACGTTAACTATCCTTTGTATTCTTTTGCCCGAAATCATCTGAATAAATCAAATTACATTATACTAGCAGACCCGCCCGGCGTTGTCCGGGGTTTGTAAATAATAATCGTAAACAAAAATTAAGTTTGTATGATTTTATATCTTTGGAAATTCTTTTAAATGAAACTAATTTCGGAGGCCCCATTGTCTTCCGCAACGTCTAGTGCGTTCCCATCAAACTTCTTTCCGAACGAATCTGTAATCTAGATCCCCACTACATATGGCAGCATTTAGCGGAAGTTCCCTCACGTGCCGGAGACAATCGAAAACCAAGTTGAGTGAGCCAAACCTCGTTCGAATTAGTCCCATAGAATAATAATAAAAAAAAGAATGCACCATTAATGTTAAAAAATGTTGGTAACTAAAGTCTAAGGTAAAATTTCATAATACAGAAAGTAGCTGAATTTTAATCTAAGTTGAAGGAAGCAAATCCCGTTAAAATTGGGCCCTTAAGCCCCAGAAAATAACGCACCACCAAGCGGTGGAAGATGCCCCTTCAACTTGTAAATTTCATGAATTGCTGTTAGCATTAACATGATATTTAATAAACGGATGAAATTCCTTATCCAAAGTTGCCTTTAAAGTAACGCGATTTTTAATTTACGGTTGCAGTGAATAGATGTAAGTTGATGCAATAAAAGGAGATTAATGTTCGAAAAAGGTGGTAGCTGAGGTATAAAGAAAGTCCGGGCCCTGAGTACCAGGGTCTTAACTGGAATGTAATTGGGTATAAGAAAAAAGTTTATGGGTTTTAAAGTAGCTGGAAGACGCTAAAACTATGTTAAAGAAAATTGCAATAGAATAGGATGGTTTTTAAAGGAGCTGCAACAAAGGCCCCAAGAAGACGATTAATATTCAAAATTGGTGGTAGCTGAAGTTTGCAATTTTTTTTGTCGTTCATGTAGTAGCTGGAGAACCTAAGAAGTTGTTAGGAAAAAAAGTTCGTGAATCGGGCCACTTTTAAGGGAGCTATAACAGGGGGCCAAAAAGGGCCCAACTGATAGTTGAGAGCAGGGCCCTAACATGAAAATATGTTAAATATTTCAGTACTTAGCGTTTTAGATCTTCAATTACTCAAAATTAATCAAAGGGTATGAAATAATCATTAGAATATTTTAAAGAAATGCGCAAAAAGGGGTAAATTATTAAAAACGGGCCCTAGAGCCCCAATAAAAATATGAGGGTGTTGGTGTAGAGGGAAGAGTCCAAGACTCAATTTTTAAAATATGCAATGAGAAGGTGAGAAAATTAAGGTGTAAAAAATGCATAGCACACAAAAAGTTCAAGTGGTCCCGGATCGGGCCCTAAAGGACCCTAAGGTGCCCCGGGATTTTAACTGGAATATAGAAACTGGAGAATAACTAAATGTAAAAATGGTTCCAAAAATGAAGTATGGATTAAGAGGGGCAATTTATTAATAATTTATCGTGCAAAAGCTTCAAGGAGCTTTGTACCGGGCCCCAAGGGGGAAGGGATTTAAGTGGCATGTAGTTTGGTATAAGTACACTTTTTAGTAGTTTTTAATGTAATCAGAGGATGCTAGAACTATGGTAAAGAAAATTGCAAGGAATTCGGATCATTTTTAAAGAAGATACACCAAGGGCTCCAAGAAAACGATTTATATTAAAAATTGGTGATAGTTGAAGTCTGAAATATTTTTTTGTTGTTCATGTAATAGCTGGAGAATCCAAGATGTTGTAGAAAAAAAAAAAGCTAGTGAATAGGACTATTTTTAAGGGAGTTATAATAGGGGGCCCAAAAGGGGCCAACTGATAGTTGAGAACAGGTCCCTAACATGAAAACATCTTAAAACGTTTTAGTACTTAGTGTTTTAGATCTTCTATTAGTCAAGATTAAGCATAGGATATGAATTAATCATTTGAATGAAACTTGAAAGAAATGTGCAGAAAATTGGGGAAATGCTTAAAAAAGGGCTCTAGGGCCCCAATAAAAATATGTGAATGTTAGTCTAAGGAGAAGAGTTCAAGACTCAAGTTTAAAATTATGCACTGCGAAGGTAAGAAAATTAGGGTGTGAAAAACGCATGGCACACAAAAAATTTAAGGGGCCCTGGACCGGACCCTACGGGACCCTAGACGGACCCATGGATGTAACTGGAATGTAGAAACTGGAGAATAACTAAATGGAGAAAGTATCCCAAAATGAAGATCGGATAAAAAAGAAGCAATTTATTGACAATTTAGTGCACTAAAACTTAAAGGGGCCCTGTACCGGACCCCTTGCAAGGGTGTCAGGGCCTTAACTGAAATGTGGTTAATAGGGTAGAAACTGAAAGGAGAATTCACCCCAAAAACGACGAAAATCGGATTGAAAAGAGGCAAGTTATTAACAATTTAGTGCATAAAAACTTAAAGGGTCCCAGGGGCCCCGCCCCTTAAAAATTAAAATTCTGAGTGTCAGGTGCATCAGGACCTGTCTTGGACTAATCACTCCTGAATTTTGAGAATTCTACGTGCGGTAGATTTCGCTAGCCATCACACGCAGACAGACAGACAGAGCGATTTGTTCTTTTATTAGTATAGATTTTGTAGTCGCTACTACATAAGTGAAAGCCATCCTTAAAGTAATCCCATTCTTTAGCGATATTTTTCAATTTAAATTTATTAATTATCCTAAGTTAAAATTTTAGAATGGCAACATTCTTCCGTTTGTATAATTTGGCGAATAGTTCGGTGAATTGTGTAATTTGGCGAAATTAGTTGACGGGATAATCAAATAGTACCGAATTAATTATGAAGCGTAAAATCATTATTTCATAAAAAAATATTATCATAGAGTACAATTATTATATAACATGTTTGTATATAGCTCTTATACTATAATCACAAAATATTGTGATGAGGTGCACGTGTATAAAGATTCTATATTAATTATAAAAATAGTTTCACCTCCGAAACATTTGTAAGGCTTGTCTTTGAATAAACAAATAATTGCCAAAAAAACATAGTGGAAAGAATATCTACATAAATTTTTGTAAAGTCTCTTAAACATCTTACAAATGTGAAGCGCACGGTAATAAAATGACTAAATTCTTCCGATGGAATCTTTATACGAATTATTCATGAAGATTGAAATAGAATAACTTCCATTATTTCAAATGATGGAATTTATTTCCGACGTCTCACAGATAATTGCCGGAGTGATTTTATTTAAAAAAATTATAGCCAATGTTATTTCATTAAAATATATATATATATATATATTATAGAGTATAATTATTATGAAAAATTTTTGTTTATCGCTCTTATACTATAGTCCCGAAATATTTTTAAGAGGTAGACGTGTATACAAATTCCATATTAATCATAAAAATAGTTTTACATCTGGAGCATTTTCAAAGCTTGTCTTCATATAATCAAAAATTTACCAAGAAAGTGTAGTGGAACGCATATTTACATAAATTTTTGTAAAGTCTCTTAAACATCTTACGGACGTCAAGCGCACGTTAATAAAATGACTAAATTCTTCCGATGGAATCCTTATATGAATTATTCATGAAGATTGAAATAGAATAACTTCCATTATTTCAAATGATGGAATTTATTTCCCACGTCTCACAGATAATTGCCGGAGTGATTTTATTTAAAAAATGGCATATCATAATTTTAAAAAATTATAGCCAATGTTATTTCATAAATATATATATATATATATTATAGAGTATAATTATTATGAAAAAAAAATTTTATCGCTCTTATACTATAGTCACGAAATATTTTTAAGAGGTACACGTGTATAAAAATTCTATATTAATCATAAAAATAGTTTTACCGCTGGATCATTTTCAAAGCTTGTCTTCATATAATCAAAAATTTACCAAGAAATTGTAGTGGAAAGCATATTTACATAAATTTTTCTAAAGTCTCTTAAACATCTTACGGACGTGAAGCGCACGTTAATAAAATGACTAAATTCTTCCGATGGAATCCTTATATGAATTATTCATGAAGATTGAAATAGGATAACTTCCATTATTTCAAATGATGGAATTTATTTCCCACGTCTCACAGATAATTGCCGGAGTGATTTTATTAAAAAAAATGGCGTATCATTATTTAAAAAAATAATAGTCAATGTTATTTCATAAAAACAAAATTAAAAATTTAATTTTAAAAATCAAAACCGAACTAATTATTTCTCATCAATGTGAAACTATTTTTATATTACTTGCCTATTTTTTGATTTACTTGTATTGATGACTTTTAAGTTGTGTTTAATTGTTAGTTCCTATTCATAAACACTGTTTTGATGAGGCCTATAGATGTCTATGAAGGTCAGAGTTGCAGTAAAGCTACAGATCCTACCTACACAACTTCCAGGTTGTGTAATATTTAAACAAAACTTCTGACTGTATAATATAACCAATGAAACACTGTCTTCATTTTGAAAGATCTATGCAATGATATGCCACTCAACAGGGTGCGCAAATTTTTTTTTTCGTCTCTACCGCCATTTTGTGTTTCACGGCCACCATTTTGAATTTATAAAACAAAAACCTAGCTTATAACCATCGGACGGTTAAGCCGAATCCATAGAGGCCTCATTCATTAAAATCCATCCAGCCGTTGGGATTTTTCGAGGGTATAAAGAAATTCACATACCCAGATACGCGTGAAACACATAACCCTTCTTGCAGTCGAGTAATAATATTATAGAGTAAAATTATTTTAAAAATTATTTGTTTATCGCTGTTATACTAAACTCACGAAATATTTTTAAGAGGTACACTTGTATATATTAACCACTTCACCGGCTGCCCCGAGATAAGTAGGTGTAAAATCACTGTTTCCCCATACCTGCCGCCGGTGAAGTGCTTAATTACGTAGATAACGGTTATATATTAATCATAAAAATAGTTTTACCTCCGGAGCATATGTAAAGTTTCTGTCTTCGAATAATCAAAGATTAACCAAGAAAGCGTAATGGAAAGCATATTTACATAATTTTTTCTAAAGTCTCTTAAACATCTTACGGACGTAAAGCGCACTTTAATAAAATGACTAAATTCTTCCGATGAAATCGTTATATGAATTATTCATGAAGATTGAAATAGAATAACTTCTATCATTTCAAATGATGTAATTTATTTCCCACGTCTCACAGATAATTGCCCGCGTAATTTTATTTTAAAATGGCATATCATTTTATGTCGTAATGACAAAACATTATAAAGAATTAACATGTATGGTCATTACTTAACTAACAAAGATAATAAATTTCGAAATATAATTCGTTAGGCGAAATCATTGCTAACTGAATACATAGTTACTGATTATTGTAAATTCCCGTCTAACTGAAATCCAGCATAGCTGCTTTATATTAGCATACACGCCTAATAAATCATTCGTTAGCCTAATCCATGTTCATTAGCCGAGTCCAAGAAACATCAATATAAACCTTCGTTACCCGCAAAATTCTGTAGTTGGTGTATCACCGTACAAATATATTCTAGAATTATCAAAGAAATGTATTTAGGTACTATAATTTGTAAATATCTATAGTCGAATAATCAAAGAATTATCAAGTAGACGTAAGCAAAAGCATATACAGTAATCCCTTAACATTCACGGATTTAACATTCGCGAGGTTTGATTATTCGCGAAATAAAAAATTAAGCACATTTCAACATTAGTGAATACTTTAATGGGTTATTTGCGAATTTTGTTTTTAAAAGAATATTTTTTTTTTTTTACAAAGTAAACTCGCTTTGCTTTACTAATTCATTAAACTATTTGACACTGGGCTACTCTATTGAACTACTTAGCCTAAGTTCTGAGAGCTGCAATCCTTGTATTGAGGCAAATATAGATCAGTAATTCCGAGAATCCCGAGGCATCACTTGATACTAGAAGTAAAAATTAAATAAAAAAAATCAAAAAACCCGACTGCGTAAAAAGCGAACTAATTAATTATTTCTCATCAATGTTAAACTATTTTTTATATTACTTACCTTTTTTTTATTCACTTGTATTGATGACTTTTAAGTTGTGTTTAATTGTTAGTTCCTATCTATGAACACTGTTTTGATGGGGTCTACAGATGTCTATGATGATTAGAGTTGCAGTAAAGGTAGAGATCCTACCCACACAACTTCTAGGTTGTGTAATATTTAAACGGAGCTTTTGACTGTAAAAGTGCGTGTGTGTGTGTATCTGTTTATTCGCGATGGCTATGGTTGCGATGGCTTATTCGTTTCAGCTATTGGGCGGCTATAATTCTAAAAGCCATAACTTCTGTTCTAATGTGAATTTCAAAGAAACAATTATATAAAAATGTTCAGAAAAGATAGGAGTTTAACGTCTAAGAAAATTAAAATTTCGAAACTTTTAAAGCTTTAAGAGTCCTGAGACCCCTTAAACCCATCTACGCATCTGAAGCAAGCTAAGAATTGACTTTTCGATTTTATTTGTATTTTTTAATATTAGGTTGAGCAAAAAGTTCTGGGAAATTTTTAATCTAACAGTTACCAGAATTTGTATCGTATATAGTACTAGTGGTATATCTATAGGAGTTCAGGATTTTCGGCTCCAAAATGCCTATTGAACAGTATGATTTGCGTGTGTTAATCCGGCATTATTGGAGAAAAGGTCTAACGATTTAAAAAATCGTCGATGAGATTAATGAGGGTGAAGGTGCTAGAGTTTTTCTATTCCAAGGAGCCTCCGTGGTACTTCAAGCAAATCCCAAATCTGGTACAAGGATGGCAGAAAGTCGTGGATTATGATGATATCTACTTTGAAGAATAGTCTTTGTTGCTTTTGTTGTTAATTTGCGCATAACAAAACAACTTTCACAAATTTCCCAGAACTTTTTGCTCCTAGTAGTTATGTTTTAATCTAAATTGACCAAACTGCTCGGTAGAGTTAACCCTTCACTGCACTACGTGTCACACCTGGCACATACCTAAAAATACTGCCATTCTTATTATGTGCCATGAATTTGGCCAATATGATCTCTATCCCTGATCAAGAACAGTCCAGAGATTGGAACACTTATTTTGTCCATGCCAGATGGCTGCATTTGACAAAAAATTAGAATTTGTTCTTCGGAAGCAAAAAAAAAAATCGATCAAGCTATTAAGGTAAAATTTACTAAAAATATTTTTACTGAATACTTAAAAAAATATAAAAAAAAAAGTTGCAGAGTGTTAAGCAGATAAAATTAATTAATTTAAGCTGATTTAGTTGTAAAATATAGCAATACAATATTTTAAAACCTTATTGTGTACATAGGGTACACGCCATAAAATATCAAATTTTAGCTGAAAATTTGAAAAATAATTTTTTTTATTATTTTTTCCATCATTAGACCGATATATAGATTTCAAATAATTATTTTCATACAAATAGAAAAAATCGTGCAGTGAAGGGTTAAAATTGGAAGACATATTCCGAAAGATCGTACTTTTGCGTCTCAAATGCTGCAATCAATTAAAAAATATATCGTAGCCTTCGAAATAACCCTTCGAAAAAAATTTCAAGAACGATCGTTTTTCCCCCTTATGGCAACGATCCTTCCGGGTGTAATTTTAGAGATACCGACGAACCAAATATATGCTATTAAAGTTGAAACCTTCGCCTAAGCGATGGTCCAATCGTTTTTTTTATATATATATGATTTTTAACTCTTTCAAATAGACCGGTGAACGGAGATCACTTCGCGTCTCACGGAGATGATATTTTTTCTACGCTAAAAATAACTAAATGTTCAAATTTTAACACATCCTTTTTAGAGCATCTAACTGGAACATATTTACATCAGCTACAAAAATTTCGAAACGTTTGGGCGGGTAGAAGTATTTTTTACTAAATAAAATATGTGAAAATTTCGACGAAAAGGAAAATACCAAATAGCATATAATTACAATTAAATATTTTTTCGCAATTTTTTTAATTTTAAAATATAAATTCAGACAAAATGAAGTTAAAGATATAAAATGATACACATTTTAGGTTTATTTAACCCTTTCAGGGGTAAGGTACTTCTTTTGGTAAAATGCTGAAATGAGCGAATGACACCAGAATTTATAAGCAAATTTATTTCAAAATAGGAAAAAGCATTCGTTCACGAAGTTAAGAAAAGTAATATTTTCATTCCAATATTATAGTGCCAATGTAGCATTTCAGATTAAAAGTTGAGTGGTCCAAAATTGAACCACCGCCCTTGAAGGGGTTAAGGTTAATATCACGATCCCGGGCAATGCCTCGCGCGTCAACTAGTTAAAGATAAAACGGTTGAGAAGAGCACGCGTTAAAAGAATCACTAAAATCTTTCATCGAAATCCTCATATGAATTATCAATGAAATCTGAATGGGATAAACTCCAATATTTCAAATAATGGAATTTCTTGTCCATGCCTCGCAGATAATAGCCAATGTTCTTTTATTTAAAAAAAGCAAATTTCATCAAATAAAAATTATTCCAATTCATACAAAAGAATGTCTTATGGCAAATCATCTTTTAAAGGTGGCAGCAACATTTGCAAAATCCTATGAAAACAGGTGATATTGAAGTAAGTTTTCCCCCAGGAACTACCGAAATGATTTCAGTATAGTTTTGTATAGTTTTGGCAGTAGCTGTAATATAAATTGATCGTTCGACGAGACAATCAATATAAAGAGAAATCCGCGATTTAACAAAAAAATAACATTACTAAAAAGGAATTGATTTCCCAGAAAAACAAAACGATTGAAATATCACTAATTATAATGCCATATATATATCTGGGAGCACGGCAGTGCGTCCGCCAAGTTCGCACAAGCCGTAAGCTACCTTTTCCTGAACCATTTTGGCATGCTTTTCACCCCCTCATAACGTCGTTTTAGGGAGAGATATAGAATTTTTTCTTTTATACACATGTTCGTATGATCAAACTGAACTAAGGTTCCACGATTTCATGTTTCTGTATTTAGTAGTTTTCGAAATATTAAATTCCGAAAAAGCGCTTTTTTGTCACTGACTCACTTCGCATCATCAAATAACTAAGGTACTTCTAAAAGTCATAGAATCATGGAATTTCACAAGTAAGTCGGGTTTGTAGCACAATTAACCAGAAAAATCTGAAAACATAGAATTTCCGCCTCTAAACCCTTAAAACAGGGGGTGTTGATTTGGCCGTAAACAGTTCCTTCACATTCAATTGCGCCAATGTTGGTCGCCAATACTCGATTACAGAGTTTTGAAGGGGTCACGTAATTTCAAGCAGAATAAAACTTTATATATATGCTTTTCCAAAGATGTTTGTTAAATAGAAAAAAATGAATATACCTAAAAATTTTAATCAGTATAGGTTATGATATATTCACGATATTAAAACAATAAAACATTTAACAAAATATAACCTCAATTCGGTATGTTTCCGATATAGTAGCCTTGGCGAAATAGAGAAAATAGCCTTGACGAGAAAAGAAATTTGATAATAACGTATTTTCTGGCAACCTATCTACTGTGTCATATACGCAAGCAATTTTTTCCATATGTATACAATTTATTTAATGTAAGGAACCCGTTTATTTATTTTTATATACCAACATAAATAATTTGTATATAAAAAACAATATTTTATACGTGTATAAATAAAATGTTTATATGTATATAAATAGTACATATATAAATAACATAAAAGTTCATCAAGTTTGTTTTCATAGTTGTTTATATCATTTGGCAACATATTTCAGTTTCTGAAGTCCGAATTGCGCCAAGATTTTTAAAAAACGCCAAGGTCCCTATAGTGGAAAAATATCCTAATTCTCATATGAATGTTTAAAAATCTGCTTTTAATTAAATGAAATGTGTAACTAATAAAGCTGTCTTTAACGATGTGCGACAGATGCCGTGTCCGAAGACCGCTGCTAACGTTATTATATTGTATTATTAGCCTACTTACTGTTAATTTATTGTTAATTTTAAATCTGTAAAAGAAAGATTATAATTATAGATCAGATATGTTGGTTGCCAAAACTCGATTACAGAAAATTAGCCTGAGTTATAAAGGTGTTACATGATTTCAAGCTGAATGAAATTTTATATGCTTTTACAAAAATCTTAATAAGGCAAATATTTCAGTTTATCTGTCCATATTTCTATCTTTTACTTTCTTAAAACAAATTTTATTAAAGACCGGGAGGCGTCTGCACAGATCATCACCTCATCGAATTGACGGCTGAAATTTTAGGACTAGTTAAAAATAGATTAGCGTATTAAAATGAAACTGGTCTGCCAAGTCCTATCTTTGTGGAAACCACCTACAGCCTGATTTTACCGGTTAATTGGTGGATTTTCCATTGTGTTTTCTTGCACCCATTCCTCCATGTTTCCATACTTTTGGATACAGAAAAATACAATAGTAAACCTATCAGTCACCCACTAAAATTAGGTCTTCAGGTTGTTTCTACCAAGATATGACTTAACAGACAAGTTGCATTTTAATGTACTAATCTAGTTTTAACTAATCCTAATATTTCAGCTGTAAACTCGATGAGGTGATGGTGTGTGCAAACGCCTCCCGGTCTATTATAAATGTCGGAATTCTAATCTCAATAGCACTCTGGTCAATCTGGCAAATATCCCTGCTATTTATGGAACACTATTCCTTTAAGCGCGTTTTAGTAATGTTAAAGAACTTGCGTGTTAAAGAACTACATATGCATCATACATATTATACATATGCATATAATACGTAATACATTTGCATCATACATATTATAGGTATGTGTATAATAAATAATACATATGCATCATTATGACGTCAGAACAAACAAAACATTTTTTGTCGCCAAATTTGAGAATTGACATGATATATTACAAAATTTGGTGACACTTCGCTAAATGTCGCCAAGCTTGGCGAGTATTTGACGTTTGTGGCTATTTTTCAATGAGTTAATTATTAATGCGAGCCATCTATTTATATTTTTCCGCATATCATCTGAATAGTTAAATAATATAACGTACGAATATTTCCAAAGTGCCAGTAGTTTCGTCACTGCACAAAACATCTGCTATTGTTAATATATTGTACTGTTATTATACTTACTGTGACTATGTTGTTAAGCTTTACTCTGCTGAAACTTCTGTATTATATAAATAGAATTTACGGAAACTATTAAAGCACCGAAACTGAGAATTCTCCTTATGATTATTATAATTTTATAATATGTAACCTGTTAATCGATATGTATCGTTAGAAGGAATCTTCTATAATCCGGTTCCTCGCATTTTAGTTTTCAGGTTTCGAATAAAATTAGCTAAAAACTTAAAACCATGGCAAATTGGCTAGTTCTTCAACACGATTAGATGAGAAGAATGATAGATTTTCAAATGGATCATAGCAGTGAGCCCGTAGACCTTCTATTCTTCCGTAATCGAGTCTATTGAAAAGGTTAGCATGAAACAAAAAGATATTAGTATCAATATGGTTGCAGATATTATCAATATTATTATTAAATGCAGATATTATCAAAGGATTTAATAAGAATAATTTCACTTGTACCTAAACGTATCAGTTAAAATACAGTAATAAAATACAATTAGAAAAGATTACTTAATAGGATTAAAAATTTCCGCATTAGAGAACGAATCGTAACTGATAAGGAAACATGCATAAGTGAGTTAAGATACATTTGTCATGAAATAATGAAATACATATTAACACAAAATATATGTTGTGCTTCCATGATCGTAAAGAGTTCTTGATTTCTCTATCAAAAGCTTCCGACTTTTCGAAAGAATGGGCAAGTAAATTAAATTATGAATAACAGTAACATGATGCAACGTTTAATATGCAATTAATAGAGTATATACTGCTTGCTAGAGGCGGCTAGTACTTTAATATAAAAAGAAATAAAGTATGAATTTATAAAGCTCAATAAAATAAATTTAGGTATTTTTATGCTAGCCGGGCGCGAAATGGCAAATCGCCAAATACTGTCCCTAAATCTATTGCTCATATTGCATTCATTTCATTTAAAAATATAAACTTTTCAGTCATCTCATTTAAAATAGATGCATTTCCCTCATTTTATTTAATAGAATATTTAACATAGAAATAAATAAATAAATAACAAATAATAACATAAACCAAAATATTTTATTTGAAAATCAAAGCATTGTTTCTAATTTACACATGTGAAAAATGAAAACTTCTTTTGGCGAAAAAACTAAATGCTAGTTAGGAGATTTGCTCCCGGCTAACATAAAAGTACTGAAATTTAAGTTTTTTTTATATTAATATAGCTTAGAAAAAAACTAGAAAAAACATACAAAAAGTAGTGATATCCCAACAAAAAGTTTTCGGTAAAAAAAAAAAAAGCGCCAAGTTCTCCTTAATGTTTCGGCCAGAAAAAGTAGTGATATCTGAAGTTCGCACAAGGGCACAAGTTAAAAGCCAAACATTCCAAATCTTTCATTGAAAATGGCTTCCTGCGACTTGGCCGTTAATGCCTTCGAGAGGGTTTTTCAAATTTTAAAGTATGTACAAATGAGCTACATGACAACTACATTTTTTGATTATTTTAGGCATTTTGTGGCACAAAGTACAGAAATAAAATACACATTTAAAAAAAGTATTTAAACCACTTCAGTCTATTTAAATGCTTAGAAGTTAAATATAACAAAATACTTTTATTCAGAAGGTAATATCCCTAATTGCTAAAACATAATAAGTATCGGCTTTTAATAGTTTATAAATCGAATACCTCTTAATGTGTGCAAACAAACTATAATAAATGCTCAAACGAAAAAAATCTCTTTCGTCAATGCACAAGATTTCAATATTATACAATAAAATATAATGTAACGTATTGTGAGATTTGAAGAAAGTAAATTTTCTTTTATTTCTTATCGTTTTACGTTAATGACTTTAGCTTTAGACCGTACGAAATGGCAATTAAACCACATGTGGACTAAATGATCTGTAATCAAAACTATTGTTTGTTGAAATTGATGGTATTTATCAGAAATCTTTTACTTATAATGTCTTTATGTGAATTTGCCTCTTTGCATACTAATATTAATTTTAATATTTAAATAATTCATAAATGCGAAATTTCCAATCATTAATTTTGAAATGCTGTAGAAGGCATTAACGGCCAAGTCGCAGGAAGCCATTTTCAATGAAAGATTTGGGATGTTTGGCTTTTAACTTGTGCCCTTGTGCGAACTTCAGATATCACTACTTTTTCTGGCCGAAACATTAAGGAGAACTTGGCGCTTTTTTTTTTTTTTTTTTACCGAAAACTTTTTGTTGGGATATATATATATATAACCATATTATATAACCATTAAATATACATTACTGACCACCAACAAAAACTGTGAAATTATGAATCAAATGAAATTAACAAATTGACAACGATACAGTTGTTCCCACCAACACACTTAACATAGATTCCAAAAACATAGTAAAAAATAGCAAAAATTTAATAATGGAAATTTGTGGAACTTAGAATCGTCAGGTCCCAAATACTTAAGGTTCCACAACTAAAATGTGTCGTTTCATCTTCATTTATACTCCTATTATAAAGAGGAAAAAATTGTTTATTTGTAGGAGGTAAGCTCTGGAACTACCAAACCGATTCCAAAACTAATGGTATCAAAATGATGGTGTTAGTCCAACTTAGAACATAGGCTATGTTTTATGTCGGTGTCACTACCCCAAAGGGGGTGCGGGAGCAAAAAACGTTCTAAAAATGCGATTTTAGCGTGACTGAAGGGCCTAGAAATATAAAATTTCGAATATTAGTTACTTATAAGATATAAATGATGTCTAAGAACAGTTCTTAAACAATTCAAAATTTAAAAAGTCCTTCCGGCCAGTGCCGGGAGGAAGAGGTAGCTTTCATAATCCTTATTTTAAAAAAGCCAACTTATATCATGCAAACACACGAAGGTCAATTTAGTGGAAACCGAATATAGGAGATTCAATACTAATTTTTATCAATATAATGAATGAGAATTTCGCGAAATTAGTCAGCTTTATCCAAGCTGCTTTTCTTTAAAGTAACTTATATTTGGCTGCCAAATTCGGCAATTTCTTAAAGTGCCTGTCATTTTAAGACAACATGGTGGATGAGGCTAAGCAGTGAACTTGGTCGAGACCTTAGTAATTGCTGTGCACATGCTCACTCACATCGGAAAAGGTTAATATATAGGAGTGCTGTCGCATGCAAAAAATCAGATTTTTCAAAATGTCACCCACAATAGAAATTGAAACTACTATATCTGAGCCATTTTTTAAGGTAAAGACAAACAAAAAATGCTCCTGAATCCTTATATCAAGATCAAATACTTAAGAAAGAAACCTTTTTCAATTTCTAATTTTTTTGCACCTCACTTTAAATGTATATATATTTTTTAATTTAATGGCCGCCATTTTGAAACAAGATGGCTGATGAATCTGGCCAGCGAACTTGGTTGAGGTGTTGATGTATACTATCCACATGCCTTCTTACATCGAAATAGGCGAATACGTGTGTTATCGCGTGACAAATACAAGATCGTTTCAAAATGTTAGCCATGCTAGAAATTCAAAGTGCTATAAAACAACCATTTTTTAAGATATCAACAAAAGAACAAATTTTCAGAAACAAAAACTGCTCCGGAATCTTTGTATCAAGGCCAAACACATAAAAAAAAATCTTTTTCATTTTCCAATTTTTTAATACCTCATTTTAAATTTTAAATTTAATTTTTTAGGTAGCTTTCTTTACAAAAAGCTACCTATTGCAGCCGTTCGGAGGAAAGCGATTTCAAAAAATTTTGGTATATTTTCATCGATCATGACCCCCAGACCCCGAAACCACCCTCCGTTCAAAATTGATATATATATATATATATATATATATATATATATCAATATATATATATATATATATATATATATATATCTGACCTATGTCACACTGTAACTCTCGTATTTATGAACCGATTTAGATGTAATTCGGTGTGTACATAGTACATACCAATGTCTCGACCGAGTTCGTTGGCCAGCTTCATCCGCCATTTGGTTTCAAAATGGCGGCCATTTAAAAATTTAAAAAAAATTTAAAATTTGAAATGTGGTACCAAAAAATTGAAAATGGAAAAATATTTTTTTCTTATGTATTTGACCTTTATACAAAGACTCCGTAGCAGTTTTTGTTTCGTCTATATCTTAAAAAATGGCTGAGTTATAGCATTTTGAATTTCTAGCGAAGCTGACATTTTGAAACGTCCTGAATATTGTCACGCGATAAAACGCATATTTATGAACCGATTTGGATGTAACTTCGTTTATACATAGTACAGAGCAATGTCCCGACCGAGTTCGTTGGCCAGCTTCATCCGCCATTTTGTTTAAAAATGGCGGCCATTTAAAATTTTAAGAAAAATTTAAATTTGAAATGTGGTACCAAAAAATTGAAAATTGAAAAAATATTTTTTTCTTTTGTGTTTGACCTCGATAAAAAGATTCGGGAGCAGTTTTTGTTTCGTCTATACCTTAAAAAATGGCTGAGTTATAGCATTTTGAATTTCTAGTGTGGCTGACATTTTGAAACGCCCTGATTTTTGCCACGTGATAACAGACGTATTTATGAACCGATTTGGATGTACCTTGGTGTGTACATAGTACATACAAATAACTCAACCGAGTTCGTTGGCCAGCTTCATCCGCCATCTTGTTTCAAAATGGCGGCCATTTAAAAAAAATGTAATTTAAAATTTAAAATGAGGCATTAAAAAATTGGAAAATGAAAAAGATTTTTTTTTATGTGTTTGGCCTTGATACAAAGATTCTGAAGCAGTTTTTGTTTCTGAAAATTTGTTCTTTTGTTTATATCTTAAAAAGCGGTTGAATTATAGCACTTTGAATTTCTATCATGGCTAACACTTTGAAACGATCTTGTATTTGTCTCGTGATACCACACCTATTCACCTATTTCGATGGAAGAAGGCATGTGGATAGTATACATCAATATCTCGACCAAGTTCGCTGGCCAGCTTCATCAGCCATCTTGTTTCAAAATGGCGGCCATTAAATTAAAAAATATATATATTTAAAGTGAGGTGCAAAAAAATTAGAAATTGAAAAAGGTTTCTTTCTTAAGTATTTGACCTTGATATAAGGATTCAGGAGCATTTTTTGTTTGTCTTTATCTTAAAAAATGGCTCAGATATAGCAGTTTCAATTTCTCACGTGGGTGACATTTTGAAAAATCTGATTTTTTTGCCTGCGACAGCACTCGTATATATCAACCGATTCCGATGTGAGTGAGCATGTGCACAGCAATGACTAAGGTCTCGACCAAGTTCACTGGTTAGCCTCATCCACCATGTTGTCTTAAAATGGCAGGCACTTTAAGAAATTGCCGAATTTGGCAGCCAAATATAAGTTACTTTAAATGAAAGCATATTGGATAAAGCTGACTAATTTCGCGAAATTCTCATTCATAATGATTTAGTATTGATAAAAATTAGTATTGAATCTCCTATATTCGGTTTCCACTAAACTGAGCTTCGTGTGTTTGAATAATATCAGTTGGCTTTTTTAAAATAAGGAATATGAAAGCTACCTCTTCCTCCCGGCACTGGCCGGAAGGCCAAACACATAAAAAAAACTTTTTCATTTTCCAATTTTTTAATGCCTCATTTTAAATTTTAAATTAATTTTTTTAAAATGGCAACCCTTTTGAAACAAGATGGCGAATGAAGCTGGCCAACGAACTCGGTCAAGACATTGGTATGTACTATGTACAGACCAAGTTACATCCAAATAGGTTCGTAAATACGCCTGTTATCGCGTGACAAAAATCAGGTCGTTTTAAAATGTCAGCCACAAGAGAAATTCAAAATGCTATTACTCAGCCATTTTTTTTAGATATAGACGAAAGAAAAACTGTTCCGGAATCTTTGTATTAAGGTCAAACACATACAAAAAAAAAATCTTTTTCATTTTCCAATTTTTTGGTATCTCATTTAAATTTTTTTATTTTTTAATTTTTTTAAATGGCCGCCATTTTGAAACAAGATGGCGGATGAAGCTGGCCAACGAACTCGGTCGAGATATTTGTATGTACTATGTACACACCAAGGTACATCCAAGTCGGTTCATAAATACGCCTGTTATTACGTGAGAAAAATCAGGACGTTTCAAAATGTCAGCCACGCTAGAAATTCAAAATGCTATAACTCAGCCATTTCTTAAGATATAGACGAAACAAAAACTGCTCCCGAATCTTTTTATCAAGGTCAAACACATAAGAAGAAAATATTTTTTTCAATTTTCAATTTTTGGTACCACATTTCAAATTTAAATTTTTCTTAAAAATTTAAATGGCCACAATTTTTAAACAAGATGGCGGGTGAAGCTGGCCAACGAACCCGGTCGAGACATTGGTATGTACTATGTATAAACGAAGTTACATCCAAATCGGTTCATAAATACGCCTTTTAACGCGTGACAAAATTCAGGACGTTTCAAAATGTCAGCCACGGTAGAAATTCAAAATGCTATAACTCAGCCATTTTTTAAGATATAGACGAAACAAAAACTGCACCGAAATCTTTGTATAAAGCTCAAATACATAAGAAAAAATATTTTTCCATTTTCAATTTTTTGGTACAACATTTCAAATTTTAAATTTTTAAAAAACATTTAAAGGGCCGCCATTTGAAACAAAATGGCGGATGAAGCTGGCCAACGAACTCAGTCGAGAGATTGGTATGTACTATGTACACACCGAATTACATCCAAATCGGTTCATAAATACGCCTTTTATCGCGTGACAAAATTCAGGACGTTTCAAAATGTCAGCCACGCTAGAAATTCAAAATGCTATAACTCAGCCATTTTTTAAGATATAGACGAAACAAAAACTGCTCCGGAATCTTTGTATAAAGGTCAAATACATAAGAAAAAAATATTTTTCCATTTTTAATTTTTTGGTACCACATTTCAAGTTTTAAATTTTTTTAAAAATTTTAAATGGCCGCCATTTTGAAACAAAACGGCGGATGAAGCTGGCCAACGAACTCGGTCGAGACATTGGTATGTACTATGTACACACCGAATTACATCGAAATCGGTTCATAATTACGGGAGTTACAGTGTGACATAGGTCAGATATATATATATATATATATATATATATCAATTTTGAACGGAGGGTGGTTTCGGGGTCTGGGGGTCATGATCGATGAAAATATACCAAAATTTTTTGAAATCGCTTTCCTCCGAACGGCTGCAATAGGTAGCTTTTTTGTAAAGAAAGCTACCTAAAAGGGTGAAAATGCACAAAAAGCGTTCTAAAAAACGTTCTAAATAGTAGTTTCTACACAATCTCAGGAAATACCAAACCGATTAAAAAAATATTGGTGTCACAATGATGGTGACAACGCTTGCTCCAAGATAGGCTATGTTTTATGTCGGTGTCACTACCCCAAAGGGGTACACGACATTTCGGTCCCGACACTTCGGTCCCGCCATTTCGGTCCCGCCGTTTCGGTCCCGAGACATTTCGGTCCCTGGCCATTTCGGTCCCGAGACATTTCGGTCCCTGGCCATTTCGGTCCTGAGACATTTCGGTCCCTGGCCATTTCGGTCCCGAGACATTTCGGTCCCTGGCCATTTCGGTCCGGAGACATTTCGGTCCCTGGCCATTTCGGTTCCGAGACATTTCGGTCCCGAGACATTTCGGTCCCTGGCCATTTCGGTCCCGAGACATTTCGGTCCCTGGCCATTTCGGTCCCCAGCCATTTCGGTCCCTGGCCATTTCGGTCCTTAGCCATTTCGATCCCTTGTCATTTCGGTACCCACCATCTTATAACTCGTATTCTAATTATCGTGGGCCGCCAAACGCTGTAATTTAAACATTATTTGGGACCTTTTTAAATTTTTTTAACACCCCCACCCCCCAAATTTAAAAAAAAGCTGCATATAACAGTCCGATAAATTTAAACTTTTATAACTCGTGATAATGAAATCACAGCGAGCTGA
This sequence comes from Maratus speciosus, assembly GCA_963932465.1. Classification (NCBI taxonomy): domain Eukaryota; kingdom Metazoa; phylum Arthropoda; class Arachnida; order Araneae; family Salticidae; genus Maratus; species Maratus speciosus. Next base: position 77,143 of record CAWVRF010000178.1, on the reverse strand, counting down.
AAATTTGTTTGATTGAACAATGTGATATAATTTTACAGGGGACATTGTCTTTTTATTATTATTATTATTTAACAAAATGGATTTTTTAAGCTGTATTATTTGTTGTTAATATTAGGTATTTTATATATACTATACACTGCCATAGATGATTTTTTGGTTGTGTTCATACGTTTTTTAGAACCTTTAAATTATCATCATTAATTAAATAATTTAAAAAACTGTTCTTATTTTTTCTCCTTCTTACAATTAGATTAATAATAAATGTCTTCAATAATTCAATTGGACACTTATAAGCTATTGTAGGTAAATATTTCCTCAAATCATTCTTCTACATCCTCTCCTTTAATAATTCAGAAATGACATATATTTAATATTTATTGAAGCAAAAATATTTAATTTTTCTTATTACTTTTATAATACAAAGTTATAATTTTGTTTTCATAAGTTACTTTACCATTATAAACATTGGGAAAACAATAGTGATTTGGTAATTAGGTGTGCCAGGAAAAATATTTTGTTGTCAGAAAACTCCACCCACCGCTTCACTTTTGTAAAAAATAATTATTGGTTTCATTTTTAACAGTCTTCTCACCCATTGCAGACGATTTTTGTGAACTAATTTTATTGAAACTGGGCCTATTTCTTTGTAATAAGATGATTATTTTTTATTTTATGTAATAGTGTAAGTATTATTTTAATTTACTAGGGGGCTCGGCCCCCTACGAGCTACGCTCGCCAACCCCCGTCCAGACACCACAGGCTCTAAATGCACGCTAATTTGATCGGCTTTAAAAAGATTTCGAAAGATTGAATTATAATTTAAAAAACAGTGGCGATCTCCCTATAAACGAATTTCTATTCATTTCTCTTTGATTGGGGAATTTTAACGCCAAATCCGCTGCGGTACTACTTGATTATCCCGTCGACCCATTTCGCCAAATTATATAAATCGCCAAACCACTCGCCAAATTATACAAATTGACATAATTTTTATTTTAAATAACGAAAGAACAAATAAATTCGTACAACATTAATAAAAATACAAATAAAACGTCGAAATAAAAATAACTTGATGACGTAGACACGTGTAACAACATTTCAAAATAAGCTAATATAAAAGGAATTAAGTAAACAGAGTCTTTGTCTCCTGGTATTTTTTAACAAAGCGAAAAGAAAGTTCTTTTAAATGAGACATTTTAAATTAATCGTTTTTAATCTGACGTAATTTTTACCAAGCTATTCTTTCTCTTTTAAATAATCGCGTGAAAGTACTTTTGTTAGCAATGAAATATTATTTGCGCTTTCCAACAAAAATAGTTGAAAATATCCTCTCAAAATATTAAATAAATGTCTAGCGCAATTTCTAAATTTAAACTTTTTTGCAATATTATTTTGTGTTCATTTTATGTAATAACTATAATGTGACGTAAATATGACGTAATTTCTCCTAAGACTTCTAACGCATGTTAATGAATTTATTATTTTACAATATCCTTTCTCTTTTAAAATTCACGTGTCGTGTATACTTTTTATGACGTAATTTTTAATAAGTTCCTGCTTTTTATACATAATTATTTAATTCTAATTTGAAAGTTTTTTTCCTGTTTATAATAGTCACGTGTAAATAAATTTTTAATTTGAAGCAAACATTATTGCTTGCGCTTTTTATATAGTTGGCAACAGTTTAAATTAGTACAATTTTCTGAAATCTGTAAAAAATATCTCTAGAAATGCTGAAAATTTGAATTTAAAATAGAAATAAAACCTGAAAAAATGAGTCAAAATAAAAAAATTAATGCAATCTGCACTCCGGCAAATTCTAACGCATAAAATGATCTAAAAATGTTTAAATTCCTATGAACAGTTTTTGCTCCTATAAAACTTTTTTAGTGGAACGATTTTGTCCAACTTTAGCATTAAATATCTCTTTAAATAATTCTTCGATCTGAAATCTGTCTGCATCAGCGTGTTTATCAAACATTTGTGTATAATACTACCGATTTTCATATTTTTGTATGCATTATTTTTCTTAATGTTAACGAAGAAAGACCTCCGGTCACAAAAAATTCAAAACCGGCGGCGGCGGCGGTGACAGCGGTAGTTACTTTTTTTTAGAATAGAGAGATTTTATTTCCAATTTTTAACTGACAAAACTAAGGTTTTTAGGTGCGTTTGTAATTATATAAATACGTAGCACCTATTGTCGTCGTTCAGTCCGTCCGTCTGCCCGTCTGTCTCCTCATATAACAGAGCAAAAACAACCCAACCGAATGGTCTGAAATTTTAAATATATGATTGTTGCATAATTTGTCGAGCCATTTCAAATTTTATGGATATCAGATGCATAGTTTAATTCCAGGGACTATCAAAAGTTTTTCTTTACATTACGGCCAATGGGAAAAAATTATTGCAAGTGCATTTTAATGATGTTACAGCCTTCCGAGTGGTCTGAAATTTTAAATATATAATTGTTACAAAATTTTGTCGAGCCATTTGAAATTTTATGAAAATCGGTGTATAGTTTAATTACAGAGACAGTCAAAAGTTTTGCGTTACATTACGGGGAATGGGAAAAAATTATTGCAAGTGCATTTTAATGATGTCACAGGCTATGCACTCATGAAGTGCAAAAAAAATATACATTCAGTAGAATATGGGGTGCAAAAAATAATTATAAAACTAGTTATACTACGAACGCACCTCATTTGCCACGTTTGACGAGCAATTTCCAATTTGTTTGTATTTGTCGTTTATTTATTGATTTTTAATATTACCCTTTTCCTCCCACTTTCCCAGAAAAAAAATTAATAATTTTTTATTTTAGTTTTATTATTAATTATATTAATAGTTTTAAATTTCGGTGACTTTAAATATAAAATAAATAAACATGTAAAAGATAAATTTCAGTTTATAACTACTATATGATAAATTGAATATAAAATGTATTATGTATTGAGTTTATTTTAAAGTAAAAAAAATGTAATGTATATTAATAATGTTATTAATTTAACAAATTAAGGATACATTAAATAAAAAATATATTTAATAAAATATTAATTTAATTTTTATACTAAAATTCTTAACTTTTTTGAGAATTAATTAATAGCAATTATTAGTAGCAATTATTAATAGCACTTAAAGTTTTTATTCAAAAGTTTTAATTTATAATTTCCAAAAAATAATATAGGATTTTTTTGAAAAATCAGTCAAAAACATAAAGTCTAAGTAATAATTAATTAAACATAATAATAATAATAATAATAATAATAATAATAATAATAATAATAATGCAACATTGTACAAATATGTAAAAATACCTTTTAACAGTGTTAGGTGATATTATGCAGATTTTAATTTTTTAAGTACAGTTATAATTTACAATTCGCAAAAAGTAAGAAATTATTAATTAATTATAATTAAAGAGCAAAAATAATATTATAAGCTAACTAATAAATGAATAAACAACATGTTTATCTTCAGAACCCTTATCACTTTTATACATCCTAATGAAGTTAATAACGTTATAATAACCGAAAATTAAAAAAATATACATTTACATTTACCCTATAAAAACTATTATATAGTTCATGTAATAGTTTTTAAACAAGCAATTGATAAATTAGTTATCTAAACAATTAATAATTAAAATAATTTTGAATTGATAAATACGTTTAATAAAAACAATTCAATTTTTGATTTTTTTTTTTTTTACTTAACAATATAACTATGAGTGTTTTCAACTTGTCGTGCAAGTTAAATTCATGCTGTATCAAATTTATTGCAAACTAACGGCAAACAAGTAATCAAAAATACTGTAAACTTACTGCAAAGTAGTAATCTTTCCATATCACACTATAAGTTTAACCCCTTCAAAGGGGTCAATAGACCTGATCAGGTCTATTGATGCGAAAGCGCCGTCAGAAGGCGCATGCATAGGTTTTATCACCATAAACAAGTTTAGGTAATATTTGTACTTTTCATTTCGAGCATTTTTTGGTATTTAATAAGTATAGCGTTTAGAAAAAACGGTGCCTACCGAATAAAATTTCTGCAATTTCTGCGTATGTGCTGATTCTCATTGTTGTTGAGTCTCTGAACAGAGAGATTTTTTGCTTTCGTGAATTAAAGACAGTCTTGCCATCAGTTTCACAACAAACTACTCATGCAAGTGGGTGATGGTATACCTTGCGGGAGATTTGCTGCGAATTTCTCAATTCAAATTTGTCACGGCAAGATAATATCAGAAAAAATCAAACTTTCTGCTAATGTTCATGCTATCTGGGTTACCTCAAAAATTTCCATGGGGAGCGCGGCGGATCGCATGAACGGCTCATGCGATTGAAACTTATGTGAAATCATTATCCAATATCTATTACAGCACAAATTCTTAATTCAATGGCAAGAAATTAAACATGAAAATTGCTGTTTTACACTTAACCACTTGGCCCTAACTTTATTGTAGGCAAATGTTATGTAATATGAAACTTGATTTAACCCATTCGCTGCCAAAACTAAGAATTTTCAAATTTTTTCTTGAAGGTCGTTTGCCAGCACAAATTCAGAAAGATAAATTTCGCTTTACTAATACAGCGAAATTTCTGCCAATAAATGAGGCATTTTTTTTAAATTCTAAAATAGTGGTGACAAAGTAATCAATAAATTAAAGCCACGAGTATACTCGTGAATGACAGCGAATGGGTTAATTAAATTTAACTCTTCAGTATGCGCTCAGATTTTTACATCATAAGTTAATCTTTTTCACTGGTAAATATTAATGTAACTTGAATGTATTATTAGTTGCAGTTATAGAGATTGGCCTTATATTTTTTATCCATGCTTTTTTTTTTAAATTAAGAAATTAAATAAGGATATACCTAAATTCTTAAAGTTACTCGAAATACTTCTATCATATATACACAGTCAAGACAAGATTCCAAGGACTGGTAAAAAGCTCCATTTTAGACAGGCTTCCATGTAAAGAAGTGTAATTAATTATACTTCTAAGATACACTACCTCAATAAGATCTATTGTTCGTTTCGCAGGAATTCTGAAACTCTTCCGTTTGAGACAGGATTCCGTTATAGAAAGATTCCGCTTTCACAGGTTTCACTATGCTTCACTAAAGAAGGGTGAAAATCCCCTTTTCAGACAGGTTTTCAGCAAATTTAATTGTATCGCAATTCATATTAAGACCATGTAACGCTTACGTTAAAGACAGGATTCTGTTATAGACAATTACTATTTTGACAAGTTTTATTCTATTCATATGATATAAATAAGTATATTTCTATAAATACACAAAACTTTTAAAAATGGAACCTGCCTATAACAGAGTTCTGTCTTAAACATAAATGTTCCATAGTGCTACGGAAAAGAATACTATACAAATACACCAAATAACACGAAAACTTGTGTAAAACGGAATTTTTCACCAATATTTACAATTTCATCTTGACAGGTTTTACTATATATATAACATGAAGGGAAAATTCTGGACCCTCCCCCCTCCCGAAACGAAATCCTGGCTAAGCCACTGCATGTCGTCCCGGTTGTTTTAAGCCATTAAAGATGAAAAATGCCGTGTGGCCACAAAAAAGCGCCGGCTGACTAGAACAAAGAGAGCGCGAGTAGAATAATTCTTCTATCTGGATCTTTATTTAGCATAATCAAATGGGGGAAGCCAGGACATCTACACTTGACATATATATATACATGTATAATATTCTTTTGAATGAATAACATATAGGTATCAAGAAAAGCCAAATATGTTTTCTAAATTTCCAAATTTCTTCATTGTGATATATTTATAAAATTTCTTAATTTAAAATGAAATTTTACGTAAAAGTGATTCACTATACATTATTATTTTGAGATTTTATGTTATTTTTTCTTGTATTTTCATTTTTATTTTTTATTTGTCATATTAAAACATGTAGGGTGCTTTAATTCTAAGTATATAAGTCAAATAAATAACAAAGAAATATTTGAAATACAGAATTAATTTTAAATACGAAAAGAATATTTTATGACAATAGAAATTTTAAAATTTTGATTTATGTTTATTGTGCTCGTAGTTTTTGAATGTAATAAGCATATAAAAGTCTTAAATATATTAAAAAGGATTTGTAATTGTTGCAAACCACTTCACCGTCGACAGGTATGGGGAAAAAGTGCTTTTATCCCCAAGTTATTTCGGGGCAAACGGTGAAGTGGTTCAAAATTAAAAATATTTTTAAACTTGTCATTCGACACCGGTGGAAATAGCGGTAATATTATTGTTACATGTAAAAAGATTAATGCAAACTTTTAAATAGTTTTTCAAAAAATAGTAAATTAAAATAACTATTAAAATAAAATAGAAAGTTCTAGTCTGTTCCGGTGCAGAATTTAAAAAATAATGTGTCTTTATCACAATTCCATGTTAAGAACCCCCTTTTTAAAAAATATGTAAAATGCAATACATTTAAAATTGATGCGACGTTAAATAATAGGATAAAATAAAGATTTGTAAAAATATTTGCAGATTTTTTCATTATTAATCACATAGTGTGCAAATTATATACAATTGAATATGTGCATTTTGGCATGGGCATTTGCATATGAAAATTAAAGCTCGACTTATAAATATTTTTAAATTGTCTGGACTTTATATTTATGATAGACTAAAATATGAGGAGCTTCTATAAAGAATCCACAGAACTCTCCCTTCCCCCACTCCTGAAAACGATTACTTCTACCATATAAAATTTGCATGGGGTGCTACAATTTGATTGCGAGTTATAAGTGTTTGCGGTTTTCGGGCCCTTATATTCGGTTATACTAAAATTTCAAGGGTTCGGTTAAAAAATCTTATAATGTACCTCCTTTTTTAAAGATTACGTTTACCGTACAAAATATGAGTGTGATTACGATAATTATAGAGAGAGTTATAAATGTTTTAATTTATCAGGACCTTATACTTAAGATACACTAAAATATATAAAAAGTCAACAGAGCCCCCCCCCACCCACCCCCACCCTGCCTTATAAAACGATTATGATTATCATAGGAAATTTGTGTGGGCTGCGACAATTTTGATCTGTGTTATAAGTGTTTGCGTTTTCGAGTCCTTATATTCGAGTTATACTAAAATTTAGGGAGTTCAGTTAAAAAATTTGATTATGTCCCTCCTTTTATAAAGATTACGTTTACCATACAAAATATGAGTGTTTTGCGATAATTATAGATCGAGTTATAAATGTCTTAATTTATCAGACCCTTATACTTATGATACACTAAAATATAGAAAATGTCAATCCCACCCCCCCTTGTTTTTTAAAATGATTACCATACGAAATTTGTGTGTGTTTACTAAAATTTTAAGGCCTTTGTTTAAAAAACTCTACAATGTCCCCTATAAAATTGTCACCTATTTCAAGTGCACAAAATTTCAGCTTGCTGGAGAAGGGACCGAAATATCTCGGGACCGAAATGTCTTGGGACTGAATTGTCTCGGGACCGAAATGTCTTGGGACCGAAATGTCTCGGGACCGAAATGTCTTGGGACCGAATTGTCTCGGGACCGAAATGTCTTGGGACCGAAATGTCTTGGGACCGAAATGTCTTGGGACCGAATTGTCTCGGGACCGAAATGTCTCGGGACCGAATTGTCTCGGGACCGAAATGTCTTGGGACCGAAATGTCTCGGGACCGAAATGTCTTGGGACCGAAACGGCGGGACCGAAATGGCGGGACCGAAACGTCCTGCTTCCACCCCAAAGGGGGTGCAGGAGCAAAAAACGTTCTAAAAATGCGATTTATGTGTTACTGAAGGGCCTAGAAATATGAAATTTGAAATATTAGCTACTTATTAGATTTAAAGGATTTCTAAGAACAGTTTTTAAACAATTCGAAATTCGAAAGGGGTGAAAATGCGCGAAAATCGTTCTAAAAAACGCTCTAAATGGTGGTTTCTACACAATCTCAGGAAATACCAAACCGATTTAAAAAATAATGGTGTCAAAATAAGGGTGTCAAAATGACGGTGATAACCCTTGCTCCAACATAGGCTATGTTTTAAGTCGGTGCCACTACCCGAAAGGGGGTGCAGGAGCAAAAAACGTTCTAAAAATGCGATTTTTGCGTTACTGAGGGGCCTAGAAATATGAAATGTGAAATATTAGCTACTTATTAGATATAAAGAATTTCTAAGAACAGTTCTCAAACAATTCGAAATTTGAAAGGGGTGAAAATGCACGAAAAGCGTTCTAAAAAACGTTCTAATGGCGGTTTCTACACAATCTCAGGAAATACCAAACCGATCTAAAAAATAATGGCGTCAAAATGATGGTGACAACACTTGCTCCAACACAGGCGACTTTTTATGTCGGTGCCACTACCCCAAAGTGGGTGCAGGAGAAAAACGTTCTAAATTGCGGCTTTTGCGTTACGGAAGGGCCTAGAATCGTGAAATTTGGAATGGTAGTTAGTTATAAGATATCAATGATCTCTAAGGACATTTCCTAAAAAAATCGAAATTTAAAAGGGGTCAAAATGAGCAAAAAGCGTTGTAAAAAAACTTTTTAAATTGCGATTTCTATGCAATCTCAGGAAGTACTGAACTGATTTCAAATATAATGGTGTAAAAATTATGGTGATAGATCTTGCTCCAAGATAGGCTATATTTTATATCTGTTTCCACTACCCCAGAGGAGATGCAGGAGCAAAATGCGCGAAAAGCGTTCTAAATGACGATTTGTCGGCAATATCTCAGGAAGAATGAATCTGATTTCAAACGTAATGGTAGGAAATTGATGCTGACAGCCTCTGCTCTAACATAGACGCTATTTTATGTACTATCACCAAGACGTTGCAGGAGCAAAAAAGCGTTCTAAATTTCGATTTTTGTGATCGGTAGGGGCTAGCAACTTAAAATTAGGCAAGGTACATATTTATTAGATATAAATGATCTTTAAGAACAGTTTCGAAAAAATTGGAAATTTTAAAAGGGGTGAAAATGCGCGAAAAGCGTCCTAAAAACGTTCTAAATTGCGATTTCTACTCAATCTAAGGAAATACCAAAGCTATTTCAAAAGTAATGGTTGCAAAGCAATGGTGACAGTCCCTGCTATAACATAAGTTATATGTTATGTTGCTGTCACTACCATCTGAGGGTTGCAAAAGCAAAACATGTTCTAATTTGCGTTTTTTGCACAACTGAGGGGTCTAATACTTTGAAGTATGGCATGGTATTTACTTACAAGGTGCAACTGCTTTCTAAGAACAGTCGAAAGAAAATTCCAAATTTAAATAAATGAAGTGAGTGAAAAGCGTTATAAATTACAATTTTTAAGCAAACTTATAAATTACCAAACCGATTAAAAAAATAATGATGACAAATTTTGGTGATAGAACCTGCTCAAACATAAGCTATATTATATGTCTGTTTCACTACCACCAGAGGTTTACAGGAGCTAAAAAATTTCTAAATTGCGATTTCTGTGATACTGAAAATGGCAGTTACTTATGAAATATAAATGCCCTCGAAGGAACGTCGAAAATAAATTCGAATTAAAAAGGGATGAAGCGAAGGGGAGGTGCGAAAAGCATTCTAAAAAAGTTCTAAATTACGATTCTATGCAATTTCAGGGAATATAAACCGATTATAAAAGTAATAGTTGCGAATCAATGGTAACAGTCTGTGATCCTACATCCTACACAGGCTATATTTTATGCCGGTGATTCTACCACCTGGGGTTCACAGGAACAACAAACGTTCTAAAAAAGGGCTTTAAAAGCTTTTTAAATTACGTTTCTGTGGAATATTGGGAAATAACAAACCGATTTCAAAATTAATGTTGACAAATTAATGGTGACAGTTCCTGTTTCGACATAGCCCTTTATGTTGAGAAAGGTGGTAGGACTTGGAATTTGACATGATGGTTAATTTTAAGATGTAAGAAGATCGTTTCTAAAAAATTCAAAACTTCAAATGAATACTGAAATGAGCGTATTAATTGAGCATAAAAGTTTCAAAATATTTTCTAAATTATCATTTATTTAGTTTTATTTCATTTTATTAATTTAAGTCTCATTTCTGCCTAATGCAGTGTAATAATGATGTTTAATCAAACTGTGTTTTAAATAGTAATTTTTGAATTATCAAAGTACCTTTTAATAAAAAATTTAAGTACCTTTTAATAAAAAAAACCTTTTAATAAAATAAAAATTTAGTTAGTACCTTTTAATAAAAATTAGACACATAAATATCACTTGGCATATTTCAAATATTACGCGAGCAAAGCCGCGGGGTTTGCCAGTATTAGATATAATAAGGAATATGAATTTGGGACAACCACACCCATAAAATAGAGAAATAAGCTATTAAACAACAATTATGTTCAAAATAAAACAAGATTAAAAAGGATATAAGAAAAACAACAACAAATTACCAAATTGAAAGTCATATTGTCTCGGTATAAGGCATCAAATAATACAAGCATTTGAGATCACCAGGGCATGTTGCCAAATAACTTTTTAAAATGATGATGGACTATATACCAACAATGTACAGCATAGCCAAGCGCTCTCCCCAATATATATAACCAGCGCCCTCTATAGATAATTTAGACTTTAACTCCACCATGTATTCAAATTAATCAGTGAGGTGCTACCATCTATTGAATTATTAGTAAATAAAAACTATTGTATAATAAAAACTATTTATGACTATTAATGGATTAAAGTTTAAGGCAAATACTGTCTAGAGACAGATAAATGATAATTAAATAATAATTAAAAAATATGTTAATAAATATACAATTGTTCTAGAAAAAATGAGTAATTGTATTTTTTTATCAATCTTTTAAATATATATATATTTATATATATATATATACAAAAGAGATTGTCAAGTATGTGCTGCTTGCCGATTTGTAAGTTCATAAGGATTGATTAATGCAAACAATGATCAATGGAAACAACTTGAGTAGCTTCCTGTGTTTTCATAAATAAATAAAACTTCCATTAGTTGGAGGTTACCCCACGTCTCGCAGATCAATCTGTCATCTACAAGCAGTTAAAATAAACAGGACTGAAAAAGATTTCTTATGTTTATCAAATGATAGGCAATTATTGCCCTGCATGGGGTCTCTAAAAAATTATTAATAGAAATGTGGAAAAAAAAATAAGAAAAATGTGTCATTAAAAAAAAAGAACTGTTTATATATCCGATGTAGTTGTTTAAAAGGAAGATTTTTGAGAATAGTTTGAGGTAAACGCAGCAGTAGCGGGTTCCTTAAGGACATTTCCTTAAAGAAGGAGTTTAATAATAAGGACATCTACTTATTATTATAGCGTTTGTGAATTCCAAAAGATATACAAGGTGGCAATAATTAAACTTACTGTACTCAGAGTATTCGGTAGAGCGATCTAATTGAGAGAATGGCGCCAAATTTTGCAAAAAGATTAAACAAGACGGGGGACGAAGGATCCTAGAAACATTTTTTTAGTTCTGAATTTCACCGCTAGGGGAATATGTGGCGCCGTGAAACAGAAAATAGAGTTTTTAAAAATGCAGAATCAATACTAAAATCGTTAAATAAGCTAAATAGAAGGTCATTTTATTTCAGTATTGATTCTGCATTTTTTTAAACTCTCCTTTATGTTACACAGCGCCACATATTCTCCTAGCGGCGACTTTTGGAACTAAATTCTATTTTCGAGGAATCCTTCCTCCAACGTTTTGTTTAATCCTCTTACAAAATTTAGGGTAATTAGGTCGCGCTACAGAACACTCTGAGTACTGTCACTTTAATTATGGCCTCCTTGTATATATTTTTTTACTTAGTCCTGACCTTCATGTATCAGAATAAACATTCGAAGTTTTCAAAATATATTCTTCGGAAAAAATAAAAAATGTTACTTTCCTCTATGCTCCAGTAACGTGCTTAATAACTTCCTAATGCATGAATCTTTAAGTTTTTGGCTTATACAATAAATTATTTGCAGAAATTAAACAGATTGTATCGTTTTTTTCAATGCAGGTTCACCAAAAGAATAGATTGATAGAGAAAACTGGATTTTTTAAATTTTGGATAATGCGAGTTTTGAAATTCACGTTCACATATATCATTACATAAATATATAATTTGCTAATAATACGTATGTTTTTTTTTTATATCACAGTCACTCAATTTCTGACAAAAATCTATCAGAAAAATATTAAATAGACTTCCAAATTTGCATCAGAACAAAATATCATGCATCATGTATAGATTGTGAATCAATTTTTGACCCTAACAGAATATATAAAAAAATTTCATTGTTTAATACAATGCAATCGATCATAGTCCGTGCAGTAACCGGATTATTTTGCGCATCTCTATAAACGAACTATAAATGCTACTTATTCTATACACCAGAGAATGCATGTTTTGGCCCACCACAGTGATGCATATCAAATTATTACCAATTAGTTAACCCTAAAATGCCTATCATATCCAAAAACGCACTTTCAGTAAACATCCCCAAAATACAATACTTCTGATACTTAGAAACTGCTACGAATAGACAGAAAACGTACTTAATGCCTTTTTACAGCCATGCATATTATTTAAAGACTTTAATACACGTCACTTATTAAGCTGAAATTTAATTTAGGCGAAAAACACGCTCAAAATTACTGAAATCACACTCCCAGGAATTAATATCGATCGACGGCCATTTATCAAGTTTTTTGCATAGCCCTGTATAGGATTTTATTTATATGCAACAAACATCTCTGGGTGTTATACTGTTGCGCTTGAAATTGCATAACTCAAAAAAAAAAAAAAAAAAACACCTTTAAATAATTCACACTCACTCTCAGTAATGCATAAGAAATTTTTGTGTAGCCATGTATGTATATAGTATATAGAATTTATAAACACCAAGTAGTGTGCAAAAATTTAGCTAAACTTTAAAAGAATGCCATAACAGAAAACACACTTTCAGCAATCATACCTAAAAGAAAATACTTCGATTGAGTATATTGTATTCGAATGGGTCCATGTAAATGAACGATGAATGCGACGCAAATCATATTCATTTGAAGACATCTTGTATTAAACCTCAGTACTGTATATCAATTTAACCCTTAAATGCCTGATTTTTCAAAAATCATTGTAATAATGTTTTTCGGCTTTCATTTTTTAAATAAATTATGAGAAAATACTTAATTAAATCATATTTTGTTTTAGTATGGTTTACGGCTAAAACACAGTTTGTTACTGATCGGCAATACTGGTCTTTAATTGAAAAAATAATTTTCCTTGATAAAATTCTATAATATTAAACACACAAGAATTTTAGGAACTATAATAAGAAATAAATTTCACTTGCTCACTGCAGAACAAAATAGGGTATTTCCAAGATTCCAAACAAAACAAAAAGAACAAGTAGCAACAATTGAAAAAATAAATCTATCTTTATTCTTAAACAGCACTAGTGTTGCCATCTACATGTTGGAAATCCATTTAATAATATTTTCAGAATGTATTTTATTGGCAACATTAGGCATTATAGATTCAATATTATTCTAATAGTATTTTAGAACCTAAATTGGGTATGTTGCCGGAAAGCAACAACCGGCATTTAACAGTTAATCACGTTTGAAATAGTTCAACATAATTAAAACACGCTGCAAACAGTTTTTCCGCGTAGACGGTTATACAGGGTGAACCAAAAGTCTTGCCCTGAATAATTCATTACAAATTAACCGTTTGTATAATAATGCAACTTGTTGTACCATTGGATAGGTCAAATTTAGTAGTTTTTTGGTGCAATAGAACGAAACATTTCCGGATCGGTGGATTGGAAGGGATGGACCAACACTCCGACATCCGCGCTCTCTAAATATTAATCCTCCGGATTTTGTCTTTGGGGGCTGTATCAAGGACAGAGTCTTTGCCACATTAACTGCTGACGTCGAAGAACTGAAGACAAGGATACAAGCTGCTGTGTGTACTGTACCAGAAGACATGTTAAAGAACACTTGGCGGGAACTAGAATATCGCTTAGGCATCCCCCGAGTTACCAAGGGGGCACACTTTGAAATTTACTGAGGTACGTGATCTTATAAAAAAATGTATAACAGTACAGTAGAATCTCTTTTATCCGAAACTCTTTTAACCGAAACTCTCGGTTAACCGAAATCCATTTTTAAACCTTTTTTTTTTTTTTTTAGTATCATATTCCTTGTGTGCAAAATCCATTTTCAAAGCTTTTTTTTTTTTTTTTTTTCAACAATCATATTCCTTAGCGGACCATTCCGAACTACGAGTACATGTGAATATTTTCGATCCCCTTTCTATGAGCTCTTTTGAATTTAACTTGAGCTTCCGTAAGTTGCGGAGTGGAACGAACAAAGCGAACAAATTAGCAATTCTGAAGCTTTTAAATGTTTTTCAGAAGGTTTTTGCCATTGCTGAAGCAGCAGAAAGACTGTAATACTCGTGAACTAATAATATTTAAATATTTCGTGATGGAGTTTCAAATCAAAGCAATCGAAGCTGCGACAAACAAAACATTGTTTCAAACCCTTGTGAAATATGTAAAAGGCACTTAATTTCAAAATTTATTTTCAGGTAGTTTATTCTTGTTTCTATTTTGCTATTGCCTTATTTTTATTAAGCACTTGTTACCATAATAAGAAATAGCGCATATATTTCTCCCAAACCTTAAAATTGAAGCGTTCTCGATTATCCGAAAATTTCGATTTTCCGAAAGAGGGTTGTTCCCAATTACTTCGGATAATCGAGATTCTACTGTACTTACAATGTATCCAAACAAACATATGTCTAATTATAATAGTTTGAGCACAATGAATATTTATAATCAGGGCATGACTTTTGGTTTACCGTATATAACAGAACTGCTATGTGTGACCCTGTGAATGAATGATATATGCTTTGCACCCCATATTCTATAGAAAGTACATATGTTTTAGTGCACCTCAGAAATTCATATTAATTTTATTATGTTTGTAACAGAGTAACATCATAAAAATACGCCGCAAAAGATTTTTCTTCATAAACCATAATACAGCTGAATGTTTTTGGGTTTCCCCGTACGCGTACTATAAGTGCATATAACCTATTATATAGTAACCATGTTCTAGTGCAATTCAACAACGCATATAAATTTCAGTATGTTTAAAATATTGTAACATCAGCAAAATGCGGATATAATTTCCCGCCATAAACCAGAATGCAAAGGAATTTTTTTGTTTCTCCATGTAAACAAATTATAAACGCTATACACTTCATTTTCAATAACGAACATTCTATAGTAAACATCAATAGCATATAAAAATTAGCTGACAATGTGAGTATATTTACAAGAATTAGATTACGTACAGACAGACAAACCAAACTCATAAACACATTTCATCTATGCTTCAAAATGTTAAACAAGTCGAAAATTGTACGTTAAACGTGGCAAATGAGGTGCGTTTGTACTATAAGTAGTTTTATAAATATTCAGATCTTGTGCAATAGCTGTTGCATTCTTATGAAAAAATGCATGAATACAAAATGTATTACGATTATATATATTAAATTCAGTAATACGGAAATAATATGATCTATCTTAAATAGGACGTACTCACCATGGCAACCTAGAATCATTACCTATCATGGGATATCAATGAATTTATTACGTACGATAGGATTTAATGTAATGAAGAAATTTTTATTATTATCTTTTTAAGTTTTGATTCTGCCCTATCATGAGGTATTAATGAATTCATTACGTACGATAGGATTTAATATAATGAAGAAATTTTTATTAATATCTTTTTAAGTTTTGATTCCATTTTCATAATATTTGAAATGATTCGACAAAATTCAGCAACATTTATGTGTATTAAATTTCAAAAATTATATTTGGCCCTTTTATATGCAGACAAACGGAACGACAGACAATGACAAATAGACGCTGCGTACTTATATAATTACGAACGCACCTAACATGAAGAAAGAATTTCACCCTATCGAGAAGGAAGGGGTATGAAAATCAATTTTTATCTACGCACTTTTTTCTTTTGCTTATTTTCCATAATCATTTCTCACACTTAAAATAGATGTTTTACACCTGATAAATTCCTTTCTGACTCCAAGCACTTTTACATATCGATTTCAATCATGTAGAAAGGTGTAACTTGTGGAAATATCACTCTATTCAAACCATTAAGGTAAAGATAAGGTTCTTCGTTTCCAAATACGAAGTAAAGTTATTCTAAAGTGAATTTTTCATATGAAAGTGAGGATACCGAGAAACTACTGCAATAAAACACTTTAAATAGAGTTAGAAGAAAAGATTTGTTTTCTAGTTGTTTTCTATTACACAAGCCTGCGATGGTTGTGTTTTTTAACTTTTGTTAATTGATTTATTTGAATCCAAAAATGATCTTCATTTTTAACCAGCCTGTCAGGATCGCAAATTGTACATTTCAAAGATAAAAAGTCCTTCCGGCCAGTACCGGGAGGAAGAGGTAGCTTTCATATTCCTTATTTTAAAAAAACCAACTTATATTATTCAAACACACGAAGCTCAATTAAGTGGAAACCGAATGTAGGAGATTCAATACTAAATCATTATGAATGAGAATTTTGCGAAATTAGTCAGCTTTATCCAAGCTGCTTTTATTTAAAGTCACTTATATTTGGCTGACAAATTCGGCGATTTCTTAAAGTGCCTGCCATTTTAAGACAACATGGTAGATGAGGCTAACCAGTGAACTTGGTCGAGACCTTAGTAATTGCTGTGCACATGCTCACTCATATCGGAATCGGTTGATATATACGAGTGCTGTCGCAGGAAAAAAATCCAATTTTTCAAAATGTCACCCACTTTAGAAATTGAAACTGCTATATCTGAGCCATTTTTTAAGATAAAGACAAACAAAAAATGCTCCTGAATCCTTATATCAAGGTCAAATACTTAAGAAAGAAACCTTTTTCAATTTCTAATTTTTTTGCACCTCACTTTAAATATATATTTTTTTTTATTTAATGGCCGCCATTTTGAAACAAGATGGTTGATGAAGCTGGCCAGCGAACTTGGTCGAGATATTGATATATACTATCCACATGCCTTCATCCATCGAAATAGGCAAATACGTGTGGTATCGCGTGACAAATACAAGATCGTTTCAAAGTGTTAGCCATGATAAAAATTCAAAGAGCTATAATTCAACCACTTTTTAAGATATAAACAAAAGAACAAATTTTCAGAAACAAAAACTGCTCCAGAATCTTTGTATCAAGGCCAAACACATAAAAAAAATCTTTTTCATTTTCCAATTATTTAATACCTCATTTTAAATTTTAAATTGCATTTTTTTTAAAAAATGGCAACCCTTTTGAAACAAGATGGCGAATGAAGCTGGCCAACGAACTTAGTCGAGAAATTGGTATGTACTATGTACAGACCAAGTTACATTCAAATCGGTTCATAAATACGCCTGTTATCGCGTGACAAAAATCAGGTCGTTTTAAAATGTCAGCCACAATAGAAATTCAAAATGTTATAACTCAGCCTATTTTTTAGATGTAGACGAAACAAAACCTGTTCCGGAATCTTTGTATTAAGGTAAAACACATACAAAAAAAAATCTTTTTCATTTTCCAATTTTTTGGTATCTCATTTTAAATTTAATTTTTTTTTAATTTTTTTAAATGGCCGTTATTTTGAAACAAGATGGCGAATGAAGCTGGCCAACGAACTCGGTTGAGTTATTTGTATGTACTATGTACACACCAAGGTACATCTAAATCGGTTCATAAATACGTCTGTTATCACGTGGCAAAAATCAGGACGTTTCAAAATGTCAGCCACGCTAGAAATTCAAAATGCTATAACTCAGCCATTTTTTAAGATATAGACGAAACAAAAACTGCTGCCGAATCTTTTTATCAAGGTCAAACACATAAGAAAAAAATATTTTTTCAATTTTCAATTTTTTCGTACCACATTTCAAATTTAAATTTTTCTTAAAATTTTAAATGACCGCCATTTTTAAACAATATGGCGTATGAAGCTGGCCAACGAACTCGTTCGAGACATTGGTCTGTACTATGTATAAACGAAGTTACATCCAAATCGGTTCATAAATACGCCTTTTATCGCGTAACAAAATTCAGGACGTTTCAAAATGTCAGCTTCTCTAGAAATTCAAAATGCTATAACTCAGCAATTTTTTAAGATATAAACGAAACAAAAACTGCTACGGAGTCTTTGTATAAAGGTCAAATACATAAGTAAAAAATATTTTTCCATTTTCAATTTTTTGGTACCACATTTCAAATTTTAAATTTTTTAAAAAATTTTAAATGGCCGCCATTTTGAAACAAAATGGCGGATGAAGCTGGCCAACGAACTCGGTCGAGACATTGGTATGTACTATGTACAGACCGAATTACATCCAAATCGGTTCATAAATACTAGAGTTACAGTGTGACATATGTCAGATATATATATATATATATATATATATATATCAATTTTGAACGGAGGGTGGTTTCGGGATCTGGGGGTCATGATCGATGAAAATATACTAAAATTTTTTGAAATCGCTTTCCTCCGAACGGCTGCAATAGGTAGCTTTTTGTAAAGAAAGCTACCTAAAAGTAAAGAAATAGCAAAAATCTGATACTAACAAAATAATTGTGATTATAGAAGTGACCTTTGGTAATTAATTTTTATGTATTTTTTAGAGCTGAATCCCAAAATGACCGTCATTTTTAACCATCACGTCAGAATATTTCGCAAATAAAAAGTTTAACCCTTTATCTACTGACGGTACTTATAAGTACCATTAAAATAACTTGTTATAAAATTCATTTAATGCATCGATTAGTTGTAATACAGTTTAGAATGAGTTATAGATGCATTACATGATCTTGCTCCAAAAGCATTAGGGGTTACATAAAACAAAAATATTTTTTAAAGGATGATTTCTTTTGCCTTTGCATCTTTTCAGCTTTTTTGGCGTTGGGGAGGAGGGGGGGGGGGTGTTTCAATTCGAAAATATCTCTATATTTCTATTGTAAGAACATTATATTTGTACATTTCCTAATTCTACAATATACTAAAAACAATATTTAAAATAAAAGATTTGAGGGGTTATAAATATTGCACAAAATCCCTATAAATTCAAATTCAATTCATCCTTCTAAATCCTTCGATCCTTCTAAAATCCTTCTAAAATTTATTAAATTATTAAGTGAATCTTCTAATGTAGTTTCAAAAATTCACGAAAAATGTTTTAGAAGATAAAATTATTATGAATTCATAATTCAGTACTTAAAATTTGTCAAAGTTTTACTAAAAGAAAGCAAATGTTTTAAATACATCTACGACAAATTTACAGCCATATCAACCACCAGAATAAAAAGTACATTGAGATGAACCAAATAGGGAATATAAAAGGGAAAGCGCGAGGCAGAACATGAGCGGTGCAATAAAAGTTCTACACATGGGACAAAATTATAAGGATTTTAAATGCACAATATTCTGCATGCTTAGCTGTAAAAATTCATAGTATGTGCCAAAAGATGAATAAATTATTATGAAAAAAAATTTAATCTATTTTATAGTATTAGATTTTCTCAACTTTTCGACTTTCCAAGATTTCCGATTTGTGAAAAATCCTGACGTCGTGGTAAACAAACGGTCAAGTGCGAGAATTACTCGCTCTCAGAGGGTTCCATACAATAAATATATGAATTATTAACTGTATTATTAAAAAAGATCTTTGCTAAAAGAATAATAAAACTCTGTAAAAAACTATACAACGTAGGGTTGGATATAGCTGTATATATTACAAAATTATGAATGAGCATACCGTAAAAGTTCAAACAGATATGAAGCCTAAATAATATCAAAACTAATCGTGAATCCCATGGTATTTTTGTGATTAATTTTAGTTAAATTAATCTTTTGCTAACAATTTGACGTTTATTGCTTTTACTGCTATTGGGCATTACATTACACAAATATATCATTAAAAGTTGTTATCTGGGCGTTTAAGGCCGATGGTGCATAGAGTACGCCACCCCTGTCATTATATCTGTCCAAACCGTCCGTGTCTTTAAGGATTAATATCTCGGCTAATTACCAACAGTTTTTTTTTCGAAAATCATTATCAATAATCCTTTTATATGTCTGCTACAATAGGTACCTCAAGCATTCTTTAACACCTTTGCTGAATGCCTGCAAATCGAAATTTCTGTGCAACGGGAAAATGCGCTTTTCTCAAAAACTATGTGACCTAGGGTAATCGCTATTGTTTTCCTGCAAGGTTTAAATTAACTCCCACTACCTCTAATATTTTCATAATTTTAGTTTCAGCAGATTCGGAAATAGAGGGGGGCATATTTTTGCACTACATTTTCGACATTATCCTTGAAAATATAATACCTAAAATTAAAAGAAATATATTTTTGAGTTCAGCGTTTCAAAAGCTTTCACACAATTCTCCCACACGACATTACAAAGAAAAGATTTTTATTCAAGTAATATAATTAGCACTTCTGCATTTTTCCTAAATATATTTGTGAATGTTTAATAATCAGTAAATATGTGAGCAATATTTATTACTTCCCCTAGTTTGAGCTTTCCACGTTCCATATAGTTTACGAGTAAAATGGTTGTGACAGACAAACACAAGAGTGATCTTATAATGGTTCCGTTTTTACTTTTTAAGTCCTGAATCCTAAAAATGAAAGTCATTTTCGGATTCAGCGCTGAAAGATACATAATAATGGATTTTTAAAAAAGAAACACAATCATCATATCTATTTTATAGTATCAGATATCGCTATTTTTTTTACTTTTTATTTCTTAAATTTACGATTTGTAAAAACATCTGATGTGATGGTTAAAAATGTAGGAAATTTGGGGATTCAGCGCTACAAAATACATAAGAATCAAAAGCTAATAAACATTTAAATTTAAAAAAATAAAAAAACCCGACTGCGTGAAAAGTGAACTAATTAATTATTTCTCATTCATGTGAAACTATTTTTTCAATTCCTACTATTAGCTTACAATCTCGCTATATATATCTTGTTCAAATTTTCAATCGTTAATAAAATACTTATTATTCATACCATCAAGTTGAAATAATTTTTTTTAAACTTGTAGTGGATGACACTTGATGTTAATCCAGTTTTTTTTTAAATATTAATTCATTAATTAAATTTAATTAATTAATTTTCAATAATCGAAAGAGCCCTCTTCTTGATCAAGGTATTTTAAGACCGAAAGAGACCTCTTCTTGATCAAGGTGTTTTAATACAGAGAGAGCACTCTTCTTGTTCAAGGTATTTTAAGACCGAAAGTGCCCTCTTCTTGATCAAGGCATTTTAATCGCCACTGAAGAGGAAAGAAGAATGGGAGAAAAAAAATTCTCTTATTGACCTAAGTAGGAATTGACTTAAATATTTTTTTATATCACTTGTTTATATTACTTACCAATTTTTTTTTATTTACTTGTATTGATGACTTTTAAGTTGTGTTTAATTATTAGTTCCTATATATAAACACTGTTTTGATGAGGTCTATAGATGTCTATGATGGTTAGAGTTGCAGTAAAGCTAGAGATCCTATATACACAACTTCCAGGTTGTATAATATTTTAACGGAGCTTCTGACTGTAAAATATTCAACGAAACATCGTCTTCATTTTGAAAGACCTATCCAATGATATGCCACTCAATAGGGTGCGTAATTTTTTTTCGTCTCTACCGCCATTTTGTATTTTACGGCCGCCATTTTGAATTTATAAAACAAAACCTAGCCTATAACCATCGGGCCGTTAAGACGAATCGATAGAGACATTTCATTAAAATCCATCCAGCCGTTGGGATGTTTCGAGGGTATAAAGAAATCCACATACCCAGATACGCGTGAAACACATAACACTTCTTTTCAGTCGGGTAAAAAACATGACACATGCCAAATTTTGCTGGCTAGTGTTATATATTGCTTTTTATGACTTTTAAAACTATTTTAGATATACTTTTGTTTAAATCTATCTTATCAAAGGGGAATTTGTTTACTACTATAATGTAAGGTAACCCGTTGCAGCTTTATCATAATTGGAAATGTATCGCCTTCAGCAAATTAAATAAAAAAAAAAGCACTAGATTACTTCTAAGGTTAGATTAACCATAAGATAGCACTCTAGCGTAAATTAAAATCTCTCAATGAATAGACAGATTTTCGTTGAACATAATATTAACATCAAGTTACAGTTAAATTGGGTAATAGACTCGTTGCATTAGAATATTGTCAAAATTGTATTTTATTGTTGTTGTGATCCATATTACCAATTTTATTTAGCTAGTATTGTTGGTATAAAAAATGGAATGATTGTTTTACTCAAAAGTAATGATCATTTCTTCAATTTTAGAACACTGCATTGTTAATTTGTTTTCAAACAGGTTTCCAAAACACAATTGCCTCAGTTTAAAAGGAAATAAGGTTAGATATAAAATATAATTTACTGTATGTATTTTAAACAAAACTAGTTGGTTACAGTCAGAACTTGAGAATTTGATGGTAAATAAATATACTACAAAAAACGTAATCGCCAGAACACGCTATATTCCTGAACAAAATCGCGGAATCAACAGATCAATTTTATTTGACTTATAAAAACAATTTCGGGGTATTATGCAAGCGCTATGAATGCACTTTTAAAAACAGTTTTTACCATATCACTGAGCATGTTTGTAACGCAATTTTTGATCGTTACGGTTACAGAAATTAAGAACATGTGACAAACAATTGGTCAGCCTCCCCACGATTTCGTTATACTTATACAGATGGTGTTGCAGAAGAACTACGGGGTAAGCCGTGCCTGAACTGTTGCCCCGTGCTCATAGCAGCTGTTGTAAAATACACCTTTTATTTTTATTCTGAAATCTAACGATTCGTATATCTCTTTCCTTTTCTGCAGCAAGAAAGCCAATCGTGTTTCCATGGAAATAGGTTTTGATAATATACAGGGTGTCCGGTCTCAACGGTATCCAATGGCTAATTCCTAAACCGTTAGTCATAGACATATAGTTCCAATTACAAAAATGTTTTAAATCAGGTAAAGAAACATTTTAAAAGCGATTTGGGCCAATAAAAACATTTCTTAAAAAATTACGAAATTTAAATTTTTATACGGACCCCCGGTTCTATAAGTTATATTTAGTAATTTTTTCCTATTACACTGACAAGTAAGACAAAAAAAGTCCCATTCATATAACGCTAAAATTGAGCGAGTTATGAAACTTTAAAAATGCATGACTTATGCCACTTTTCTACTCTGAAAGCAAATGAGTTCGGCTTGGCTTTGAGGGATCATATGCCAAGTGTTTAAAGTATTCGAAGGTCTTACTTCATGTGAATCTGCGCTTTGAAAAAAAATCCTACAAGTATTATGATTAAGTCTCAAATTGGCTAATATAACATAGGTTTTATTTTGTCAGGATTTGAGACTGTTTCTCTTATGATTTCTTTTAACAAAAATTATGTTTTTTATAAGTTTTTATGTTACTTCAACAATCATATGTATGTTTTTCCAGTTCAAAATTTGTACTCTAACTTTAACCCACTTTTAAATATCCGATCGAGATTGCATTTTACATACTGGCGAAAATCCGATAACAATCTAATATTATTAAGATTTTCGGTGGTTACCATTTATACTTATTTTACAGGATAACACAAAAAATTTTGGATAAATTTCTGCCAAGGAGTTTAAGAAAAAGTTTTAGATTAGATAATACAAGACTGCGATTGTTGGGTTTTTCACATTTATGTATTTTTTAGCACTGAATCCGATAATTACCTTAATTTTTAACCGTCATGTTAGGATATTTCGCAAATCATAAATTTTCAAATTTAAAGAATAACAAAAATCGAATACTATAAAGTAGCGGAGATGGTTGTGTTTTTTAACTTTTGATAATTGATTTTTACGCACTTCTTAGCACTGAATCTGAAAATGACCTTCATTTTTAACCATCACGTTAGAATTTTTTTTGCAAATCGCAAATGTGTAAGTTAAAATATAGCTAAAATCTCATACTATAAAACATATGTAAAACATTTTTTATTTTATTTTATTTTATTTTATTTTATTTTATTTTATTTTATTAAAAAATTTATTCGATATTTTTGCTTATCCTGGGATTCTTACAGCTAAACAGCTGAGTGGTCCGATGAGATGGGGGAGGAAATTCAATTTTAACATTGAACACCTTAACTTTGAAATTTGCAATGTGCGAAAAATCCTGATATGATAGTTAAAAATGAAGGTCAATTTCGGATTCGGCGGTACAGAGTATACAAGAAACAATTATCATTAGCTAAAAAACATGACATAACCCAACTTTTGCAGGCTTCTGCAATCTAATAATATTTTAAAATACGTATCATTTTGTAAAGAATTGAGGCTGTTAATTTAGAATCATTTTATTTAAGAAAAATTCTGTTTTTTCTTTCTTCTTAAATGTTTATTACAAATTGTATATTTTCCATTAATATGCCAGAATGATTAAAGATTTCAAATTTATATTGAATTGTTAATTTTACTCCCAGATATTTTTTATATCTGACGAAATTATATTTGGACTAAATTTGTGAATGACCCCCAATTTGCAGCAAAAAATATGCTCCAACTTTAAACAGCTATTACTCGGTCAATTTTAATCGTAGAATAACTGGACTTTTTTTGTATTACTTGTCAGTGTAAAAGGAAAATTTCACTAAATATAACTTATAGGACCGGGGGACCGTATAAAAATTTAAATTTCGTAATTTTTTAAGAAATGTTTTTATTGACCCAAATCGCTTTTAAAATATTTCTTTACGTGATTTAAAACATTTTTGTAATTGGAACTATAGGTCTATGACTAACGGTTTAGGAATTAGCCATTGGACACCGTTGAGATCGGACACCCTGTATAGACATTCCAAGATGTTCTATGATGTTCTTTTAGTTAAGTGCTGATTGTTTTTATGTAAAGGTGATGTCTGCTGTTCTGTCCATATCAATGTATAAGTATTAAGTGAAATGTGATGCTGCTCTATTTATTTAATGGTCAAGTTTAATTACTACAAGCTAACTTGCGCTACTGAGAAAAGTACACTCTCAGAAATGCATACTCAGACCCGTAAGGCATGGTGGCGTCACGGCGACGTCGTTGTGAAGTCACACTGTGATTTTGTGACCGTCGATGTGACGTCATAGTGACTAGAACGCGAGGTCGTTATGGCCGTTTTAGAGGTCGTTTGTGACGTCACATTGTGACCACTCTGTGAAGTCACGGTGTGACAAATTTGTGAAAAGTGCGTCATTTGGGACTATTTTGGCATTAACTTTGTGACGAACCTGTGACGAAAGTTACAATGCTTTGAAGTCACACTGTGACCAATTTGTGAAATATGTGTCATTTGTGACGAATTTGTTATAAACACTGTGATGATTTCAAATGAAAATCAAATTTCAAATTAATTGCTTAAAAGGCGCAAAGGCGAACATAGTGAAAAAGATTCCATGCTGGGACTCGAACCCGGGCCATCAGTATAGCGCACTGACATTCTACCGACTAAACCACATGTAACGATACCCGGCCTGGAAAATTTCTCACTATTACATGTTGGCAAGGCTACAAACGCAGCACAAGGTGGAATATTTATCGTGAGCCATCGACATGGGGCAAACACGAAACTTAATTAAATCGAGCATCGATTGAAACTACATTAATACTTGGAAATTTTTCCAGAGAGAACCATTCGCCTTGCATACAATATTTCAAATGAAAATCAAATTTCAAATTAATTGCTTAAAAGGCAATTTTAATTTGAAATTTGATTTTCATTTGAAATACTGTATGCAAGGCGCATGTTTCTCTCTGAAAAAATTTCCAAGCATTAATATAGTTTCAATCGATGCTGGATTTAATTAAGTTTCGTGTTTGCCCCATGATTGTGGCTCACGATAAATATTCCATCTTGTGCTGCGTTTGTGGCCTCGCCAACATGTAAGAGGGAGAAATTTTCCAGGCTGTGTATCGTTCCATGTGGTTTAGTCAGCAGAATGTCAGTGCGCTATACTGATGACCCGGGATCGAGTCCCGGCGTGGAATGTTTTCACTATGTTGGCCTTTGCGCCTTTTAAGCAATTAATTTGAAATTTGATTTTCATTTGAAATATTGTATGCAAGGCGAATGTTTCTCTTTGGAAAAATTTCCAAGTATTAATATTGTGATGATTCTTGTCATAAACACTATGATAATTTTAAAGTAAAGTTTTGTTTGAAATATAAAGTCTTATCTTTTTACCGTACTTTTTAGCAAGATATCCCTATTTTGGAGTCCTATTCTTCTAAAATATTTTTAATTTTACATTTAAAAAACAATCCTTATCAACTGACATCTTTTTTTATTAAGTTCTAAGCTTGATCTTGAATTCAAGCTTAATATTAAGAATGTGTAAGCTTTTTAATTTTTTGTGATTTGTCATTGCTTTACTAAATACGAACATGGAGTCTAACGGACATTAATACAACTGTTATTTATAGAACGACATGATAAGCCCTATTTATTTAAATTTTTTATTCCCGTATATATTGTATTTTGTGAATATGAGCTAATTAGATTTGGTATGTTTTATAGGAAAAGACTGATCTGGGAAATAGAAACAACAAGTAAGATATATCATGCGTTAAGCCTATATTATAAAACACTTTTCAACTCTTCCTGAATGTTTTAACAAGACATCGGGGGAAATAACGTAAACAAGATAACTAACTAAACATGAAAACGCATAAAACATTTGAACATTTTCAGCAGTTACCATCCATAGCCAAATATGTTTTCCAATTCTTTTAAACAGTCCTGTATTTGATCTGTAGATTGATATATATACTATATAATGGAAAAATTTAGTTTATCAAGGAAACGCATAACAGGTTGAAATTCTCTTT
The DNA here is from genome assembly GCA_963932465.1 of Maratus speciosus. NCBI lineage: Eukaryota > Metazoa > Arthropoda > Arachnida > Araneae > Salticidae > Maratus > Maratus speciosus. The sequence goes on along the minus strand of CAWVRF010000178.1, from coordinate 50,134 downwards.
CAGCAATTTATACTAATATATGGAAACATACTTAAGTAATTTTGTACAACCCTGTAGTTTACCTAGAACCTTTATTACACGCCACTATTTAGTTAAAATTTAATTCAAACTAAAACACTTTTAAAACTGCTGAAATCACATTTCCAGAAATTATAATTTATAGACGGCAACGTATCCAATTCTTTGCGCGACCCTGTATATCATTTTATCTATATTCTACAAACATTTCTTAGTAAATTAAATACAGTGCAGCGTAAAAATGCATAACTTATTTAAAAACACTTTTAAGCAATACCCAGTAACCCTTACGAATACTTCTGTATAGTCCTGTATATGAATTATAGCATATATATATACACCATATACTTTGCATAAATGTAGTGAATCATAAAAGCGCATATCATAATTAAAAATGCATTTCCAGCAATCATCGCTAATGAACAGTACTTCGGATACAATATAGTATCTGAAATATTTTGTGTGTCCCTGTAAATGCTATATACACTTCGTATTATACATAAAATAATTCATAGTATGCAAACCTCAACGACGTATATCAATTTCATTACATATCAAATAGATTAACATAAATATTTTACGCCGCAAACAATTCCCTCCACCCCTATATCATTATGTATTGGAATTCCTTTTTTAGCCCTGTAAATAAACAATAACTATTCTCTGCATTGCATATTCTACGGAATGCACATTTTAGTGCGCTTCATAAATGCATATCAATTTTATTCTGTTTGAAAGCGTGTAAACTCATTAAAAATCATTTGAAACGATTTTTTCTCCCACAGGCCGTAATGTAATGGAATACTTTTGACTGTCCCTGTAAATGAACTAAACTTGCTACAAACTTCATTACAAATAGGGACCTTGCTATGATAAACGTCAATAACATCCAAAAATTTCAAGTCAATCCGAGTATATTTACGCGAGTTAGAGCGCGGACAGACGGCCAAACAAACCGAAGTCATAAACACTTTTCAACTTTATCGGGCCTGAAAAACACTTTATTTCAATGCTTAAATATTATTTTTTATTTTTTAATGCCAATAAAATAAATGTATCGAAACCGTAGAAAATGAGTTTACAATCAAAGAAAATTTAATAACTGAATTTGGAATGTCTACAATTAAATGTTCGATTAAAATCACAAACAGCAAAAAAAATGATTAAATAGAATAAAAAAAAATAAATATATCAATTTGAAAAACACTAAATAATTAGTATTTATAATTGTACTATTAAGCAACAACAAACTACAATAGATGAATTAAATGCATTTAACAATTTCTCAAAAATCTTTCCATATGTTATAAGGAATTTCTACTATTTTATAATTTTGGCAAATGTTAAATCTGAAAACATTGGTATGAAGATTTAAGATTTTAAATACTAATTTAAAATATTACTAACAATGAAAAAAAAATCTTTCAAAAGTTTCACTACTACAATATGTAAAAAGATATTTTCCCAGTATAATGTTAATTTCAAAATTGAAACAGTTTCCTAATATCATTATAATCGAATATCATATTTAACTCCAAAATATTAATGACGATAAATACTGTGTTAGAATCAGTCTCTGCATCAGCTTTTTTTCCCCCCTTCTAGCGATGCAGATTAAGATATTTTACAGCATCGAATCGGAAAAGAATTGCAGATCAGTCTCATTACATATGACATACTACAACTTATTTAACTTTAATCTATCAAACGGGAATAAAAAATTTAAATTAAATAAGACATACCTTTTAAGTTCAATAAATAGTTTAATAATATCCGTGTTTTATCCTAAATTGTCAGACATATTTCTGACAAAATGACAAAATTGTCAGACATAATTCCCGCGTCAAAAGTTCTGATCCTTATTTTATTCTACGGTTTAATCGAGCGCAGACGATAGCGCACGCGCACGCGCAAGCAGGTGCTTATACTGTATTATTATAATTTTTGTCTGTAATGAAAATTTTCTATTTGAATGAAACACCTGCCCTTTTTTCTTTCTTCTTTTTAAAAGTAAAGTTTGTTTTACACGTGATAAATACAAATTAGGCATCTTAATAAATGAAAAGAGAGTATACAGGAAAAAAAAATTTCTTTGTCAATCTGTCATTTTTTTATATTCATTTTCTGTAGAATAAAACTATTTGTAAAATAGCTTTTTTTAAAGTCGTATTTCTAAAACACGAATTTAAAATATGAATAATTATATCATGGGTTTTGTATAAAATTTGTATAAATATTTTTTCGGAAAATGCTAATTTTATTTAAAAAGTCTGAAAGAAGTAGAATTTTTTAAAAAATAATTATTTAAAATAGTTAAACACTAACAGGAAAAAATATGACTTGAATGCAAATTCTAAAGCAAGAAATGCATATATGACTAAACTCTGAATACTCTTTCTACGTGCTCATTAAAAGCTGCAGACTTAACTGTAACAGAAAATTTTAGTTTGAAACCACAGAAGTGTTTCGAATAACACTGGTCGACAAAAAACTTCCTCCCTGCAAACTAAATATGTAAAGTGTACAGATTTAATATTCCTAATTCTAAATATGTTATCCAAATTGCTTCATAACGTACCATTTTTCCGAGAAACACTTTTATAATAATAACAATTGGGGAAGGATTAAATTGCAATGGTAGATAAAATTGAAATCATAAAAAAGGTATACTTCACTGTCTTAGATAACAAATTGATAAAATATAGCATGAAAATCTAGTTTGTTGATACTTGTACCGTGCATTTTCCTTTTTATGCCCCCCCCCACCTCTTTTCGTGTCCGAATTTACTATTTCCTATCCACTAATATGTTTTCATTCCTTATGTTGCTGTAACTCGGGCATGTTTAAAATATTTCTGTTCATTTTCAAAGATTTTTGATGTTCATATTTTTGTCACACTGTGACTTACAATATGGTGGTTTTTTCGTCACATATGTGACGTGACGTACGTTACATGCAGTGACATAACAGGAACGTCACAATTTTTTTTTTATTGCCAGAAAATATAATTTTACATAAATAACATGTTTTGAATATTTTTTGTAATTTTTTAAATTTTTCTAAGAAGTTCACATCTCAGTCACAATGTGACATCACTGAGTGGTGGCATTTTGGTCACAGATATGACGTGACCACAGTGACTCACAGTGACGTCACAACGACGTCACCGTGACCATGCATGCTATGAGGGGATTTCACGAAATTTTCTTCATTTTTGACGAAACCATTTCCTGGGATATGCTCCGAGCGAATATTTCGTCATATTGAGAAAATTACTTTCTTCGCTTGTTTGAGGATAACAATTTCGTCAAAAGTGCTTATTCGAAAAGTGCAATCAGAGGGCTGGTGGTGCCACCTATTGAACAGTTTGGAAGCTCTTGTATCGACAGGAGAAAAAATAACAGCTTCGGTCTTCGGGTTGATTCGACCTCACGACCTCCGGTGTGGGAGACGGTCACTCTAGCTATAACGCTATTGAGTCCTCGAACAGATACGATTTTACATGCATGTAATGGATTCTACTGTATATTTATATATTTATAAAGTTGGTTGTAATTTTATCGATGGTGTTATACTTATAATTCTTGCAAGTTTTAATTAGACTAATTTATTATTATTATTTCCTATGGTTAATATGAATAATTATAATATGAATAATTATAATATGATTAATATAATTTATTAGGAAAATTTTCTTTGCTCGATGAATGATTAAAATATGGCCTGGTTAATTTGTTGCTCAGAAATAACGAATTTTAAAGTACATATGGGGGAGATTTTATCAATTTGAGTAGTTGGTTAAGATTTTAACACTTTACTGTTTACAGAAGAGAAGGGAGAGGGATCAATTATGCATATTTAATTTGATAGTTATATGAATATATTTCTTAAATGAAAAAGAGATCTTGGAACTTTGAAACTTTATTGACCAAATTTTCTTTTTGAACGATTTTGTAAAACACAGGAAATTTATTCTTTACGAATTAAACCATAGCGAGCAAAGTAAAATAATAATAATAATAATAATATAAATAATAATAAACATTCTTAAAAACTTTAACAGCTAAAAAAATAACTAATGCAGAAACAATAACTACCTGTGTTTCAGCATTTTCTGAAAAGCGCTAAAAAGTGCAATTTTTTAAATAAATTATGACAGGAATAACAAATTTTTTAAATAAATTATGACAGGAATAACAAATTTTTTAAATAAATTATGACAGGAATAACATAAACAAGCAAATATTTGCTTGCTAATGTCGCAGGATTTGAGGAGGTACGGTTTCCTTAAAATGCATTGAGTCTGGCCGTAAGTGAAGAAACACCTTCGTCAAATATTTGAGAGTTTACGTGTCGTTAAAAGTCACGTGATTTTGATACGAAATGATTGTCAAAAACAACGAAATATAGCTCGAGGACTGCTGAATCGTCAAAATTGAGAGTTTTATTTCTGAGAGTGTAAGCATGAACTTTACTTAGTTAAACAAGTATAATATAAGATAACCCTAACCTATATTCTGTTACTGTTTATAATGAATGAAAGTATATTAATTGCTTACAGCAGCAACATGCAGCGTGTATGTCGATCGGAAGTAGGGGTATAGGGAATTAATATTGGTGAATAAAAGATGCGTCAGAGTGGTAAAAAGGTTCTATGATGTTTGTAGGTACCAATGATCACACAGAAAGAGAAGTTGCCCGATTTGTTTGTGTACTGAAGTGGACTGTCCAATTTGAATGCAATAATGGTCTAATACATGTGGCCATGGATGTCAAATATGGGGATAAAATAAGATCTTAACGCAGAAAGAGCGAAAACAAGTGTCACGCCTTGCCTACGAAAATGGATTGTAGAATCGACAGGAATTGCAGCAATCAATAACTCCAGGTCCATCTCAATCTGATTTAGAGCGAACATTACGAAGGAAACTGCGTTCAAGAAACATTTGAACAATGTATTGCAGCAGCTGCAACTGCTCACAGCAGCACATAAAGGTCTCTAATGGGTCAAGAAACACCAACCAAAGCCACTATTGACTGGAAGCTCGCGGTTTAGTCTGACAATTTGGAACAGTCTTGTCTGAATCCCAAATCTCAATCTCTTTGTGAATGACACTGACATTTCGAGTGCTTAAACGGTCAGATAAGTCACTCAAGTCGCTGTGTTTGGGGGGCTGTAATGGACTTCAACCCATGCTACGTCAGCTGCGGGTATATCGAAAAAAAAAAACACCAATAGGCACGAACCACATTTTAACACAGCTTCCCCTTCGTCCAATAGACAATCTTTTTCGGTGGATACATACCCGTAGGGGCGTGACTGTTGCCACTCGTGGGCGCAGTCGCTGCCATCGAAATACTCAAGACCAGAGGACACGAGTTGTGACGTCATCACTAATCGACCGACTTCTCACTAGAGTTGGAATTCACACCTGAAAATTTTGAATAGCGATTTTCTTTCATTTTATTTGTGGAATATCTATCATCTTATAAAACAATAATAACTATTTAAACTTACTGGTAAGAATTCGGAATCCCTAAATAAAAATTCCGCCAGATGCGTAATGCCACAGTGTTGCCGCATCTGGCTGATTTTTTACTGGGGAATTCCAAATTCTCACCAGTAAGTTTAAATATTATTGTTTGTTAGTATGATAGGTATTCCACAAATAGAATAAAAGTAAATTGCTATTCAAAATTTTCCGGTGTGAATTCCAACACTAGTTAGAAGTCGGTCCATTAGTGATGACGTCACAATTCGTGTCCTCAGGCCTTGAGTATTACAGTGGCAACGGCACAATACATTCAAATATGGAAGTTTTCTGTTTTTCTGTCTCAGGATGTTTATCACACTATGACTTGGGACCGATTAAGCTGACAATTAACATAAATCAGGATGTTTATTTGAATATTCTAGTTGATCAGGTGTTACCCTTCATTCAAAATCTTCTTGATTAATATTCTGTTGAACGCCACATGTTCTAAGATGACATCCGACATGTTCAGTGGTCATATCACTAGTTTGATGGTACTCGTAGACCCTATAGCACTTCGAATGGCTCATAGAATCACCATATCTTAACAGCACAGAAATTCTGGGATACTATTTCAAATAGCAATAAAACGCCGAGATCACCTTCCCCTGTGAACATAGGCGCTGCCTTAACAGGTGTGACAGGGACAAATCAGGCAAATTTCTACCACTAATTTTAAAATTTTATTTTTATCTTATTTAATGACAATGATTAAATGTGACAAAAAAGTTATTGAAATTAGTGGTAGAAGTATGCCTGATTGCCAATTTTGGTAAAGTGAAGTCAACGCCTATGACTTTGAGCCTGGTTCACTATACAATAAATATTCTTTTGCTCTGTGTTCTATCAAATCGTAAAGTTTGCACACATTCTTCCGGTAAACCCTGTATAATACATGTAAGAATATGTTTTTTTTAAACTACAGCAATACTCAATTTATAGTATTTTTATTTCTTTATTTCCTGAAGACACAATTTTTGTTAGGAAAATTTTGAACCTCTGCTTTAAGATTCTTCCCAAATCCAAACTACCCACTCTCTGAGAAATTTAAAAACACATTTTTAATCTTAAATGCAATAAGCTAGCAAGTATTATTAGTTAGAAACTAAGAAATCGAAAAACATTTTTCATTTGTCGATAAAAACCAAAAGAGGTTTCAGACAATGCTGTCAAAGTTTCCTTTATAAGCCGAATCTTGGGAGATGACAGTCAGGCAAATGTCAAAAACCAGTAATCGATTATAGCCCAAGGTTTAATGCATTTATCAAAAATAAAAAACGCCATGCATTATTAAATCACTTCTATTATGTCTGTCAGTTTCATGACTTTACCTTTGAAAATGACTTTATTAATTTGCAAAAGAACTTTGCACTTTGCAATATTAATAATGTAAAATAAGTTTTAAGAACAACCTTAAGATAACCCTAAAAGCAGCTCATGAGTGAAATGTTACTCGATACAAATGACATCATGGAAAGGTTATCATCAACTCTAAACTCATCATTAATCTTCAGCTTACCGAAAATCGATTATCTTATATTTGATGTATCAAGAATATCCTCTTTTCTATCCCAATTCAGCGTTAATACAAAGAATCGTTTAAAAGAAACTTCAGGGTTCATTTGAGTTCTCGTCTTGAAAAACAATTTTTTTAGCGACTAAGTTCTATTTATTTCACACGACAACTTTTTTAACGTCTCTATGAAATTAAAGTTCATTTTTGTATAAATAACCTCTTCGCTACCTGGGTCCACATATGTGGACGTCTATTCTTTTCCCCATAGAAACTAAACGGTTTGACATTTTTACATTTTGACTTCATTTCTTAATAGCTGAATGTTTTTTGCTTTAAAAGCAAACCAATAAATGACAAAATCTATGCTGATTTCTTCATAAAAAGGATGTTATTTCCATCTGAGTTTGCAAAACGCCTTCAAGAGATTGTGGCCAAGAAATTGAGAAATTCTCATACTTATTTAACTTAAATCCTTTACAAAACATGTTTTGAGGATTTGTATATCATTCACTTGATTAAAGGCCTTAAATTTGTCATTTGAATGAATTTGGGTTAGTGATAATTAAATTGATATTTTAACGGAATTTGTAATTTTAGATCCCTATTTGTAAACCAAAATTACTAGTCCCTAAAGTATCAATTTCCAAAAAGTTCTTTTTTCTGTCATCTATGATGTCATCTCTGATGTCATTTTGTTTGTTTAAAACCAATGAATAAGTATTTGTAGTATTATTTTAGCTTTGGGAACGAAGAGGTTACCAAATACGATTGCTAGTTTTAGAAATGTATAACGATGGTGGGTACGACCTGCGCTTTCCCTTTCGCTTTTATTGCTCTTATATGACTTCTCAATATCACACAAATTTCAGTCTTTAGATCAACGAATACGAAAAAAAAAATACTTTTGAATAAAAGTGCGTCAAAATTGCAGTTCATTTGAGTGACTTTTACCGACAATCATAATTTATTTTAATCAATCTTAACAGTGAACATGCAAAGGTATCACATATGACAATTACAATTGCCAGAGCAAATTTAAAAAAGTAAAAATGCAGATTATGACAGAACATCTAATCATAAAATCAGATTAAACATGTGGCACTTCACTTTTTGCTTTGGAATCTGTCAATAGACGGCAGATTTTCATTCTTTGTTGCCCATAAAATTAATGCAAAATTAGTTCATGTATATTAAGGACTGATGACCAGTGAGCTCATTCACGAATAATAATCTGATCAAATAAATAGCGATGGCAGTGAATCATTTATGAAGGACTGGATATCCTAGAGCTCATTCAGTTACCAACAGCGACAGAAATAAGTTAAGACAGAAGCATAGTGACAGATTCATCTTAGACCAACTAATGACTACAAATGACTTCACCTACGTAGCGCAACAAGCAACCAAATGTGCCAAACACATCTATAACAAAGTGATAATAGCAATTTAATTTATAATGAACTAATATCTTAGAGAGGTTCATTCACTAAAATCATCAAACAAGTTAAATAGGTAAAATTATTAAATCCAGCGATGGCATTCCACGACAGAGACAAATCACAAGAATATAACAACCACTAACGATAGCAACAAACAACCAAAGAGCAAACTGAAAAAGACAGCTAAATGATACCCGAATATTTTTTACTGTAATTGATGCCGATGCCGAAGTTGTTTTATTCCTTTGCTGCCATTGTGCAGTTTCTAATCAGTTCAGCTAAACATCAATTAGCTACCAGCCAACTTAGGAAATGTAACGAAGCGGTATAAAAAAATAATGTGAAGTTGAGTTAAAGTGGAATATGCCTGGCATTAGAATATGCTAGGTAATATATATATATATATCTTTTGGTAGAATATGTTTATATTTACTATACTTTTTTTATTATGGAGTGTTTTTTATGCCTAGGAACAAGGTAAAAATAGGTAGATATATGAATTTAAAAAACGCAGATATGGAACTTTCAGGCACTAAACTTGTACTAAAAATATATTTGCTAATTATTACTAATAATTTGTATTAAAAATATGCCTTTTGGACTCGAATATCATCGATGCTGCATGATGTTTAGCTTTCTGCGGTGCTCAAGATTTTTCTATGTGGTTTCATTGGAATACAATGAAAAAATATGCACGTTAAAACATACATGGTTTTCTAAATCTTGGCTGACGACTTTTTTTTTTTTTTTTTTTGCATTTATAAGGAACTGGACTGTCAGGTTTCAAGAAAAAATGTAATTTTGTTCTGTTTATAAAAAGCGAACAAACATGATAAAAATAAAGCATCAGTCAGAAACTAGGGAAATAAATAAACTTTCACATAAATAAAATAGAAAGTTGTGTAGTCTTAGAATTCAGTAATCTGCATTTCAGAATTAAAAAAAAAAATAAAAGTATGAATGCCAACCGAGTAATGTGTACTAAAAAATTTCAAAACATAATATCAATAGTTATGCAAATTTTCATGTAAAGAAAGGTAAATTGAAAAGTTTACAATGTGGATATTTCTTGTAACTACATTAATACAATTTGTAATTTATGTAACCTAAGAAGATCATTTGTGTAAAGATTTAAAACTAAAAGTAATAATTCTGAAAAACAAACGAATGCATTAAATACAGTTTATATTTTATAGGTGAGTTTTGATAAAGTTTGAATTCTCATCGAAATTACTGTATTAATCTAAACTAAAACGAAAACTGATATGAAGTTGGGTAAGAGTTCTTTTTAATCATAAAAGGTTTCCGCCCGATGTTCAGTTAAGAGCTGCCGGCGAAATTTGTATACCCTCAGGATAGCTAAATGCAGATATCTCTTGAGCTTATAAAACTACGAATGTTAAATTGTATTTGATAAAAGAAAATAATTTTCCACTATTATTCGATAGAGACTGGCTTTCAGAATTTGATATCTTTTCACATTAAATAAAATCTATGTATGTAAATTAAATTGAAAATACTTCTGACAGTTTAGAATAACTTTTAACTGTGTTTTCTGATTTGTTTGCAAATAAGGTGGAGGAAATAAAATATATAAAAGACAAAATTATATCGAATATTACGTCAAATCTTTCCGTTCCTCATTTATAGTTCTGAAATTCATAAGAATTTAATAAGTACAGAACTTGTGTGAAAATATAAATTATTTGAAAACGACGTTTAAAAACACAATAAAAACAAGCAGATTTGACCATACGTATACGTTTCGTGAGTACTAGGACTCACATCCTCAGTGTAAAAACTATAAAAACTTTAAAAACAATATTATCAATATTTCATTGGCTGTTAGAACTTGATAGTCTTTTGGTATCATGTTTTGACATTTGGGTTTTTTTCACCGTACATGTAGTTGGGGGGATATTGTTTTTAAAGTTTTTATAGTTTTTACACTGAGGATGTGAGTCCTAGTACTCACGAAACGTATACGTATGGACAAATCTGCTTGTTTTTATTGCGTGTTTAAACGTTGTTTTCAAATAATTCATAAGAATTTACTTTTTGGCTGCAAAAAAAGAAGAATTTATCCTTCAAGATAGTTGTATTTTAATATGATGTAGAGTGATTAATCCCAAGTTCTTAGTAAACAATTTCTTTTTAAAAAACGACCCTACAACAAAGTAGTAGCTAAATTGGTTTTAAAATAAGTCATAAAAGAAAATTTTAATATTGTTTCCCGATTTCGTGATACATTTTCAATATTGCTTAAATTTTTCCAATACCAAAAGATAATAGCGAATAAAAAAAAAAAAAAAATCATCTAAATCAAATAACTGATTCAGAAATTTTCAAAACAACAGAAAGAATCGATGAGAACGAGTAATTTATTTTAATATTTTTCAGTACTTTAAAACAATATTAATTTAAAACTGCAGAACAGTTTATCATACATAATTCAAAAGATAAATAATGCGAAAAAACAAGATGAAAACTCACCATACTGTCAGAATTAAATATCAACTTTGATTTCAAATCAAGTTTCACTTACCTATAAAAGAAAAATAAACCATATATAAGATTATTGCTTCTAGTTTGCATTATGAATATTTGTGATATTCTACGGAAAGCATTACTTTTTTAGCATAAATATGTCAATAAAAAAAGTTAATATGAAAGTTTTATACTGAGAAATGCATCATCTTTCATCCCTTTTAAGGGGGTCAGGGGCTCAAAATTCTATTTTTCTTATTTATAGATATTTTGTTAAGAAATTTTTTTCTGAAATATGTTTTGATATAATAAGAATATTGCATGTAAAAAAATCTGAAAAATTTTAAATATTTAAAAAAAATTAAATTTTAAATTTTTAAACAAATTTAATTTTTGATATAACTCTGTAAGTACTTGCTCGATTCGCAAACTTTTTACACTTTTGTGTATAGAAAATGTATCATTTTAATTTGTCTTCAGGATTTCTTAAAATATTGATTACGAATTTTATAAAAAAATATTAAGTAAAAAAATGAAGTTTTTTTATGAATGAGTTTAGCATTTATTAGACTATTATCAAAATTATCACCCAAAATTCAAAATCCTGAAGACAATTTGTTGGAAATATAGCATAAAATCTCAGTTGAAAATTTCATACATACATCTTGAAAGGAACTTTAGATATATTCTTTTAAAGTTGACAAATCGTGAAAAAAATTCATTCTGAGATAAATAAAGTTAAAGTTCTTGTCAGAGGGCAGCTGATGCATCGCTTCTCAAGGCAAAAGGTGTTATATCGCTGGATCTAATAAAGATAAAAGCATGCGGTGTTTTACGATGTTTAATGCTAAAAACTCAGTATTTTGTTTTAAGCCAATAATTAAAATCAAATGCTTTTTTTTTTTAGAATTTTTATCCCCGGACCCCCTTAAGATCTATATAGTCGCATAGTCTTTTCATCATTTGGTGTTTAACAATGCTGCAGTGGTAAAAAAAAAAAAAAAAAAAAAAAAAAAAAAAAAAAAAAAAAAAAAAAACAGTGAGGCATACGCTATACGCAGAGAGAATATCTCAGACAGTAGTCTCTAAAGCTTACGTGTGCAACAGAGAGTATACAAAAAAAACAGAAGGTATACGGTACCACTACACTACACTAAGGGAAAAAAAACACCGCCTTCACCTAGAATGAATAGGTAGTCATTTTCTGAATCCCTTAAGTAGTGTTATGTTATAAAAGCATTGCATAACATTCCCCATTTAAAATTTACATAAATTTAAATTTTTATACTTTGTTTATTAAAATAAATAACTTCAAATTCGATCTATCAAATTGACAGCAAATTTTACTAAGTTTTTTAATATTAAAAATCTAAAATCTTTATTCTTAATTATTTTAATTTGAAATCACGTTTATTAAATTCTAATATTTTTTCTCATTCATCTGGAAAATTTCAGCGCGATTGCTTTTCTACATTACCAGATAAACAAGAAAATAGTTTTTAATCTTTTCTGTATTTTAACATGGCGCAAGCAATATCTTTCAGAATTAACATTTCGCCTCAAAAACGCAGCTTCTAGTTCAAATAATGTTTCTTATCGTGGAATGCACCGGAAATTCCAATACCACGTCACCAGGCGACACAAGTAGCAAGCGTCACTTTTTTATCCCGCTCAAACAACCGTTGCCATTTCACAGTCGAAATTCTGGCACACAAACTTTTTTCGTCGGCTGTGCTATCTACAAGGCGCCTTTTCGCTCATTCTGATTGGCTCGTTCACCAGGCCACACAAGTAGCAAACGTCCCTTTTTTATCTTGCTCAAACAACCGTTGCCGTTTCACAGTCGAAATTCTGGCACAAAAAATTCTTCGTCGGCTGTTCTATCGACAAGCCGCCATTTCGCTCATTCTGATTGGCTCGTTTCGCCGAGAGCGTATGCCGATTTCGGCAGGTGTTTCAAAATAGAGTTCAGTTCGTTATCTTTGAGAGAGCAAGCAACATCAAATTTTTGACTCTGGAAGTTTTCCCCCTTCGCCGTTGCGCCAAGATGCCCAAAGGGCGTTTCCTCTTCTACTAATGAGCATTTTAAAGAATACGTTACTCATTCTTTTATAATTCACTTCAGCATTATCTTTCATACTCCATCTCGTCAACTTCAGCAAAGATTGTTCATCCCGATTTATTCTGTTACCGTAAAACTACAATCCAATTGTCATCTTTGAAAAGACCATTTAAGAAAACCTGCCTTCTCTCCTTTCAAAAAATTATCGAGATCGCTTGTGAGAACAGTAATTTAGCAAATGTGCATCGTTCTTCCCTCAAGTATTACACTCTGCAATTGAAACTTCCTTCAGAAAATGAAGATGAGTATTGAATCTGTACCTCCCTAATCTGATGACTCATATATTTAACGATTCCAAAAAATGCCTCTAAGTGAACATTCTACTTTACAGAAACTTTAATAGATTAAGCATGAAGACGATAATTTTTTAACATTTACAATAAAACGATTAAAATATACCTAAGACTTATTAGAACTGAAAATTAAAATTAATAAAAATCAATAACATACTTTTCCCTTTCAGCAAACAATGATTTATGAAGATATGTAATAACTATTATGATTTGCAATAATATTTAAGAAATCCGGATCCGGTAATACGATGTTTAATAATGTTTAATAAATGATATTTATGTGAAATCCGTTCTAATCATTTAGTGTGATGTATTGTTTCTCTTGATATTCGTCAAAGGGGGTGAGTAACTATATTTTACATTTGTTTGATTTAAAAGTTTACTAACACTTTCCAACAAAGTTGAAAAGGTTTTATGCATCCGGTTTGTCTGGCCGTCTGTCCGTCTGTACGCGCTCTAACCCCCGTAAATATACTCGGATCATTCTGAAATTTTTGGATGTTAGTAACCTCTACCATAGCACGAACCCTATTGCAAATGAAGTTTGTAGCATGTTTAATTCATTTACAGGGACAGTCAAAAGTTTTCCGTTACATTATGGCCTATGGGAAAAAATCGTTTAAAATGATTTTACATGCTTTCAAACATAATAAAATTGATATGCATTTATCAAGTGCACTAAAATATGCATTCCGTAGAATATGCGGTGCAAAGAATAAATATTATTCATAAACAGGGCCACACAAAAGAATACCGTTACATAATGATATAGGGGTGGAGGGACTTTTTCCCAGCGTATTTTAATTATGTTAAATTATTTCATGTATAATGAAATTGATATACGTCGCTGAGCTTACTATAAATTATTTCATGTGTAATACGAAGTGCATAGCATTTACAGGGACACACAAAAGATTTCAGATACTATATTGTATCCGAAGTACTGTACGGTAGCGATGATTGCTGGAAATACATTTTTAATTATATTATGCGCTTTTATGTTTCACTATATTTATGCATTGTATATGGTGTGTATAAATGCTATAATTCATATACAGGGCTACACAAAAGAATCCGTAATGGTTACTGGGTATGATTGTAAATTGCTTAAAGGTAGTTTTAAATGAGTCATGCATTTTTACGCTGAACTGCATTTTGTTTACTAAGAAATGTTTGTATAACATAGATAAAATTATATACAGGGTCACGCAAAGAATTAAATATATGGCCGTCTATAAATGATAATTTCTGGAAATGTGATTCCAGTAGTTTTAAGAGTGTTTTACTCTGAATTAAACTTTAGCTAAATCGTGGCGTGTAATAAAGGTATTAGGTTAACTGCAGGTTTGTACAAAAGTATACAAGTATGTTTCCATCTATTAGTATAAATTGCTGAAAGAGAAATTTCAACCTGTTATTCGTTTTCTTGCTAAACTAAAGTTCCCTATTATATAGCATATATATCAACCTACAGCTCAACTACAGAGCTGTTCAAAAGAATTTGAATACATATTTGCTATGGATGGTAACTGCTGAAATCAGTTTTTCAAATGTTTTATGCGTTTTCTAAAATGGTGACTTAGTTCTGTTATATACCTTATTTCCCTAAATAACGAAATTTCGTCAGAGCCCGATTTAGCTGAAGGGCCCAGGGCTTGTTAAAAAGTTGACCCCTTCCCCCTACCTCCCCAATCCCGGTGACATTTTCAGAAGAGTTGATGAGTTGACAAAGTTGTTTGTGTGAAAGTTTCAAGTTTACAAAAAAAATTTAATTTACAAGAATAATCAAGAAAATGAATTACCGTCCACTTTCTCAAATAATCATTTGTATAATTCACAAACATCTATGATCCACAGTTTATGTTGCAGAATAAATGAAGACGTCTTTTTCAAAACTCGCCTTCTCCAAAATCATTAAAAATTGTGTTTTTCCTAACAGTCTAGTAATCATTTTAAACTATAATTCTGACATTGTAAAATCCTCGTTTATATTGAAACCAATAGACACAGTATGCAGTTTTTGACATTTTACCCAAAATTGATTTTCTGGATACGGCAAGTTTTGAAAATTATCGGTACTCTCAAATTGAAAAGGACTTTTACAGAAAAATTAAATATGGAGGTTTTTTATTACAGTAAAACTTTGTTTTTTGTCAGGGACCAAAATATAAAATGCAAACAGTGGAAAAACTTAAATTGTGAGAAAATACACATAAATTTGTGGGCCCCTGAAATGGTGGGCCCAGGGCCGAGGCCCCGGAGGCCCGTGCATTAATCATGCCCTGAGCTGCTGTTAAAGCATTCAGGAAGTGTTGGAAAGTGTTTCATAATCTATGCTTAACGCATGATTTTTCTCACTTGTTATTTTTTAAATTAATTTAGTTACGACGCATAAATGTCGGCAACTATACATCCGGCCGTAGTGTGATTCTGGGAGGTGTAAATTGGATTTATTTTGGTTCAGTTGAATTTTTCAATTAAATTTTCATTCCAATTTACATAACCCAGGGTCGCATTACAACTAGAAATGTAGATTTCCGAGCTATGCGAATAGGGTAAACAACTACACTCCTGTTTTCCAGGTGACGAAACGATAATCATTCGTTTCAGTAGCAAGAAATTAACGCTTGATTTCTGGAATGGTTTCATAAACTAGAATTATAGTTACTAAAACTAACCTCTTGTATTAGCATCCATTTGCAGAGATTTTTAAATAAGTTTGACCACGAGAATATAGGAAAATGCTCTTGAATTCTAGCAGGAGACTCTAGAACTCTCTAGCAAAGAGAACTAGAATTTATAGGGATGATATGGAACTATTTTTTTCTACAGCCACAAATTAGATTCTAGATGCCAGAACCATATTTTTTCTCAGTGTACATGTCTGGTGCTTATTTTTAAGGATCGAACAAAACAGGTTTTTAAAACCGAAACCGATTTTCTGTAATCTTTCTATTTTCGGCAAAAAACGAAAAGAAAAATGTCAATTTTTTTTAAGTAATTAATACATACATAAGTATATATAATTATTAATTAATTATACGTGTGGCCCAAGTTGGCTTACTGAGCTTCTGACTAAAACTTTTTATTTTATATGAAATAAAATGTAAGTAATTCATCAGCAACACATAATGATTTTCTAATTATAGGAATTTCATCTCATTAAAAATATTTTAGGGATACATACCTCGATTTTTCTTTTATAATGATTTTTGCAAATGATCATCTGTTATACTAGAGCTTCCTCAAAGAGTAATCGAAATACTTCTGAGGTTTTAAACTAAATATTTTTTTTATTATAGTTAAGCCTGCAGCTTTTAATGAGTACGTGAAAAGCGCCCTCAAATTTTGTCATATGGGCATTGCTTGCTTTATAAATTGCTATCACGTATTGAGCCAGTCATGACTGATAATTATAAAAAGTGACGTTCATAACAATAAGTAATGAGCGTCTCATTTGAGCCGATACAGCTTAAGTCACTGAGTAATGTTGAAAAATTCCGAAGGATGAAACGAGATTTTTGAAATACAGATAGTTTCGGTCCGGCTGAATTTTTGGCAGCAGTTTCGCCGAAAACCAGTTTTTGACGAAACTCAAATTTGGGGCCGAAAACGAAAACGAAACCGAATTTTAGGTTGATCGCTACTTATTTTATTTAATAAAGATTTGTGACGTAACTTCTTTAATAATATTGTAACAGAATATAGAGTTACGAAGGATACAAATGTACAGGGTTTTGTTTCGTAATACCGTGCTTATTTAGAGCTGGATATGAAATCTGAAGTACCTACTTAAGGCTGTTCTCAAATTCAAAAGGGCAACTTTCTGACATAAGTTTTAATTTGTTTTGGTTCAGAAATGCATGAAACTAGCAAGTACTGTTGTTCAGAAACTATATAATCCAGCTGTTTTTTCCGTTTTTTTGCAAACGCAATAGATCTTTCAGAAAATAGTGTCAAAATGAGCATTTTGAACCGAATTCCGCGCGAAGGAAAAATGGCCATCAAGGAATGTTGAAAAACGAATTTGTCACGATCAAAATCGCTTCTAACTCAATAGGTAATTTATGGATCAAAAAATGGAAAACACAGCTCGATCCCAAATCGTTTCTATGTTCAGTCTGTCCAATTTTATATCTTTCCGTTAAAAATGTGTCGAATCGTTTTGTGCTTATTGAGCAGAACAGTTAAGAACAGCCTTAAATAATTGTTACAATGCTACTTTGCGTCCTTCGTTATATTAAAATTCTGTGTAATTATTTTCAAAATGATTTTTTATTAATTTTGAAGTATTTTCTATGAACTAGGTATGATTAATAACTTTATCTATCCCCGCTATTGATATAAAAATGTTAGTATAATTTAAATAATAAAAATGACTTTTAATTTGCATACGTAAAACTTTTTTTTTATATATTTACCTATATTTTTAGAAAAGAAAAATAATAAAATTTCTTTCACAAATAAAGAAATTTTTATTGTAAAAAAATTATAGAATAACTAAAATATTTATCACATTCACAAAATAAATGAAGTTGTTTATTCAGAAAATTAGCTGGTACACGGAAGTGAACAAATGTAACTAAACTGTTAAAAATTTTCAGCAAACTGTCCAGTCGTTCGGCTGTTTTTGTAAAAGATGGTTACATAACTGTAAGTTACCTCTATTTCGTCATATTATTAGTATTATCCATATTATGGTCAGAACTGAGTTTACTGTTAGAACTGAACTTAAATTATGGCTAGGCAACCGTTTTCGTAGTTAGGTTACCACTTCGTTAGAAATACTGCCTATTAGATTCTCCCCTATGTTGGAATTTCTAAAATATTTTTCCAGATCTACACCGAACATGACCAGTGATGTAGGAAGGGTAAATACCCATGGGGTAGGTAAATATTTTTTGGATCTTTACCAACGCCTCGCGTAAACACCCAAAAACTGGGTATTTTCATGTTTAAAAAAGCATAGTTAAAGGGGAATTGTTTTTTATTTGAAATTCAAATATTGCTAAAGTCCAAAATCATAGAATAAAATATACAAATTACGAAAGTTGTAAGACTTCAGCCACAATTAAAGAAAAAAAATGTATAATAAAATGTCAAAAACTTACATCACAAAATTGCTTACATTTACTGCTAGTGTGTTTCAGTTGCAAAGTAAGAAAACTGAATTAAAAAAAAATTTTTCAAAGTGCATGCTGTGAAGCACTAATGCTTCTTTTTTTTTTCAAGAAAATATAAGGCTACCAATCCTCACAGCTTATTCCAGAGCATTATACCATTTATTCATCTATTTATTTAAAAAAAGTAATAATAATCCATAATTAAGAGAAATATATATTGCTATTTCTTTCTTTTTTTTTAAGAAAAATTACACAGTAAAGCATTTAAATAAATTATTATTTAACTTATGAACTATTGATTATGTTTATTAAACAGTTTTCATTATTTTGTAGCCCATAAATATACAGAATTGTCTGCTGAACTACAAAATTTTGGTTTTAGATATTTAATTACTATTTTTTCCTAATACTGTAGACATATTAAGTTAAATAATGCTATAAAAAGTGATAGAATATCTTTATTAAGACTTACGATCGTTTCATCGCACAATCGGCGACATTTTCAAAATCAATCATAATAGAAAATATTTTCACATAACTTAAAAATAATAATATAGTAAACAATGTCACGAGACATGAAGCATAATGAAAATATTGCAACCATAAAATAAAATAAAAATTAAATTAGCTATTTGCGAGCGTGACATTGTGTCACACATGTCTCGTGACATTGTTTACCATGTTGTTTTTAAATTATGTGAAAATTAATTCACGCTCGCAAATAGCTAATTTAATTTTTATTTTATTTTATGGTTGCAATATTTTCATTATGCTTCATGTCTCGTGACATTGTTTACTATATTATTATTTTTAAGTTATGTGAAAATATTTTCTGTTATGATTGATTTTGAAAATGTCGCCGATTGTGCGATGAAACGATCGTAAGTCTTAATAAAGATATTCTATCACTTTTTATAGCATTATTTAACTTAATTTGTTTATAAGTGATTATTATACATGTTTTTATAACTGTAGACATATATAACAATAAAAAACGAAAATACTGATATTTCCTAAATATTAACATTAGTTTAAAGGACTTCGTTGTCAAATTATTCGTTTTCAGAATAAATATTTTCATTTCCTATTTTATGAGTTGTAATTATTTCTTGTGGAATTAAAAAGTTGCCTAAAAAATGTAATTATTTCTGCCTCAGTCACAAAACATTTGTCAAATATTGCGTGTTTGATCATTAACGTAATTATAAGCCTCTATGAATCATCTTTTAAAATATCTCTCGTCAAGTTTTAAAATATCATTTCTATTTTCTAAAAATTAAGAAATACATGCTCTTTTTCCATTCTGTGTATAATCTACTATTCCTTTATATTTCAGTTAGAAATTTCTACCAGAAGCAATAGATAAAAATATAAATAGGGACAAATAGGTATAAATAGTATTAAACAGACATTATTCACATTTAGAATATGCACTTTCTACTTGATAATAAAAGAATTAAATAAAAAAAATAAAAAATCCCGACTACGTAAAAAGCGAACTAATTAATTATTTCTCATCAGTGTGAAACTATTTTTTACATTACATCCTTATTTTTTTATTTACTTGCATTGATGACTTTTAAGTTGTGTTTAATTGTTAGTTCCTACCTATAAACACTGTTTTGATGAGGCCTATAGATGTCTATGATAGTTAGAGTTGCAGTATAGCCAGAGATTCTACCTACACAACTTCCAAGTTGTGTAATATTGAAACGGAACGTCTGACAGTAAAATAGTCAATGAAACATCGTCGTCATTTTGAAAGACCTATCCAACGATATGCCACTCAGTAGGGTGCGTAAATTTTTTAAAACTCAAAATAACTAGATCGAAAGCGAATTTTTATCGTGTTAAACGATTTTTGTTTCGTGTTAAAAGAAAAAAAAATGCATTAAATTGCATAGTACACTATCCGGACCATTATATCATTTCGTAATAACAGATTTTTCATGTTAAACGTATTTCACTGTATTTTAATTTAAAAACGCATACCACAACTGAAAAATTCCAGTAATTCTTGTTCATAGGCTTCAATAGATACAAACCATTGTTGTTCGATATCTTCTGTAGCGAAATTATTTTGTATGTCCCTGTAAATGAACGATAAATTTTATGAAAACCATATTCTAGAGTAAGCACCGTACAGTATATCTCAGTGATATATGTAAATTTCTGTATGTAAAAAATAGTACAATATCGTTAAAGTACACCGCAAATGATTTTTTCCCATATACAATAATGTAACGGAATTCTTATGAGTGTCCCTGTAAACGAACTGTAAATGCGACACACTTCATTTTCAATACATAACATTCCATACTGATACTCAATAATATCTATGAATTTCATGATAATCGGAATCTATTTACACGAGTTAGACCTCTGACAGACGGCAGATAGATAAACCGAAGTCTTAAACATTTTTTAACTATGTTGGAAAGTTTTAAAAATCACTAGTGTTAACATGTTATGTAAGTTAATCATATATGTATTTTCATAATTCGTCCTTCTACTTGTAAATTCTCTATCTCACTTTTTACTAGTATCAAACGCATCTTGTAAGAATTTGATTTATGCTTAATTTATGCATAATTCTATAGCAAATAACACCTTATAATAATATATTATTTTCAAATGCTAAAAGGTGTAAATTAAAGCTTTAAAACCAGTAAAAATACGTTTATTTTGACTGTTGACATGTTTTGACTCACCCCAAGTCATTTTCAAAAACAAATAAATAAAAATATTCTAAATTTGCACAGTCTATAACACGCCATCATTCAGTTTTCCACGTTTCTTTCATATTAAGCACGTTATATTTTTATTTTATATGAATGTTTATTTTATTTTATTTCCATACTCATTGAGTAACTCGAGCCATATTTTTAGTAAGTGAAATGATGCTGCATCGTTACATATTGAGTTGTTGCGCGTTACAATCTATATGGTTTCTCTTGTAATGGATTGGATAGTATAGACTGGATGGGAAGATTATTTTACTTTCATTATTAATCATTTCACTTACCAAAAATATGGCTCGAGCTACTCAATGCGTATGAAAATAAAAGAAAATAAACATCCATATAAAATAAAAATGTAACGTGCATAATATGGAAGAATACGTGGAAAACTGAATGATGGCGTGTCATAGACCGTGCAAATTTAGAATAGCTTTATTTATTTGTTTTTGAAAATGACTCGGAGTGAGTCGAAACATGTCAACAGTCAAAATAAACGTATTTTTACTGGTTTTAAAGTTTTAATTTACACCTTTTAGCATTTGAAAGTAATATTCCGGTTGAGCAAAAAGTCCGTATAAACTTTAAAAATTCATCAAAAACGAAAAATAACCGAAATAAAAAACTGTTTGCAGGATTAGCATCTATAGGTCACGGGAATTTTTTTTAAGACAGAAATAAAAATTAACTCAAAAAACAGACAACAGATGGCGCTGGTTCATGCAATTTTGGTGGAAATATACAAATGAGACTGTTATAAGAGCTTCCGCTCCTAATCCAGAACTAGTTTACTGTTGTGAGCCGTGTACATGATCAAGGATGCTGAGTGCGAAAGATAAAGCTTTGTTGGTGAAGTTAATTTACGTGAAACAGGAATCGGCGACCATTGCTTCGCGTTAATTCCGAGTTCAGAAGAATGTGGGGACTAGAAAAGGGTCTTTAACAGCAACAGGCCTCATAAAGCTTGTTCGGCCGTTTGGGGAAACCGGAACGCTGGAGAAATCTTTAAGATCCAGACGACCATGTTTAATGATGGCAGGTTTGCCCCGTGTTGCAGCCGAAATGGTAGCGTTAGCGTCTGATTCAGCTGCTGGAACCAGCAGTGCTTGTGAAGCTGCCAGACGCTTCGGCTTACCACAATCCTCGGTACGCAATATTCTTCATGGAATACTTGATCTATACCTATACAGATTACAGTAGTACCATGCACTTTTACCAGTGGATACTGTACAGAGGGAAGCATTTGCAAGGTGGAATTTCTCCAAAATCGAACAGAATCCCACCTTGGTTTCTAACATCTTCTGGACAGATGAAGCTCATTTTTCACTTCACGGCAACGCTAATACCCATAACTGTCGCATCTGGGCTACGTCTAATCCACATAAGTACACCCAGAAATCGTTACACTCCCTAAAAGTGACTGTGTGGTGTGAATTCATAAGTTCATTCATCATAGGACCTTTCTTCTTTGAAACGCAGTGCCCAGTAAAAGGATGAAAAACGGCTATGGTGAATGCTCAGTGTTATTTAATGCTTCTGCGTGAGAAGGTCATGCCATGTTTGCGTTAAAGAGATGCGCCTTCTACCGTCACGTTTATTCAAGACGGAGCCCCTAGTCACATTGCTAATCCTGTTGAGGAATTCCTTCTACAGACGTTCGGGGAAGACAAAATCATTAACAGGGGTTTCAGGATCCTATAGCCACCTTGGTCTCCAGATTTGACACCGACAGACTTCCGGTTATGTGGGTATTTGAAATCCCAGGTGTATCGATCCGGTCCGTCTAACCTGTCGGAACGGAAAGAAGCGATCCGCCGATAGGTGTCATGTGTGCATCCAGACCTACTACACTGTGCCGTTGCTGGATTTGCAACTCGCCTGCAATGTGTTATCCCCTGTGGTGGTGGTCATGTGGAACACATAGAGCTGTAATAAACGATTTGGGGTCATTCTGTTCGTTATTTACGTAGCTTTTCTTTGACTCGAGTGCGTTAGCGCCACCTACTGGCTGTTTTTTTTTGAGTTTTTTTTTTTTCCTGTCTTACAAAAAAATTATGGTGCCCTTTAGATGTTAACCCTGCAAACCGTTTTTCATTTTGGTTATTTTTTCGGTTTTTATGAATTTTTAAAGTTTATACGGACTTCTTGTTCACCCGGCATTAAGCATAATTGTTTAAGTACGTTATTCCCAAATGCTTTTTAATACACCGAATGCTTCATTTATGATTTTCTTAGTCTAAAAATTTGAAATAAAGTAACCATAATGGAAAATCTTAAAATATGCCATTTGACACCGGTAGACCTACTTTTAAACAGTCATCATTCACAGTTAGATTATGCACTTTCTACTTCATAAAAACACATCTCGATAGAAGCACCTTTTCACACTCATTTTAACTGCGTGGAAATATGGAAATGGTGAAAATATCCATTATCTGCGAACTATTAAACGGAAAGATAACACTCTTCATTTTCAAATACTATAAAGTTATGCTATGAAGAAATGTAGGTTAAGCTTATGATATGAAGGAACTACTAGGACGAAAATTTTTAACAGACATTAAAAGAAGTAAAGTCACTTAATTGTATAATGTATTATTTGTGTCGGACTTTTTATTTTTTAATATGCGTTTTGGTTTTTCTTACTGTTGTGTCTTATTACACTGTAAAAAAAAAAAAAAAAAATCTGTAGTTCTACAGATGTAAAATTACATGCTTACTAAACTTTCATCTGTAACTGTACAAGAAAAGCTGCAAATCTACAAAACTAGTTTTGTAAAGCTACAGAAATCTGTAGCTTCCTAGAAATCTTTAATAACTTTACAGATTTTTTCTTACAGTGTAGAAAGAACTTCTTTTTCTAGCTGTTACTTGTTACTTTTACTGGGTTTACAAATGGTAATTTTTTCTGTCTGCTTCTCCGTACTTCTCAGTCAACTGTTGTGAAATTTATCAATTGCGACAATAGTTAGTTTTTTAAACAGTTAGTTTAAGCATTTTAAATAGTTAGTTAGGAAAGCAAATTTTTGACTGAAGCCGCCAATGCTATACCAACTGAGCTATCCCGGACGAATTTGGAAGACTTAATTCACCCAGCTAAATTTATTGATCATGGCATCTGGTCTGATATACGAATCGAGTCAACAGAATAAGTCGCTGGTATTGGAACTCCAGAAAACGCTGGATACGTAAATACACTACATGAGTTTTAGCACAATGATTCTGTATTGGTAAATAAAGCCGTAAATTTCCAACTGGGCTAAAAATATCCAGGCGAGGATTCGAACCAACGATCTGGTTCGTTTTCTGGAGTTCCAATACCTGTGATTTATTCTTCTGAGCAGACTTATATATCAGACCAGATGCCATGATCAATGAGGTTAGCTGAGTGAATTAGGTCCTCCACATTCGTCCGGGATGACTCAGTTGGTAGAACATTGGCAGTTTCAGCCAAGAGATCCCTGGTTCGAATCCTGGCTTGGACATTTTTCGCCCGGTTTAAAATTTACGACTTATATGATATATTTATCAATTAGAATAATTGTGTTAAAATTAATGTAGTATATGATTTTAGTTTTGTAGTATACTTGTATAGTTTTAGATGCACACGTACAACGAATATTGCTAAAGCGAAAACAAAATTGGTCCACACAGGTTATTTCTTTGAGCAAAAATTCGTCCACAAAAATTATTGATTTGACCAAATATTGATTATACCATATTGCTATATTATTTGCTAAGACATTTTCTTATTCTATACTGTGGTTATTTATTAAAAAAAACAAAAGAAATAAAATCTTGGCTACTAGTTTATACTAATTGTTTTTAGAAACAAGATTATAGAGTAGTACACATTTTAGTCGTATGCTTCGCAGCGCAAACTTTTTCTGTGTCATTAATACTTAAAAATGTTTTAAAACCTGTTTTATCCAAAGAAAACATTCTCTATCAATCCTGGTTCAATCTGTGATATAAAGAAAAGACATATCCATGAATAACGCTGACATCATATCGACGATGGCAACAACATGAACAACCAATGTCATTTTGTCACAATTTGTTTAACTTTTAAACATCACACTATTTCATTTTTTTTACTCCGTCGCACAGTGGGACGTTTTGACGATCTAGGTGGACAAAATTATTTCGTTGAAGTTTAATTAGTTTTTTCTGATTTTTCGAATGTATCCCTAATAAAATAGCTCAAATAGTGAGAAATAATTGGTTTATTTAACAAAAATGTTTCAAAATAAAAATATAATGAATTACAAAGAATGCGTTAAACGTAATTATTTTACTCTTAAGTAAAAAACAATTTAATTCACACATGTAAGTTAACATTCATTTCTTATTTAATTTTTGTTTACTCAGAATTTCTCGAAAAATTTGCGTGGTCATCCTGAATAATACATTTAAAAAAAAAATAAAATCATATTTAAAAGAACTTTAATGTTTTGCGTTACCCTGTAAAACATATAAATGCTACCTAAATTATTTTCGGTTGAAAAAATGCTATTGTGTGAAAGAATAACCTATATAAATTTTATTCAATTTGAAGTAAAACTTCTACATATAGACTGTAATATATCCGAATTTTTTATCTGTCCCTGTAAAAGAAATACAACTGCTAGGCACTTTATTTTCAATTTAAAAAATGCTATTGTGTATCTCAATATCTTATAGTCATTTTGTTGAAATTTAATTAAATAATTTGTTGAATTTTAATTAATTTGAAATTTTTGTTAACATATCTGCTTTTTAGCAACAATCTTTCCGCGATCTTTTGTGTGGCCCTGTAAAAATGCATAATTTATACGTTCCTCAAATTATAATTTAATAGAATTGTCAAAAAGCACACGTAGGCAAAGTTTTAGCTCAATTAGATAACTGAAGGTGGTATAAAATTGTCTTGCAAGGTTTGAACTAGTTTTTATGTGGCCCTGTAAAAAAATCGTATCCGCTACTTTCCATAAATTATAATAATATTGCATTGTCATCAGAACTACATATACCGAGCAAAGTTTCAGTTCAATCAGATTATTGAAATTGGTTTAAAATTAATTTGCAAGTAGTAATCTAAATTTTTGTGAATTCCTGTAGAAACAGTATCCTAATCAAACTTCAACGTTCTTTAAATCATAATAATATTGTATTATCATCCAAATTACACATGTATTCATTGTTTAGGCGCAATAGGATAATTAAAAGTGATTTAAATATTGACTTGCACGATTTGAACTAAACATACCTACGCACTGGAAGTTAATATGATGCTTGTTTATTAATAAAAACTTACTGATCTGCAGCTATCTGCAGGAGTTTTTTTAATTTTTCAATACTTTAGGAATGGTACTTTAATTTAAAGAAATGCTTATTGCTGAATAATGCTGAATAATTTGTAAAAAGTCGAGATGAAATTTGTAAACAACACCAAGGATCATACAGAATTTCAGCCTTTGAAAAAAGCGGTAAAGCGGGTTTAATATCGCTTATTTTCAAACAAAAATGGGTTAAATTTGACCTTGGCAAAGCTGTAACATTAGATCAGCAAACTTGTGCTTTCAAATAAAGCAGAATAGTCACGACGTGCTTTCAAAGTTAGAGGAAGCTAGTGAAACTTTTGAAATTCCTTCAAACCAACTGTGCAAATGGCTACTTTACGGTCACAATTAATCGACACTTCTGATTTTTTACGTCAAAACTAGTACGGATCTCGAAAATTCAGACATTCAGCTACGAGTACACGCGGTTTTGTCGAATTCCGAGATAATCGGAAAAGTGGATCTTGTCCACCTAGATCATCAAAACGCCCCACTGTGCGTCGACTAAAGGAATAAATATACTTTCAGATGCAATTTGTTTGAGATCGTTAGTTAGAAATACAAATTCATGATTTTAGTTTTGTTATACATATGTGTAGTTTAGCATACACATATACACTAAATCCTACAAAGACGAAATAAAATAAATCATACACAATTGTTATTCCTTTTTAGCATAAATTGTTTTAATCCATATTGCTATAGCCTTTGCTTAGAAATATCCTCTATTCTGTATTGAAGAAAAAGTAAAAGATATAAAACCTACGAACTAACTCTTTATATAAAAAAAAACAAGGTCAAATAGTAGTACAAACTTTAGTCATGATTTTTTCAAATTTTAGTTCAAATTTTAGTCATATTTGGCATGAATATTGCCACATCTTTGTCTGTGAAAAATTAGTAACCTTGTTGCTATATTTAATTTTTTTTCTTCGATAGGAATGAGAATGAATGTTAGAATTGCAAATTAGAGAACTGCATCGGGTTTGATAGATCTTTTTTTCAGAATTCAACCCAACGGATTGGTTCCGGTCGTGCCTTACGGATTTGAGTCGGTTCCGGGTTGATCCAATTGTTCAAAACAAAGTCCTAAATATTTTTTTAATGGAAAACTATATATTTGAATATTAATGAGTGTATATATGTTAATTTTATACAAAATATTATAAAGCTTATTTTAGAATATAATTTTAGACTACTTTTAAAATACGGTACACTGTAAAAAAAATCTGTAATTCTACAAATGTGAAGCTGGAGAAATCTATCCTTACTAAGATTTTATCTGTGCAATGTACAATAAAGATGTAAATCTGCAAAGCTAGTTTTTGTAAAGTTACAGAAACTTGTAGCTTTACAAAACAATCTACTAAAATTAGAGTAATCTTACTAAAATTGTATCTGTAACCCGGGTTACAGTTATATAAAAAGCTCTAGGCACCCAGTTTCCTAAAATATTCTTAGTGACCTTACAGATTTTTTAATTTACAGTGCAAAAGTGTATGTGTTACATGAATTTTTGTTGTTGCCGTTACATAAAAAGTTCTGGGAATGCAAGTTTCCTAGAAAAATTTTAGTAATTTTACAGATTTTCTTTTTACAGTGTATCAAGATATAGATTTGTTTTCTTTCCACTTCAGCTTTGGGCTTGTCTATTTCGGTTTTGGGTCGGTTTCGAAATGTCGTATGACTAGTTTCTGGTTTATTTATTTATTTAATTCTTTTTTGTCGGATTCAGCCATATTTCGGTTTGAATTTAGGTAGAATTTTCAGGTTCGTGTGAGTTACAACCTGGCTCATGCAAGACTCTACACTGTGAAAAAAAAGAAAGAAAAACGAAAGAAAGAAAAGAAAACTTCAAGATTACTAAGTATTTTCTAGGAATCTGGGATGCCTAGAGCTTTATATGCAACTGCAACAAAAAAATAATCATGCAAAATTACGAGCATTAGTATTATACCCGGGTTACAAGTAAAATTTTAGTAAGCACACCGATTTCTGTAGCTTTACAAAAACTAGTTTTGTAAATTTAGATTTTTTTTTTTTACAGAGTAGTACAGATACGGCCATAATGGAGCAATTATATATTACATATTATTTTCTTTGAAGGACTGTAAAATTCAGTTTCTATTAGTGTATTTCTGCACTAGAGATTGTTGTTTTTGTGCATCACTTGTTTTTACATGAGTATTGTTATATTGTTTAGGAAAAAATTTCTTGGTATATTCATAAAAAGAAAGAATCATGGGAAATACTTTTATCTCAATCATAAGGAGCTTATGTTTATTCACTGACTGATTAGGAAAAATATAAAAATACTTGCTCCACATCATCAATAATCAAAATACAGAAAATCAATTTTCACTCTCCTCTATCTGCCGAGAACATTCTCTCTTGATTCGAGTTCATTATTGATGAAAAGGATTACCTTCAGAGATGCTCAAAATGGTGTCTATTATCTCTACCGTGTTTCGTAATTTCACTTTACAGGTATTTTGTAACATGTGTTAAGTATTAATAATGTAAATTACACTATCAACACCCATTTTGTATCTGATTTGTAATAAGCAATTTTTTTATGTACTTTTGCATGCAGAATCCGAATCTGCTATCAGCATTTTTCTATCACGCAAGTGTTTTACGAAATTTTAGAATTTAATTTTTACGTACGAGGGTGTATCAATAAGTTTTTGCCCTCACATAGAAATAATTGAGTGAAATTTACGAAATTTCTCCATTGTATTAGTCATTTTCTATATAGTCTCCGTGCACAGTAACACATTTCTTTAAACGGTATTTCTAAATGAGGGGAGGGATGTATTCCAGGAGGCGCGATAGTAGACACAAAAGGGGAGCATTTTTCTACCTTTTACCGACCACCACATGTGGCAAATTGTTGGAAAGGCCTGTGACCACTTATTCATGCTATTCACATCCTGAGCCCCCCCCCCGCAATTTGCTCTCCGGGAGGGGGAAGGAATATTCCTAAATTTTGCGGACACCATTCATGCCCCCCGGGGGCAAATTTGGGAGATGGGGCTCGGAGGGTGCATGACATGAATAAATGGCCACAGGCCTTTACAGCAATACGTCCCATGTGGGGGTCGGCAAAAATTAGAAAAATGCCCCCCCCCCCCCCCCCTTGGGTCTACTATCGCGCCTCTTGGAATACATCCTCTTCCCTCTTTTAGAAATACCGTTTAAAGAAATGTGTTACCGTGCACCGTGACTATATAGAAAAGGACTAGTACGATGTACCAATTTCATTAATTTTACTCAATTATTTCCATGTGAGGGTAAAAACTTATTGATACCCCCTCGTACATGGTAAAATACGTGGTGAAATGTAAATTATAATTTACATTTTGTGCTCAAATAATAACAAAATGAATGACTATGTAGGTTAAAACCTATATTTGCTGCATTCTGTTGTAAAAGTAACTTTTTAAAGCATTCAGAGCTGTGGTCAAGAGTGACATCATTCTGTTATGAAAAATAACATTGTTAATATGAACATTATGGGCTGTGTGTGTATGTAAATTGTAATGGACTGTAACGAGTTCAGATGTAATCGAGAAGATAGTCAAATGATGCGAAGGGTCTCTAATAACAAAACAGCTCTTTTTATATACATATGTACAGGAACTTGAATCAGGACTGACACCACAGTCAGTTGCAAACATATTGCGATGTTGGTTGGTGTACAATACCACTCGAATTAAAGCCATAATTCTTTTGCATCAATACTATAATAGACATTATTACTAACGATAAGGACACCTTGGTCATTTTAGCTAACAAAAGAGCTCACTAGATGCGGTTTTTATTCCATAAGAAATTCGACGTGCGAACAACAACAACAGACGATAGAGACTACCGTTGCCAAACGGCAAACACAAAAGTCTGGTGGAATGCGCAAGGAGGTGCGTTCAAAACAGTGTCAAGGCAAGCCGTAACATGGACTTTTGTGCAACAGCTTCGTGCTCGTATTAATAGTTGTCTGTGTTAAGTAATCAATAAAACAGTTTTACCTAACAAGGATTTAAGGATTTATTCCTTCATAGGAATTCAAAAAGAAAAAAAAAATGGGAAAAACAATAAAAAAAAGATACGAAAAACAATAAAATTCACAAAACAAAATAACGCCCACATTTGTGGCCACTGAGCGTTAATGTATATTTATAAGTGAAATGATTTCATACATTCCGGGCGTACCGGTTCTTCACATTTTTCACAAATGTGACGAGTTCTTACGCAAATTTTGACGTGACATCTTGGAGGAATTTTTAGTTCCTTCTTTATTTTAGGATAAATTATACTATAGATTGTAAAAACACCACTTCGGACGCTAACTGAACACAATAGCGTACACACTTGACACACTTTGTTAATTTCTTATAAAATTAAAAACTAACGGTAAATTTCTTTCTTACATTTCTACAAATCGTTAAATCTAAATGTATTTAATATATCTGATATTATTTTTATGAAATATTAAAGATTTGTTCAAATAATCGAACAACAGTGAGTGCCGAAAAATGACTTCACGCTTTTTTATATCTCTAACTATGCATCGGAAATATCATTATCAATGCAGACAAACCGTAAAATTTCTACTTCTCTTGTTCAGAGATTCTGTGGTGAATAAGTTATTATCAAATTTTGTTCTTTTTATTATTGACAGTAATTATAATTATAAAAAACTAAACTTCCATATATGTGTCCAAGGGCGTGAGGAGGTTAATGCCCGATACGTCAGGGTCATACGCTTCAATTGAGATTTATAAAAATATTTTGTCAACTAAAACAGAAAATTAGACTTCGTTCAAGAAGAGTACACAGATAAAAAGTTTAAGGTATTTCAGGAGTCTTAAAATTGGAAAGAAGTTGGAAATTGCTAGTCAAACGTGGCAAATGAGACACGTTCGTACTATAACTACACTGTTAAAAATTTTGCAGCATTCTGGCAGGTCATTCGACTGTTTTTTGAAAAAACGGTTTCACGACCATAATTTAACTATATTCTGACCATAAAATGGCCAATAATATGGTCAGAATAGTGTTAAAATTACGGTTGGTAACCGTTTTCGGAAAAAAACGGTCAAATGACCTGCCAGAATGCTGCAAATTTTTAACAGTGTAGTTTTATAAATATTTTTTGCACCGCATATTGTACTGAATGTATATTTTAGTGCACTTCAATAAGTGCGTATTCATTTCATTCTGTTCGAAAGGCTGTAACTTCATTAAAATGCACTTGAAATAACTTTTTTTCCCATTGGCCGCCATGTAAGGGGAAACTTTTGATTGTCCCTGTAATTAAACTATAGATCCGATTTTCATAAAATTAAAAATGACTTGACAAAATTTTGCAACAATTATATATTTAAAAGTTCAGACCATTCGAAAGGCTGTAACATCATTAAAATGCACTTACAATAATTTATTCCCATTGGCCGTAATGTAACGGAAAAGTTTTGACTGTCCCTGTCGTTAAACTATACATCCGATTTTCATAAAATTTGAAATGACTCGACAAAATTTTGCAACAATTATATATTTAAAATTTCTGACCATTCGGTTGGGTAGTTTTTGCTCACTTATATGTGGACAGACGGACAGAACGACAACTATACGTACTACGTATTTATATAATTACGAAGGCACCTAAAAATCGAACAAAAAGACCATCTTCAACATTTAATATCTTTAAATTTATTTCATTTTAAGACACAATTTTAATTGTGAGTGAAAGATATAAGTATGTTTTTCATTTCAAATATTTAAAAAATTACAAGATGCAGAATTAGCATTTATAGGAGGCTTCAAACTGTCAGATATTCGACGAGGAGGAATTCGGCATAACAGTTTACGCGCAGGATTACAAAATCAATTTTGCATCTTGAATGAAAATTTTGGTGCCTACTTATACTTCAGATTGTAATAATTACCCTGAACCTAAATAAATATGATGTATTGAAAGCCTTTTTATATTTTTAATACAAAATAGTATTTATCTAATGCAAAATTTAGAAAATTTCAATGATATAATCACCTACAATAATATTTTTTTAGCAATAAAAAAGAAATTTTAGGTTCAGTTTATACATACTAACATGAAACATAAGAAAATTGCCTGAAAAATATTCAGAATTTTTTGAGATGTACTCCGATTTATGCCCAAAAACGTCATTTGGAGACAAATGACTTCAAAGTTTCGGAAACGCTTGCTTCATCTATTGATTGGGTATAATCCTAAAAACCATTTCTGTTTCAATGGGAATTTCAAGGAAACAATTATATGAACATTTTCAGAAAAGATATAAGTTTAATGTATAAAAAAATTAAAATTTCGAAAATTTTAAATCTTTAAGCGTCCCAAGGCCCCTTAAAATATTGATTTCCTGAAAATATTTTAAAAATATAAGTGCATTACAAGCCCATATGCCTAACATTAGCGAAGAAATTTTGACCGACAAACAACCTTAAGTCACGTTTGGATAAAATCGGGTTATCCAATCCATTTCTAGAAACGAGGCCAAAGGAAACTTATTACTACCTGTGGACTTCGAGAAAGAAAGTGATATTTCTCATCGTTAATTTTCTGAGTACAGAAAATCGATACTCTTCGCTTTTATCTCCAGAGAACGTCCCCTATAAAGAATGGAACGGGAATGAAGGTTTGATGCAAAGGAACTTAACTAAAAACTATTAACTCAAAATTATTGGATATTAACTCAAAATATAAAAAGTTTAAACCAGCACTGTGCTCTTCTTCTAGCATTGTGTTCTTGTATATATATTTTTTTTATTATCACTCAAATACTGTAAAATTATCAGTAATGTTAATCGTGGGGTCCTAGTGGTTCTAAAATTAAGACTTCTCTGTTATGTGAAATTTCACTAATAAAATTAGCCGACTCAGTTCAGCCAAGAAATCCATTCACTCTTGTATCTTGGGCATTACTAGGATTTCGCGGTTTTTTTTTTTCTTCTCCTTCCCCTATCTGTAGTATTAATATTAAGAGGCACATCACAAATAATGTTTGTAAAACTTTCATGGCACCCCCAGAAGATATTCGGCTGCCACTTGTTAAATAATTATATGATCATTGGTTTCCAAATAAATAGAGGTATCCTTGCTGGGCGGGGCTTGCAGAGCTTAAGCCATATGGTAGGCCTCCCCGCCTGACTGGCTTGATAGGTCACAATCATACGTCTCAATTTAGATTTTTAAACATATTTTGTCAACTAAAACAAAGCACCAGACTTCGTTCAAGAAGAGTACACAGAAAAAGAAACCTTTAAAATATCAATTTCCTGATAATATTTTAAGAATATGAATGCATTACAACCCGTATGTCTAACATTAGCAAAGAAAATTTCATATCTTATACATAAACAACCTTAAGTGAGGTTTGGATAAAATCGGTTATCCAATCCATTTCTAGAAACGAGGTCAAAGGAAATTTATTATCACCTGTGGACTTCAAAAAGAAAGTGGTGTTTCTCATTGTTAATCATCTGTGTACAGAAAATCGATACTCTTCGCTTTTATCTTCAGAGAACATCTCCTCTAAGAAATGGAACGGGAATGAAGGATTGATGCAAAGGAACTTAACTAAATAATATTAACTCAAACTATAAAAAGTTTAATGCTCAATAGGCCGGTATCATATGTCTCGATTTATCTTCTTCAAAATATTTTGTCTATTAAAACAAAAATTTAGACTTCATTCAGGAAGAGTACACATAAAAAAAGTTTAAAATATCGATTTCCTGATAAGATTTTTTAAATATG
Organism: Maratus speciosus; assembly: GCA_963932465.1. Lineage (NCBI taxonomy): Eukaryota > Metazoa > Arthropoda > Arachnida > Araneae > Salticidae > Maratus > Maratus speciosus. The sequence continues at coordinate 15,744 of CAWVRF010000178.1, read as the reverse complement.
ATTGCACTACAAGTCCACGTGTGTAAGATTAGCGAAGAAAATTTGACCTATACACAACCTTAAGTCAGGTTTGGATAAAATCGGGTTATCCAATCCATTTCTAGAAACGAGGTCAAAGGAAACTTATTATCACCTGTGGACTTCGAAAAAGAAAGTGATGTTTCTCATCGTTAATCTTCTGTGTACAGAAAATCGATACTCATCGCTTTTATCTCCAGAGAACATCCCCTCTAAAGAATGGAACGGGAATGAAGGATTGACGCAAAGGAACTTAACTAAACAATATTATCTCAAAATTATTGGATATTAACTCAAAATATAAAAAAGTTTAATGCTCGATAGGTCAGGATCATACGTCTCAATTTATATATATAAAAAGTTTAATGCTCGATATATCGGGATCAATTGTCTCAATTTATATTTATAAAAAGTTTAATGCTCGATAGGTCAGGATCATAAGCCTCAATTTATATTTTTTTGAATATTTTGTTTACGAAAACAAAAAGTTTGACTTCGTTCAAGAAGAGTACACAGATAACAAGATAAAGTAAAAAAACTAAAACCCAACTACGACAAAAAACTACGCTGAAAAAGTATAAAAGTACCCCATGAATACAGGTAGCTCTTTCAAGTAATACCAAACACATTACATATATTTTTATTTTATACTTTTTGTCCGCTAGAGGGCATAATAGTAAATTTGGTGACAAACTTTATAGCTCACAACCAACAGAATATCAAGATCAAGACCCTTCTAATGGCACTGCAGTGGTCTTATTCTGATTACTAAGTACCAAAGAAATTAAGAACGAAAAGATGTGAATTATATGCAATTAGCCCATAAATGCAAGTAAAGTCACAAGCAAATGCTAGTAATATATATATATTCGAAATGTACAAGTGAAGCGCTTTAAAATGATACCAAACACGGCATATCTAGCTTAACTTTATTTTTTTACTCTGTATATTTTGTCCGCTAGAAGGCGCCACATTGAATTTGGTGAAAATCTATATAGCCTATAACCAGCGGACAATTAAGACGCTTCTAATGATATGTCATTTGTCGAATTCTGATTAGTGGTTTAGAAGTTACGAGGGAACAGATGAACATACATACATACATACATACATACATACATACATACATACATACATAGCCTGTCAAAATCATAACCCTCCTTTGGCTTTGCCGTAGTCGGGTAAAAAGTTTAAAATATCGATTTCCTGATAATATTTTAAAAATATGAATGTATTACAAGCCCATATGTTTAACATTAGCGAAGAAAATTTGACCGACAAACAACCTTAAGTCAGGTTTGGGTAAAATCGGGTTATCCAATCCATTTCTAGAACCGAGGTCACAGGAAACTTATTATCACCTGTGGACTTCGAAAAAGAAAGTGATGACTCTCATTGTTAATTTTCTGTATGCAGAAAATCGATACTCTTCGCTTTTATCTCCAGAGAACATCCCCTCTATAGAATGGAATGGGAATGAAGGATTGCTGCAAAGGAACTTAACTAAAAATTATTAACTCCAAATTATTGGATATTAACTCAAAATATAAAAAGTTTAATGCTCGATAGGTCAGGATCATACGTCTCAATTTATATATTTTTTAATATTTTGTCTACTAAAACAAAAAGTTAGACTTCGTTCAAGAAGCGTACACAGAAAAAAAAGTTTAAAATATCAATGTTCTGATAATATTTTGAAAATATGATTAAATTACAAGCCCACATGTCTAACGTTAGAGAAGAAAATTTGACCGACAAACAACCCTAAGACAGGTTTGGATAATATATAGGGTTATTCAATCCATTTCTAGAAACGAGGTCAAAGGAGACTTATTATCACCTGTGGACTTCGAAAAAAAAATTAATGTTTCGTATGTTTCTGATCGTTAATCTTCCGTCTACAGAAAATCGATACTCTTCGCTTTTATCTCCAGAGCACTTCCCCCCTAAAGAATAGAACGGAAATGAAGGATTGATGCAAAGAAACTTAACTAAAAACTATTAACTGCAAATTATTGGATATTAAATCAAAATATGAAAAGTTTAATGGTCGGTAGGTCAGGATCATACGTCTCAATTTATATATTTTTCAATATTTTGTCTACTAAAAAAAAAATTAGACTTCGTTCAAAAAGCGTACACAGAAAAAAAAAGTTTATCAATTTTCTGATAATATTTTAAAAATATTATCACAATACAAGCCCTTATGTCTAACATTAGAAAGAAAATTTGAGATCTCACCGGCAAACAACCTTGAGTCAGGTTTGGATAAAATCGGTTATCCAATCCATTTCCAGAAACGAGGTCAAAGGAGACTTATTATCACCTGGGAACTTCGAAAAAGAAACTGATGTTTCTTAAAAATATCAATGTTCTGATAATATTTTGAAAATATGATTAAATTACAAGCCCATATGTCTAACGTTAGAGAAGAAAATTTGACCGACAAACAACCCTAAGACAGGTTTGGATAATATATAAGGTTATTCAATCCATTTCTAGAAACGAGGTCAAAGGAGACTTATTATCGCCTGTGGACTTGGAAAAAAAAATTAATGTTTCTTATGTTTCTGATCGTTAATCTTCCGTCTACAGAAAATCGATACTCTTCGCTTTTATCTCCAAAGCACTTCCCCTCTAAAGAATAGAACGGAAATGAAGGATTGATGCAAAGAAACTTAACTAAAAACTATTAACTGCAAATTATTGGATATTAACTCAAAATATGAAAAGTTTAATGGTCGGTAGGTCAGGATCATACGTCTCAATTTATATATTTTTCAATATTTTGTCTACTAAAAAAAAAAGTTAGACTTCGTTCAAAAAGCGTACACAGAAAAAAAAAGTTTATCAATTTTCTGATAATATTTTTAAAATATTATCACATTACAAGCTCTTATGTCTAACATTAGGAAGAAAAATTGAGATCTTACCGGCAAACAACCTTGAGTCAGGTTTGGATAAAATCGGTTATCCAATCCATTTCCAGAAACGAGGTCAAAGGAGACTTATTATCACCTGGGAACTTCGAAAAAGAAACTGATGTTTCTCATCGTTAATCTTCTGTTTACAGAAAATCGATATTATTCTCTTTTACCTCCAGAGAACATCGCCCGTAAAGAACGGAACGGGAAAGAAGGATTGATATAAACGAACATAACTGAATAATTTTAACTCAAAATTATCGGATATTAACTCAAAAAATAAAAAGTTTAATGCCTGAGAGGCCAGGGTCATACGTTTCAATTTACATTTCTAAAAATATTTTGTCAACTAAAACAGAAAATTAGAATTTGTTCAAGAAGAGTGCACAGAAAATGTTTAAAATATCGATTTCCTGATAATAATTTTAAAATATAAGTGCTTTACAAGCCCATATGTCTAACATTAGCGAAGGAAATTTGACCGACAAACAACCTTAAGTCAGGTTTGGATAAAATCGGGTTATCCAATCAATTTCTAGGAACGAAGTCAAAGGAAAATTATTACCACCTGTGGACTTCGAAAAAGAAAGTGATATTTCTCATCATTAATTTTCTGTGTACAGAAAATCGATACCCTACGCTTTTATCTCCAGAGAACATCCCCTCTAAAGAATGGAACGGGAATGAAGGTTTGATGCAAAGGAACTTAACTAAAAACTATTAACTCAAAATTATTGGATATTAACACAAAATATGAAAAGTTTAATGCTCAACAGGTCAGGATCATACGTCTCAATTTAGGGCAATTCCATCGTAACTGACGTAACATTTTATCATCGAATTTTGTTTTCAAATGTATGTAGAAAATTTACTAATAAAGCTATAATAAATTTTTACATTTTAAAATATTTCTTACCAAGGTCTTAATACCCAAATACCTACAGATTATTTCAATCTCTCTTTGAGTCTCAAAAATTACAATTCAAAATTCAGTAACTGACGTAACATAAAATAGACAAACATTTTTTCTGCTATCATTGAAGTGTAAAAATTATCAAAACTATCCAGTTAAAAAAGTGATTTAATGTTCTCAACAACACTAAGTAATGCAAAATTATAACAGTAACGTGTTTAATTAATTTCTTAATAATAAAAAAGAAAAAAAAAGCATTTACACACTGACGTAACTTCTATTGAGTACTGACGTAACATTATGACTTTACAAAGACAATAATGGTACTTAACTTAGTTGTAAACAGTAATTTACAATGCCTTTTTATCAGGATTTTTCTATAGAATATAAAAATATAAATTTTTTAAATCATACCCTTAAATTAAACATATTATAAATGTGACCCTCCCCCCCCCCCCCCACCTCCCAAAAAAAAAGATAATTTTCTGTGGAATTGCCCTATATATATTTTTAAATATTTTGTCTACTAAAACAAAAAGTTAGGCCTCGTTCAAGAAGCGTACACAGAAAAAAAGTTTAAAATATCAATTTTCTGATAATATTTTAAAAATATGATTGCATTATAAGCCCATATGTCTAACATTAGCGAAGAAAATTTGAGATCTCACCGGCAAACAACCTTGAGTCAGGTTTGGATAAAATCGGTTATCCAATCCATTTCCAGAAACGAGGTCAAAGGAGACTTATTATCACCTGGGAACTTCGAAAAAGAAACTGATGTTTCTCATCGTTAATCTTCTGTTTACAGAAAATCGATATTATTCCCTTTTACCTCCAGAGAACATCGCCCGTAAAGAACGGAACGGGAAAGAAGGATTGAAACAAACGAACATAACTAAATAGTTTTAACTCAAAATTATCGGATATTAACTCAAAAAATAACAAGTTTAATGCCCGAGAGGTCAGGGTCATACGTTTCAATTTACATTTCTAAAAATATTTTGTCAACTAAAACAGAAAATTAGACTTTGTTCAAGAAGAGTGCACAGAAAATGTTTAAAATATCGATTTCCTGATAATAATTTTAAAATATAAGTGCTTTACAAGCCCATATGTCTAACATTAGCGAAGAAAATTTGACCGACAAACAACCTTATTTCAGGTTTGGATAAAATCGGGTTATCCAATCTATTTCTAGAAACGAGGTCAAAGGAAAATTATTACCACCTGTGGACTTCGAAAAAGAAAGTGATATTTCTCATCATTAATTTTTTGTGTACAGAAAATCGATACCCTACGCTTTTATCTCTAGAGAACATCCCCTCTAAAGAATGGAACGGGAATGAAGGTTTGATGCAAAGGAACTTAACTAGAAACTATTAACTCAAAATTATTGGATATTAACACAAAATATGAAAAGTTTAATGCTCAACAGGTCAGGATCATACGTCTTAATTTAGGGCAATTCCATCGTAACTGACGTAACATTTTATCATCGAATTTTGTTTTCAAATGTGTGTAGAAAATTTACTAATAAAGCTAGAATAAATTTTTACATTTTAAAATATTTCTTACCAAGGTCTTAATACCCAAATACCTGCAGATTATTTCAATCTCTCTTTGAGTCTCAAAAATTGCAATTCAAAATTCAGTAACTGACGTAACATAAAATAGACAAACATTTTTTCTGCTATCACTGAAGTGTAAAAATTATCAAAACGATCCAGCTAAAAAAGTGATTTAATGTTCTCAACAACACTAAGTAATGCCAAATTATAGCAGTAACGTGTTTAATTAATTTCTTAATAATAAAAAAGAAAAAAATGGCATTTACACACTGGCGTAACTTCTATTGAGTAACTCACGTAACATTATGACTTTACAAAGACAATAATGGTACTTAACTTAGTTGTAAACAGTAATTTACAATGCCTTTTTATCAGGATTTTTCTATAGAATATAAAAATATAAAGTTTTCCAATCATACCCTTAAATTAAACATATTATAAATGTGACCCTCCCCCCCCCCTCCAAAAAAAAATGATAATTTTCTGTGGAATTGCCCTTTACATATTTTTAAATATTTTGTCTACTAAAACAAAAAGTTAGGCCTCGTTCAAGAAGCGTACAGAGAAAAAAAGTTTAAAATATCAATTTTCTGATAATATTTTAAAAATATGATTGCATTATAAGCCCATATGTCTAACATTAGCGAAGAAAATTTGAGATCTCACAGACTAACAATCTTGAGTCGGGTTTGGATAAAATCGGTTATCCAATCCATTTCCAGAAACGAGGTCAAAGGAGACTTATTATCACCTGGAAACTTCGAAAAAGAAACTGATGTTTCTCATCGTTAATCTTCTGTTTACAGAAAATCGATATTATTCCCTTTTATCCCCAGAGAACATTCCCTCTAAGCCGGAATGGAACGCGGATGAAAGATTGATGAAAAGGAATTTAACTGAATAACTCGAATTGAATGGTTATTAACTCAAAAAATAAAAAATGTCATTCCCGATAGGTCACGGCCATTCTTCTCAATTTACAGGGCCCGATTAACATCTGAAGTTATGGGAAACACATTGTGATTTCGGGTTCCACTTTCATTCCAGAAGAGTTTTGTAAATTCCGCATACCCAAAGGTTCACCAATGCTGCAAATATTGTTCCTAAGAGTGGCTCTGTTGAGTTTACATATACAGGCTGACAATTAACCTACAACTTTAAACTGAAATAACTTCTCAGTGGCTCACTAGATGACGGCACGAATGCGTGCAGTGAGAGATTACATAAAAGGAATTTGTTTAGGGCCAGTTCCACGCAATTTTGAAATTGTCTCCCAAAGCGTCCTATTCAACTTAAGATCGTATTTTTATTGTTAAAAATTGGTATATTTATGTGGTGAAAATGCAACACTATTTCTACAGAAGTGGTTTTCAACATTCAGAAACTGACCTAAACCTTCTAGAGTCTAAATGAAGATAAATTCTATGCTCACCATCCTATATATTAGGAACCTTATTGTACACTTCAGTGATAAATATAAATTTCAATATGTTTAAAATAGTGTAATATCATTAAAATAAATTATGTACTTAATGTTGGAACGGAACTTTGCGTTAAAATTTCTTTAACATTGCTATGTTTCTCACTGACAAATTTTATTCTGTGCAATGGTATTATCTTTTTTTAATATGGCCCGCGGTTTTGTATATAATGCTTAATTTGGCCCGCGGCGTTAAATGAGTTTGACATGCCTGCTCTAAATGAAGATAAATTCTATGCTCACCATCCTATATATTAGGAACATTATTGTACACTTCAGTGATAAATATCAATTTCAATATGTTTAAAATAGTATAATATCATTAAAATAAACTATGTACTTAATGTTGGAACGGAACTTTGCGTTAAAATTTCTTTAACATTGCTATGTTTCTCACTGACAAATTTTATTCTGTGCAATGGTATTATCTTTATTTAATATGGCCCGCGGTTTTGTATATAATTCTTAATTTGGCCCGCGGCGTTAAATGAGTTTGACATGCCTGTTCTAGAGATATGGTAAGATATTTGATACGAAAATTTGAAAGGTTTTAGGTAATGCTGAGACAATCGTTTTTTCCCCAAATTCGTAATCTGGGTTTCAACACTGGTGTATATTGGTTCATGCAGTATGGTGCTCCTCCGCCTCGAACAAGCAGAGTGTTTTACACCATTAACAGTGTTTGGAACCCGAGTTATTGCTCATCAATACCCGAACTACCATCCTGGTGCATTGCATTGACCACCTTATTTACCGGATATGAATCCGTGTGATTTCTATCGTTGGGCTCACATGAAAGACTTGATATGCAAGAAGAAGCCGACAGACCTCAATAGCCTCAAGAAATCCATTACTGACTCATTTGCAAGCATTAAAAGAGAAACACTTGAACAAGTAACTGATAACTTTGTGATTAGGTTGCGCTACTGTATCGCCTCTGAAGGTTCTCACTTCGAAATCCTTGTGCATTAATTACCTTTTCGACGTTCTTTTGAATTAAAAAAATTTTGCTCTGCTATCTGCAATGATTCTTGTGTTATTTCATTTTAAAGTTGTAGGTTAATTAAAAGACACTTTGTATTTCATTAAACAACTTTTTTTTATGTTCCCCTATATATATATGTATAATTTTTTTCAATTAATTTACAGCAGTAAAATTACAAACCGAAGTTATTCAATAATCAATATGTGAACGTAATACGTTTTTCACGCATTTAATATTCAATGATATATCACATGATGGGTTCAAAAAAAGGTTGAAAATTGCTCCTCCCCCGTGGGTCCACTCTTTCGCCCCTGAATTCACGCAGCCCCCGCTTTCAAAATTTTTATGTTTAATAAATAATATTTACCGGAAGACTCCATAAAAAAATCCACATCTAAAATGATATTTATTATAGAAATCACTGCGGTGTTGAAAATTTGTTCTGCCCCTCCCCACCCCCAAAATCCAATTTCGGGGGAAGAAAGGTTCATAATATGAAGAAGTGGTCAAAGGGCTTTTCGATTATATGCCACAGGAAGGGTTCGATAAAATTCTTAAAACTGCAACCTCCATGGGTCCACTCTCACGTACCAGCCCCCCCCCCTGAATTCACCCGACCCACCTTTCCCTTTGAAATTTTTATATTTAATAAATAATTTTTATGGGAGGGCTCCAGGTATGTGACATCTTGGTAGGGCTAAAATAAGAGAAACTTTGAAAATTAGGGCTTCATTTCACAGCTCATTGTCATACCTTTTTCTCTATCTCGTCCCTTGGTACTTCTCGATAAATCTTCTCAAACCCTCTTCTCTGCCGAGGACGAGAAATTGATTTCTCGTTCTCGGCCAACATATGAAATGTTGAAAAGCGCGAGAGAAATCATCTAGAAGCTTATCATAGGGAAATGTTGAAAAGCGCGAGAGAAATCATCGAGAAATATTGAAAAGCGCGAGGGAAACCATCGAGAAGCTTCTCATCGGGAAGCGTCGAGATGCCAGAAAAACAATCGAGATGAGATTAACTGAAATGCGAGATAGAAATGAAGCTTTCAGAGTCAAACTTACCGCATTTCTGGTTTAAGTCATAATTTATCAAAGGATTCCATCTGCTTAACCAATCTCTTTTTGTTATTAACCGATATGGTTTCGGAGGCATAGTGGCTTATGTATTCAGTTCTGTATAGTCCTACTTTCAATGTTTACTGTTGAATTTAATATAATTTTGACCCGAATTTTCAAAGTTTCTCTTATTTTAGCTCTGCCAAGCTGCCCCATACCTGGAGCCCTCAGATAAATATTATTTATCAAACATAAAAAATTCAAAGAGGAAAGTGAGTGAATTCCGGGGGGCGCGAGAATGGACCGAGGGGGAGGGGATTAATTTTCAAACTTTTACTGAACCTTTCCTGTGACATATCATCGGAAAGTCCTTTACCACTCTTTCATATTATGAACCTTTCTCCTCCCGGAGTTGAATTCCGGGAGGGGGGCGGGAGAGGGGGTGAATTTTTTAAATTGTAGCGATTTCTACAATAAATATTATTTTAGATGTGGTTTTTTTATGTAGCCCTCCGGTAAATATCTTATACTATAATGCGAGCAAAAATTGTGTGTGTATGCAAATTTTATCTTAAAAACGGCTCTAACGATTTTGACGTAATTTTGTATTTTACCATTTTCGAGCATGATAAAACTATTGGGCTAGGCCACATGTTCGAGAAAATTCGATTTATGGATCATTTTGGGTCATAATGGGTCAAAGTCAAGCTAATTATATATAAAAAACGGCTCAATCGATATTGACTAAATTTTATATCCAACCGTTTTTCAGCACGAGTAAACTATTGGGCTAGGTCACATGTTCAAGAAATTTCAATTAGTGGGTCATAATGGGTCAAGGTCAAGCTAACTATATCTAAAAAATGGCTCAATCGATATTGACTAAATTTTATATCCAACCGTTTTTCAGCACGAGTAAACTATTGGGCTAGGTCACATGTTCAAGAAATTTCAATTGGTGGGTCATAATGGGTCAAGGTCAAGCTAACTATATCTAAAAAATGGCTCAATCGATATTGACTAAATTTTATATCCAACTGTTTTTCGGTACGAGAAAACTATTGGGCTATGTCACATGTTCGAGAAATTTCTATTAGTGGGTCATTTTTGGGTCACTATGGGTCAAGCCAATTTTATCTAAAAAACGGCTCTAACGATTTTGACAAAATATTGTATTCTATCGTTTTCGGTCACGAGAATACCATTGGACTTGATCGCATGTCCAAGAAAATTCGATTAGTGGGTAATTTTGGGTCATAATGGGTCAGGGTCAAGCTAATTGAATCCAAAAAAGGCCAAAACATTTCGACGAAATTTTGTAATATACCATTTTCGGGCATGAGATGACCATTGGACTAAGTCACATGTACGAGAAAAATGGATTAGTGGGTCATTTTGGGTCAAATGGGTCAGGGTCAAGCTAATTATATCTAAAAAATGGCTCAATCGATTTCGACTAAATTTTATATCCAAGCTGTTTTCGGCACGAAAAAACTATTGGGCTAGGCCACATGTTCGAGAAATTTCGATTAGTGGGTCATTTTTGGGTCATTTTTGGGTCAGTGTGGGTCAAGCAAAGTTTATCTAGAAAACAGCTCTAACGATTTTGCAAAATTTTGTATTTTTTCGTTTTCGGGCGCGAGAATGCCATTGGGCTTGGTTGCATGTTCAAGAAAAGTTGATTAGTGGGTTATTTTGGGTCACAATGGGTCAGGGTCAAGCTAATTGAATCTATAAAAAGGCCCAAACCATTTTGACAAAATTCTGTAATATACCGTTTCCGGGCATGAGATGACGATTGGGCTAAATCACATGTTCGAGAAAAATCGATTAGTGGGTCATTTTTTGGGTCACTGTGGGCCACGCAATTTGTATCTAAAAAAAACGACTCAAACGATTTTGTCAAAATTTTGTATTATACAGTTTCTGGGCATGAGAAGACCATTGGGCTAAGTCACATGTTCGAGAAATTTCAATTAGTGGATCTTTTTTGGGTCACTGTGGGTCAAGCTAAGTGTATTTTAAAAAAAGGTTCAAATGATTTTGACAAAATTTTGTATTATATTGTTTCCGAACACAAGAAGATCATTGGGTTAGGTCACATGTTCAAGAAAATTCGATTAATGTGTCATTTTTGGGTCACTGTTGATCAAGTTAATTTTATCTAGAAAACAGCTTTAATGATTTGATTAAATTTTGTTCTATCGTTTTCGGGTTCGAGAAGACCATTGGTCTAGGTGGCATGCTCAAGAGATTTCGATTAACCAGTCATTTTTGGTTTACTATGGGTCAAGGTTTAGCTAATTTTATCTAAAAAATGGCTCAAACGATTTTGACAAAATTTTTCATTACACCGTTTCCTAGCACGAGAAGACCATAGGGATAGGTCAGACGTTAGATAATTTTAGATTAGTTGGTCCTTTTTGGGTTACCGTGGGTCAAGCTAATTTTATCTGTAAAATGACTTTAGCAATTTTGACTAAATTTTGTATTCTATCGTTTTCAGTTTCGAGAAGAGCCTTGGTTAGGTCATGTGTTCAAAAAATTTCAGTTAGTGGATCCCTATGTCGTAGGATCATTCCAATTTTATCTAAACAACAAGAATTATACAGTGAGAATGAAATATCGAATTGAACACAAGGCTAATTTTGACCGAGTTTAGCTCGATCATGTTCGCTAGTTATTTATTAAATATAAAAATTTAAAAGTGGGGGATGCGTGATTTCCGGGTATATTCTGGGAAGAAAGAGTGAATCCGCGTGGGAGGGGTAGATTTTAAACTTTTTTTGGACCCGTCATTGTGATATATCATCGGAAAGTTTGCGGACCACTCTTTCATGTTATGAAACTTTCTTCTCCCCTCCCTAGTTTGGTGCCCCGGTAGAGGCACTTTTCGAACTTTTTGGAAATCGTAGCATTTTTAATATTTTAGATCGGATTTTTTTTACGGAGCCCTCCGATAAATAATTTATAATATGTGAAAATTTCAATAAAAGGGATGGGCAGGGTGCATTCCGGGGGGCACGATAATTGGAATCCTGGGGGTTGGGAGTCTTTTCTATCTTTTGCCGACACCCCTCATGTGAGATATCATTGGAAAGCTCTGTGACTACTATTTCATTTTATATATATTCCGCGCCCCTCCCCATACTTTGCCCCGTGCGGGTTCGTTTAACGTATTCCAACAGAAGGTTTTCTAATAATGGGGAAATTAAAGATCTGATCTCAAATGACGCAGAAAAATCAATAAAAAATACTGTTGCCATTTACCATTGTTTTAGTTTATGTCTTTGCCACTAGGGGTGCTTTTGATTCTTATTTCTTTGGCCATTTTGGTGTTAATTGCCGAAAAATTCTAATTTTTTATACTTCAACTCCCTTTACCGCTTTATACCTACTCCCGTTTTTTCAACTTTTTGCAACCAGGGGGCGCCGTCACATGACTTTTCCAGTCTTGTGGCTCCATTATAGACTCCCTTTGCTTTGTTGTTTTTTTTATTCCATCTCTTTTCAGTTAACATATATTTAATAAAATCTGCCTTATAAATATGTAAAAATAATGATTTTAATAATCGATTGTAGAACATCTCGATTGTAGGTTCTCGAAAGTAATCGATGACTGTATCGATTGTGTTTTTTACGATGACGATTTTTCGCGATTTGTAAATTTTCGAGAATCGTCCATCACTATTTTCCATTCACTGATAAACCTGCTAAATCTTCCGATGTATCACGCGTTATCCAAACTTCGACCTACAAAACCTTCATGGACTTTGGAAAACTTTTCATGAGAAAATGACCATAATACCTCTTTTAAAACTACAAAAGACATTATTGTCATGAAATGACAATATATAAAAATTTAGTTCAGGCGAAAATTTACCTGCGTTTTTTATTGATTGCGACATTTGAGACGTAAGAGTACGATCTTTCTTAATATATCTTCCGTTTTTAACTTTACTGAGCGGTTTGGTCGATGGAAGTTAATAAATAAGGACAAAATACCCCCAAAATTCCTTCTTTTTTATCTTCATTTCCTCCCGCTGTGTAAATAGGAATTCTGCTCATGCGCGAGCGCTTTTTCCTTCTCGGAGGTACAAAGTGGATTTTTTTTACTGAGAATTCTTTGTAATTTTTAATTAATACTTCAGCTAATTATTAGAAATTTAAAATTATGTGTCTCAGGTCCACCAGGTGAGTCTTTGGACGATAACCTCACACAAATTTTCAGCCTTGTAGATTTTCCTAGTTATCGGACACACAGAAACACGCACACACACACAGAGAGAGAAACTTCCTTTTATTGGTGTAGCTATTTCTGTAAGTACCATAAAAATCGTCTAAAAAATTTGCGAAAATCCTCTGTATTATTAGCGATTATACTTTTGAAAGTTTCAAAATAAATCAATATTCAGAATCATATATTTAAGATCATTTATGTATTAAAAATTAAATAATTTTACAGACTTTTGCTTCTTTTATTAATATAGATACTTCTGTAAGTACCATGAAAATCGTCTAAAAAGTAGGAAATAAATCCTCTGTATTATTTGCGATTATACTTTTTTAAGTTTCAGAATAAATCCATATTATGAATCATATATTTAAAACTTTTATTGAGGATCATAATATTAAAGTTTACACTAATTATTGAGTACTCTTGATATATTTATATTAAGAAAAATATTCTATGAAATATTTGTGTAGGATAATTTATTTGTTGAAAATTAAATAATTTTACAGTCTATTTCTTCTTTATACTCGCACGGTATGTTGTTTCGTTTCATCCGCCAGATTTTGCATTGATCCAAGATATTTTCATCTGAGAGATAATTTTCTTATCTGTACAGTTTAATATAAATTTAGCACGGCGGCAGTTGTTGAACATAAACTTTTTATAAAAGTTTATACTTTAATCTTACATTTACCCGGGTGAAACATACAACTTTTTTAAATTTAAGTTTCTTTTTTTATGAACACAGAATTCAATTTATTTGTCCGAAATTTTATCTTCGCTTATTATTTTATATATTATTTCTAATTTATGTTTTTTATATTTTCTGAAACATTGGAAATCTTTTTTTATATACTCTTTTCTCATGTTTAAAAAATGTCTTTGAAAAAAGTGGCTTTACAGATTTAAGGTTATAGGACGTTATCAACTTTATGTTTTTAGCAAAGATGATATATTATCTTTGAAAATAAGAAAAAAATTTGTTCAGCCCCATCAACCTTTACACGGGAGCTGCGACAGCATCTGTCAACCTTTAACATGTATTCTTGAAAGAACTTTTATCAAAATATTAATTAAATTTAGAACTCACTGTAGTTTTCATAAATGTTATCTTATTTTACCAAAACTGTACGTGTATGCATTGTATTATCATTCTAGCTGAAATACTTGGCGTTGCCCGGGGTTTTAAACATGTTTGGTTAAAAAAAAATAAATTTTAAAATTAAACCCAGCACGGGCTATGAATCTCACGCAAATATTCTCTCTTTTTAGGTGCGTTCGTAATTATATAAATACGTAGTACATATAGTTGTCGTTCAGTCCGTCTGTCTGTCCGCCTGTCCGCATATAACAGAGCAAAAACTACCCAACCGAATGATCTGAAATTTTAAATATATAATTGTTGCAAAATTTTGTCAACTCATTTCAAATTTTATGAAAATCGTATGTGTAGTTTAATTACAGGGACAGTCAAAAGTTTTCCGTTATATTACGGCCAATGGAATTAAATTATTACAAGTGCATTTTAATGATGTTACAGACTTCCGAATGGTCTGAAATTTTAAATATATAATTGTTGAAATATTTTGTCGAGTCATTTTTAATTGTATGAAAATCGGATGTATAGTTTAATGACAGGGACAGTCAAAAGTTTTCCGTTATATTACGGCCAATGGGAAAAAATTATTGCAAGTGCATTTTAATGATGTTACAGCCTTTCGAACAGAATGAAATTGACAGGCACTTATGAAGTGCACTAAAATATACATTCAGTACAATATGCGGTGCAAAATATATTTATAAAACTAGTTATAGTTCGAATGCACCTCATTTGCCACGTTTGACAAGCAATTGTGAAATTGATAGGCATTTATGAAGTGCACTAAAATATACATTCAGTACAATATGCGGTGCGAAATATATTTATAAAACTAGTTATAGTACGAATGCACCTCATTTGCCACGTTTGACAAGCAATTTCCAATTTGTTTAATATATTGAAAGCCTTGTGAAATTTTGCTTTTATACCAGTATTTAAAAAAAATGTATCGTAAGCCTAAAAAAAATAGTCTTCATTCTTGAAAAAAAAATTTAAAAAAAATGTAAATTCATGAAAAACCAGCCCTTCATGATATCACTTTCACTTGTAAAAGCCATGCATTAACCCTATATTCGTTTTAAATATGAGGTCATATGTGAATTAACCTATATTATTCACAACTAAAAAGAAATGTCGCATCTAGTATTTGTCGAGAATTAAATAAAAAGCACCCACTCGTGACATCATAATTCACTTTTATATTTTAACAGAATAATAAGGCTATTATAATGTGTCACTCATGCTATAGATAGTATTATACGTTAAGACACATTGCCATTATTCATTACGCCATTGTGAAATTTGGTATTTTTTTAAATTTCAATAAATGAAAAACGGTAAAATCATTAGGTTTGAAATTTATGTCAAGAAAAACACAATTTTTCACCCTCCTAACGCAGTTTGTCTAACAATTTTCTGACAAATACTTTTCGAGCTATTATTTTTTTCAGTAACTTCAAATGTT